>CM046425.1:28568154-28921408 GCA_025506505.1 Flaveria sonorensis | reverse complement strand
CCTAAAAGTACTAGAGACAAAACTAGCAGTCGCTCCCAGTATCAAATAGAACGGTAGCAGGAGGGTTGTTTATAAGGGACGTACCATTGACCACATCAGGTTCCTTACGAGCACACGCTATATCCATCACGAATGCTCGTCCCTTGGGCTTGTTGGGTTTGGCATCCTTATCTCTCCCCAGCTTAGGACACTTATTGCTCATGGCCATGGATCTCCACACTCGTAGCATTGTTTACCTGGGGCATACGTACAATCCTTAATTAAATGACCTGGTCGTTTGCATCAGAAGCAGGGCATCGGGTTGCCCTACCCTTGATGATGCAGTTTGCACTTGTTACAGAATGGGCTTGTACCCGAGTCTACCTTCCGAGTCCTTCCACCCTGGTCATCGCGCCTCATACCTTCAAACCCTTCTTGCTTGACCCACTACTGCTACCAATTGCTTTCTTTACATCAAACCACTTTCTCTTCACACCCATCGGCTTCGTCTTTCGTCTGCCCTGGTTTGTTTCAGTCCATCCAGCCCTGACTAAATCATCAGTCAACTACTAGTGAAGTCAATCGCAACTTGTAGGGTTGAGGGCCTGGAGGATCGAACCATACCCCTGACTCTAGGATGTAGTCCCTAAATGAAACGTGCTTCGCCCTTAGATTCCGGTGTCACCATGTGTGGCACTAGTCGAGACAGGGCTAAGAAGCGGTTGATGTACTCATGTAGTTAGGACCTTTCATTTCTATGCTCAGGAATTCAGACTCCAGTTTTCTCCAGTTGATTGATTGGGCAGTATTTGTTGGTTATCAACTCCCTGAATTCGGTCCAACTCATTCGGTTAGCAGCGTTTCTTCCCCGGGGCTGAGTAACAGTCTTCCACCATTCCAGTGCAAATCCCTGAGTGATTAGGAAGCAAACCTCACCATGTGTTCCATCTTACATTTGCTGATATCTAAGACGGCTCTTCCATTTCATCAATCCATCGGTAAGTCTCTATCGCACCCTCGGTACCATAGAAATCCTTTGGCTTGCATTCCATGAAGGTTTTGTAGGAGCATCCATTCCTTAATGCTTCAGCTTCCTCATTGTTTCCTTCATCATTTCCCGAATCCATCATTACCATCGGGGTTGCTCCGGTCCGCATTGATCTGAGCGATGATGGTCGGAATGGCGTTAGCAATTTGTTGTGCTATGAGGTTGGCAATTCTCTCATCATTCCCCTGATTGCATTCTCTCCACGAGGAGTTCCTGGTGGAGTAGGGGGTTGGTTTCTGGTCTGTCTAGCTCCCTCATGACGACCTCTAGTAGCTCCTTGTCTTCCAATACGGGTTCCTTGTCTGGTCGGCATTCTGATAGCATCATAGATAAATTCGTTTAGCATCTCATAATTTTTGGTTTCAAGTAGCCCATGCATCACTTATAAAACATACCGCATTCTAATAGAGGGAGTGTAATATACACACCACAAAATACCTCTAAATATGTTCCATTAAATTAATTGAGGACAATTCACCCCGAATGGACACAAGTCAAAATTCCCAACGCATAACATGACACATTGCAATTCAATACAAATTACCCTGTGAATTTAGCATCAATTGAAATAGTTTCATAGATAGATTGGGTTAATAGTATCACAAAACATAATTGAATCAGAGTTATACTCTTACAAGTTGGAAGGTGCCATCAACCCCATAATAAATAATAATAGTATCTGATAATAATAAAAATTGTTTCCTTCAACTGTCTAAAAGACAGACAATCCCACTTCTTCTCCTCGCTCTCACATCCACTTCTTCTTCAGCCACCTTGAGTTCTTCTTCCTTTGCTCTTGCTCCAACTGCTGGACCCCATGCGAAGCCATCATGGCCTGAAACTGGGCGGACTGAGAGGTCCGAGTTGCGTGCTGGAGTGTCAGCTCGTGACGACGGACGGTCTTTCGGAATCTCATCCAATGCAGCAGCAGAGGGACCTACGTCGCTTGCCCGGTGGCTAGACTGGGAGTACCGGTCACCAACTAGCACACTAGGGCAATCATACATGATGTGCCTTGGTGGCATCCAGTGCTCATCACGTGAGTGGTGTCGAGCGGGTCAAACATCGTTGGTGCAGGTGTCAGAGTCCTAACAGGTGACTGAGGGTCCTGGCCTAGTACTTTTGCGTGGATGGGTGATAAAACGTGCACCCCTATCCCCGATAAGTGGATAGGTGAGTGAGTAGGAGCTGCGACATGCGGTGAATGGGAGCGTGTTCGGCTCCTTGAGGGGATGTCGAGAAGAATCCTCTGATGGCTCAGTGTCGTCAGATGTAACGGATATCCAGCCCGAATGTCCGCATCTCCTCAGGTATTCTTCATACTCCGTCCATGGCGTCGCCTTCTTGAGGCTCCCAGTTGGTGCAGTACCATCAGTTGGGTATGCCGGTGCCTTCCTTTTGTCGGCCATAGCTTTGATCTCCTATAAGAAATATCATGAGTAATTTGGTTTCTCATAGCTCATGATTATTATAATAATAGAACTTATAGTAGTAGTGATGGCAATAGTATCAGATATCCCAACAATATCAATAACCAGAGGTATCAGAAAGCAATAGTATCAGAAATCAGTAGTCTCTTGAAATAATAACAAGTAAAGTAGTTCGTTTTAGGAAAACCTTTAGACCACTCAAAGTAAGTTTTAGAAATCATAAATCTCAAACGAAAATGGTCCAATCATTACCTAAAGGTCCATGATGGAATTTACGCATCCGTAAATTCATGATTACGTTGATCAAGTGTAATCATCAATTTACCCAACCCGATCATCCCAACACTTTCCCACAAGGACGGTTCTAAGGTATCAGGGTTGTAGCCTAGGGTCTACTATGGTATTCCCGACTTCTCTACAACCTTTGGCTCTGATACCAATCTGTCACACCCCAGGCCCAAGTAGGATGGGACGTCACAGAATAGCAACAACATATGGTAGCGGAAACAAACCATCATAAGAGCACAAAAGGAGAGAACATCACATGGCATTATATTTAAAGAAAAACCGGGCTAGAAGTAGGTCTAGCCACGAATACAAGTACATAAATTCAACAATACAATTGTTCCATGATAACCAAATTTAACTTGTTCCCAATGTTTTAAAACTAATCAAAACAAATGCCATGGGTCATGGTGCTAGGTCGTCATAAGTCTTCTACAAAGGCCAGACCTTCATCACGGGTTACCTGAAACATGCTCAAAGAAATTTAGTCAACTAAAAAGTTGGTGAATTCAAGTGCTTAAAATTTAAACAAAAAATGATTCAATAAAATCCACATTTGATTTAAAAGTCATAGTTTAATTGTTGTGGGATCACAATCAACCCTGCACTCATTTCGGCTAGCCTCTTCAAAAGTATGTTGTACCGGTTTAATCCCGAAGGAAGAACTGAGCCTCATACAGTGGACCATACTTGTCGGATGGTTCACCTAGTATCTTATAATACCTATCACATGACACAAACAACCCTGCAAGATCTTAGTGTGGTACCCTTCCCGTTCATCATGGAAGGCACTGTGTGTGGGGGATTCCCCAAGTAGATCTACCCATATAAAACAAGCGGTTCACACAGAATTAATAATCGTGATAAAAGTAAAATTAAGATCTAAATTTCGACAACATATAACATCATAATATAGCACAAAAAATAGTTCAGTTTAAACAGAGCATGCTTCATCCCAAACCCAGTAGTAAAAAGAGGACACTAGAACTCACCTTAAGTTTCAAGCAACGGTTTTCTTCTATTACCGGGAGAGTTGCAAGCCTAGCAACCTACCATCAAGATTAAGTGATAAGCCACTATTTCTAAGGTCACACACAGGTGGAGAAAGTGTGTTAACAAGTTAAATGTTCAACTAGCTTATATTTGCTAAGGCTTGCATTTAAAAGTTTCCTTTTATAGAAAGCTAGGGTTTTCTCAAGAGAATTCATGTTTTTTACACTATTAGGTCATTGAAACAAGTTAAATTAAGTTTATCAAGTGATTACCAGTCCAAGGGGGTCGGTTTATTGAAGTTTGGTAGACTTTACAATTTAGTCCTTCAAGTTTCAAAATTTACATTTTCTACCCTAAAGTTTGCTTCTTTACATTTAATGACCTTTATGACCCCATAACTGAATTTTGGAGTTAAATATTTCATTATTAATAAGTTAAGCTCCCAAATTTTCCTGATTTTAAATTTGAGTTGGTGAACATATGTTTTAAGTTACCGGTTACGGTAAAACCGAAGGTTTTTAACGGTTTAAGCATTGAATCTTATAGTTTTATCAATTAAAACTTTAAATATTATTTTAAGGACTTTTAAAAAGCTTTAAAATCAATCAAGAATGTATTTTTTTCAAACCCTTTTTGTTGAAATTCTCATCATTTTAAGTTTAACTCATTAAAACGCGTTTTCACTCGAATCCGAACGTTCAAAAGGTGTTAGACCAAATTTTTCATCAACTTCAAGTCATAGAGGTATCAACTTAATGAAATAATATAATTTACCTAAATTTTTGGTTTATCCTTTTATTTTCAAGATTCCTTCCAATAGTTGCCCGGTTAGAGCCCGTTTTTAGCTAAAATTCCATTTATATTGTCTTCTGACCATTTATCAACAAATCCAGTCCAAGTCACTTGGTTAACCCTTTTAGAGCCTGGAATACATTTTAATATGGTTAAACTCTAAGTTTTCTTATTTTTAAGTTATTTTACCACCTTTCGGGTCCCAAATGAGCTCAAAATGCTTACAATCTCTACTTTTTTATTTTTCAGCCTTTGACATCACTTCATACACCCAATAACATCCAAACCTACTGAAATAATGATTCTAACTCACAGGTTTTGCATATAACCAAAGAACAAGTTGTAGAATCGTGATTTCACCATTTTCACCCATGACACACATTTAAAACGTTATAGATCACGCTAACATTACCAATTCTTTTGTAACTTTAAAAATAGGTTATTAAAAGGTTAGAAAATTATTTTTGAGCAGATTACTATCTTTACTTTGGAGGGTTACAAGATGTGCAAGTAAGATGGTGCAAACATCACCCAAAAAGAGGGTTTTTCATGGTGTAAATCGAGTTCCACCCATGGAATCACTAACATATCAAGTGAGATACTTTCAAGGATGTTAGAAGCTCCTCCAAACAAGGTGATAGCAGTAGACGTCTGTTAGAACAAAAGGAGAGAACATCACATGGCATTATATTTAAAGAAAAACCGGGCTAGAAGTAGGTCTAGCCACCAATACAAGTACATAAATTCAACAATACAAATTGTTCCATGATAACCAATTTAACTTGTTCCAAATGTTTTAAAACTAATCAAAACAAATGCCATGGGTCACGGTTCTAGGTCGTCATAAGTCTTCTACAAAGGCCAGACCTTCATCACGGGTTACCTGAAACATGCTCAAAGAAAATTTAGTCAACTAAAAAGTTGGTGAATTCAACTGCTTAAAATTAAACAAAAAGGATTCAATAAAATCCACATTTGATTTAAAAGACATAGTTTAATTGTTGTGGGGATTACAATCAACCCTGCACTCAGTTTCGGCTAGCCTCTTCAAAAGTTATGTTGTACCGGTAATCCCGAAGGAAGAACTGAGCCTCATACAGTGGACCATACTTGTCGGATGGTTCACCCTAGTATCTTATAAATACCTATCACATGACACAAACAACCCTGCAAGATCTTAGTGTGGTACCCTTCCCGTTCATCATGGAAGGCACTGTGTGTGGGGGATTCCCCAAGTAGATCTACCCATATAAACAAGCGGTTCACACAAGAATTAATAATCGTGATAAAAGTAAAAGTAGGATCTAACATTTCGACAACATATAACATCATAATATAGCACAAAAAATAGTTCAATTTAAACAGAGCATGCTTCATCCCAAACCAGTAGTAAAAAGGGGACACTAGAACTCACCTTAAGTTTCAAGCAACGGTTTCTTCTAGTACCGGGAGAGTTGCAAGTCTAGCACCCTACCATCAAGATTAAGTGATAAGCCACTAGTTCTAAGGTCACACGAGGTGGAAAATGTGTGTAAACAAGTTAAATGTTCAACTAGCTTATATTTGCTAAGGCTTGCATTTAAAAGTTTCCTTTTATAGAAAGCTAGGGTTTCTTAAGGGGAATTCATGTTTTTACACTATTAGGTCATTAAAAAAAAGTTAAATTAAGTTTATCAAGTGATTACCAGTCCAAGGGGGTCGGTTTATTGAAGTTTGGCAGACTTTACAGTTTAGTCCTTCAAGTTTCAAAATTTACATTTTCTACCCTAAAGTTTGCTTCTTTACATTTAATGACCTTTATGACCCCATAACCGACTTTTGGAGTTAAATATTACATTATTAATAAGTTAAGCTCCAAATTTTCCAGATTTTAAATTTGAGTTGGTGAACATATGTTTTAAGTTACCGGTTACGGTAAAACCGAAGGTTTTTAACGGTTAAGCATTGAATCTTATAGTTTTATCTATTAAAACTTTAAATATTATTTTAAGGACTTTTAACAAGCTTTAAAATCAATCAATAATGTATTTTCAAACCCTTTTTGTTGAAAGTCTCATTTTTAAGTTTAACTCATTAAAACGCGTTTTCACCCGAATCCGAACGTTCAAAAGGTGTTAGACCAAATTTTTCATCAACTTCAAGTCATAGAGGTATAAACTTAATGAAATAATATAATTTACCTAAATTTTGGTTTATCCTTTTATTTTCAAGATTCCTTCCAATAGTTGCCCGGTTAGGGCCCGTTTATAGCTAAAAATTCCATTTATATTGTCTTCTGACCATTTATTTAACAAATCCAGTCCAAGTCACTTGGTTAACCCTTTTAGTGCCTGGAATACTTTTTAATATGGTTAAACTCTAAGTTTTCTTATTTTTAAGTCATTTTACCACCTTTCGGGTCCCAAATGAGCTCAAAATGCTTACAATCTCTACTTTTTATTTTTCAGCCTTTGACATCACTTCATACACCCAATAACATCCAAAACCTACTGAAATAATGATTCTAACTAACAGGTTTTGCATATAACCAAAGAACAAGTTGTAGAATCGTGATTTCACCATTTTCACCCATGACACACATTTAAAACGTTATAGATCACGCTTAAACATTACCAAATTCTTTTGTAACTTTAAAAACAGGTTATTAAAAGGTTAGAAAACTATTTTTGAGCAGGTTACTATCTTTACTTTGGAGGGTTACAAGATGTGCAAGTAAGATGGTGCAAACATCACCCAAAAAGAGGGTTTTCATGGTGTAAATCGAGTTCCACCCATGGAATCACTAACATATCAAGTGAGATACTTTCAAGGATGTTAGAAGCTCCTCAAGAACACGGTGATAGCAGTAGACGTATGTTAGAACAAAGAAAGTAAGGTTTTTGGTGGATAAAAGAAAGAATACCACATGACATAGCTTGTTTTGGGTAAGATGAAGCTTACTCTTTGTATGGTTCACGATTTGGAGAGTGTATAGGGACAAAACGATCTGGAAAGCTTTGAACAAGGGCTGAAGAAGTCGAACTTGATGAAACCATGTATCAAAAGCTCACAAGATAACACCCTCTTGCTAGTTTGATGCTTGACCGATGATGTTTGATGATGTTCTTCGATGATTATGGCTGAAATGGTGTTAGAACCGTGGGTGTGTGTGTGTTTCTGCTAGAGAGAATCCGAGATGAGAGAAGAGAGAATGAGAGGTGAGAATGAGGGTGGAGTGTTTTCAAGTTTGCATGCAAAGGTAGTGGTGGAGGATGGTGGAAATTGTGGGTGGTGTAGAAGGGAATGGATTGGTGGAGAGGGTGGTGAAAGGGGCGGCCAAGCTTGGAGTCATGTGGAGGTGTTTTAATTTAAGTTTTTATTTGTAATTGATATTATATAGTATTATTTTGTAGTGTTGTATAGTATTTTTGATGATAAACTCCAGTTAGTTATTATGCATTGAGCATGCATATGTGTGTTTTCAACCGTGAATTTATGTGTGTATATACATATTTAATTGTTTCAACTAAGATTTAACTTTTGCAAGGGTGACTAATTGACTTTCCTGAAACACGAAGTTACTCTATGCTAAGGCTAGATTTAGCTAAATCATCTCAAAAAGCACATGAAATAACAAAAATGACAATAATAGCAATAACAATATTAATGCTAATGCTAATAATAATGTTGGGTTCTTACAAGTTTTAACAAAGATGTTGAACCATTTTATTCATCAAAATGCAGCGGATATAATGGACTTAAAACTTGTTTTGGATACTGAAAATAAACCATTTTATTTTCAAGAAAACAAACCCAAGAACAAGGATCATTTATATGTGAAAAGAAGTGCTATCAAAACCAACCATAGGATGTACATGAATACTACCTTTCTTGAACAAGGAAGTTAGATACGGATGAGAGGAGGGAAATGATGTTTCTTGAATGTCTAGTCTTCAAAAGAGGAGACCTCAAGCTTGTATATCCACAAGCTCTTGGAAAGCACCCAACTTGTTAGGAAGTTGACACCAAAGATCCTTCTTACAAAACCTCTAGGTCCGAAAATGGGAGAAGAGAAATGGAGAAGAAGGAGCTTGCATGTGTGAGAGAGAAAGTTTGTTGAGTGTCTTAGTTGAACAAGTAAATGTCTTGCATAAAAACAAGACAAAGGAATCCCAATGCAACCACCAAAGGGGCGGCCGAAATTGGGTTCAAAATGGGTTCCCTCCCATTTTGAAAAACACCCTTTTAATTCATTGTTAATCACTAATTAAGTTATATAATTAAACCAATTTTAATCTTATAACTTAAACACTCTTATATTTGATGTTATTTAACTTATTTAAATAACATTACAAATGATATCTCATGAACAAAATATCCATATAATTTGTTCTATCTCAAATGCAATAATTTAGAAAACCCATTTTCTAAATTGGTGTCAAAATTTATTTGCTTGATCATGTCAACAAATAAATATTTATCGGTGTTTGCCTAGCTTGTCAACAAATGAATCATATTCACTTGCTTTTAAAAGACCATTCTTTTGAAGAGTTTGTATGCGCTTCTTGTTTATATGACCAAGACGACAATGCCAAAGATAGGTGTCACTCAAATCTAATTTGAGCTTCTTGGTGGTGGTTTGGTACAACGAGCTATCATATAATGTGTTTTCACGAACCAATTCATAAATACCATTAATAGGGGTAGCTTTAAAATAAAAGATGTTTTTTAAAGAAACATGAATTTCATTTTCAATAAACGTCAAAACATAACCATATTGTCTTAATTGGGCAACTGAAATAATGTTCCTAGTCAAACTAGGAGCATACAAGACATTGTTCAAAATTGCTTCCAAACCATTTGGAAGCTTCAGGATGTAGTCCCCTCGGGCTTCAACTTGAACTTTTGCCCCATTCCCCATGTAGAGGCTAACATCCCCTTTCTTGAAGTCTTTACTTCTTTTGAACCCATGCAACAAATTGCAAATATGAGTCCCACATCCGGTATCCAATACCCATGTGTTAGAGGATATTAAATTGAGATCAATATGAATCAAGAAAATTGTACTTGAGGTCTGCCCGGCATCCCTCTTAGCTTTCAACTCTTTGAGATGGACAGGACAATTTCTTGCCCAATGTCCTATCTCCCCACACTTAAAGCATGGGTCATCCGAAGCAACCTTTTGCTTATTCTCCGCTGGTTTTGGTGGTGGCACTTTTACCACTCCCTTTCCCTTTCTCCCAACGTACCCTTTACCTTTGGAAATACTTGCCTTGGATGCGGGGTGAGGCCTCTTCTTGTTCCCACCTTCATTGATGGTGAGAACGGGTAAACTCCTTTTACCCATGGCCGCCTCGGCTGTTTTGAGCATAGAGTGAAACTCAGTTATGTTCTTGTCCCAACCGTTCATGTTATAATTCATAACAAAATTGCCAAACCTTTTTGACAAAGAGTTGAGGATCAAATCTGTAGCCAACTCTTTTGAGACGGGACAATTCAGCCTTTCGAGGCGGTCTATGTGGCTCTTCATCTTAAGTACATAAGACGAGACCGATTGGGTATCATCCATACGACATGCATGGAGTGCTCGAACCGTTTCGAAGCGCTCTACCCTTACTTGTTGTTGGAACGTTTCCTTCAACTGGGTTATCATGTCGTATGCTCCATGATGTTCGTACTCCATTTGGAGATCCGGAGTCATACTTGCCAACATGAGGCAAGACACTTGGACCGAGTCCTCAGTGTATTTCACCCAATTCTTGTAGGCCTCTTCATCTTCCTCATTGGGTTCATCGGGAATCGGATCGTCTAAGATATATGACCGTTTCTCTTGCTTGAGAACAATTCTCAAGTTTCGAAACCAATCAATGAAATTGTTATGGTTTAGACGCTCCTTTTGGAGAATGGTTCTTAGTGATAGGGTATGAGCGGATGGAATATCATTATTTTCATTGTTGTTGGTGGCCATCTACAAAATTTAATAAAGTTCAATTTTAGTATTTACGATATTATCATATTTAATTATAAATACCTTTTATGTGTCATACACAAAATAAAATTCTAGAATCCAACGTTACATTTAAATAGTGGTTAGGTGACCTTTATCCCATTATTTAAATTAACAAGGTAGTCAACGTTTGACAATTGCAACCCTTTGCAACTTCTAGAGGTATGGGATCGACTTAAACATCATATGTATAGTCGGCATGTTAATCCCATCAACACCTTTTGTAAACCACATTGTAGGTGATCCATTTAACATGGTTTGCAAATCAAGTTACCCTACTTACACACACATGTGAGTTTACCAATATTAGTGGTTAGGTGACCTTTATCCCACAAATATGGCATTCCCACCTCAAATCACAAGTTCCCTCAAAATGGTTAGGTGACCTTTATCCCATTAAGAGTTTTCAAGTGACTCAAGTGTTGTGTAAAAGGATGGTGATAAACTTGTTTTCAAAAGACATTTTAAGTTTTCATAATTCTAGTTTAGAAAACTCTATGTACCTTGTATTTGCATGCTTTCAAATACATGGTACCCTATGGTTCTTTTAATAAAACCCCTTTTATTTTAAATCATTAATCCTTTTAATAACCTTTTATTAACCACTTAATGATTAAGAACCATTTATTTTCAGCTTGTTATGTTTATAAATTTGTTTGTTATGCATATCCATATATCAAACATCCAACATAAAACAAAACAACCAAACAAGCACAACCATTCAATCATAAGTGCATAACCATAGCCACTAAGGTGACCACACTTGTTTGCCATCACAAGTGTTGTCATTTGGTCTTTCCTAAGGGTTAATAATGACACATTAAAATGTGTCCAAGAACTCCCACTCGAATCCGCATCCAAATGCTTCAAGTGTCCATGTCTTTTGAGTTCTTCCTTTGTATCTTCCAACTTGTGCATCCTTTTTTTTTACAAAATCATATCCTAATACAATTTTTCTAATAAAAGAAATGCACCTAATCAATTTATTACATAACCAATGAATAATAATTACAACCCAAAAGATACAAACACCAAAATTATTATTACAACCCTTTAATGAATAAAACCATACATGACAATCACATTCATCCAAGTCCAAACACATTAGGTCAAGGCTATGTTATGCACCAAAATATGTATCAAATATAACATCCAAGAACAACCATGAACCCCTTTTTTAAACCTTAAAGTTTCGGCCAACACAAACCCAAACTTTAGGATTTAGACCAAACAAAACAATCAACCTCTTGATGTTAATCTTTCAAGGTTTATTCTAAAGCATGTAAGATAAAACTTTGAAAGATAAGGGATTCGTTCATCCATAACAAAACAGCCCCTAATGGGTTGGAAAAATCCAACAAAACTAACTTTTCTTGGACTTTTGAAGCAAGTTTTCCACATAACCGGCTCAAGATGCCATTGTTGGGTTCTTACAAGTTTTAACAAAGATGTTGAACCATTTATTCATCAAAACGCAGCGGATATAATGGACTTAAAACTTGTTTTAGATGCTGAAAATAAACCATTTTATTTTCAAGAAAACAAACCCAAGAACAAGGATCATTTATATGTGAAAAGAAGTGCTATCAAAACCAACCATAGGATGTACATGAATACTACCTTTCTTGAACAAGGAAGTTAGATACGGATGAGTGGAGGGAAATGATGTTTCTTGAATGTCTAGTCTTCAAAAGAGGAGACCTCAAGCTTGTATACCCACAAGCTCTTGGAAAGCACCCCACTTGTTAGGAAGTTGACACCAAAGATCCTTCTTACAAACCTCTAGGTCCGAAAATGGGAGAAGAGAAATGGAGAAGAAGGAGCTTGCATGTGTGAGAGAGAAAGTGTGTTGAGTGTCTTAGTTGAACAAGTAAATGTCTTGCATAAAACAAGACAAAGGAATCCCAAAGCAACCACCAAGGGCGGCCGAAATTGGGTTCAAAATGGGTTCCCTCCCATTTTGAAAAACACCCTTTTAATTCATTGTTTATCACTAATTAAGTTATATAATTAAACCAATTTTAATCTTATAACTTAAACACTCTTATATTTGATGTTATTTAACTTATTTAAATAACATTACAAATGATATCTCATGAACAAAATATCCATATATTTTGTTCTATCTCAAATGCAATAATTCAGAAAACCCATTTTCTAAATTGGTGTCAAAATTTATTTGCTTGATCATGTCAACAAATAAATATTTATCGGTGTTTGCCTAGCTTGTTATTGGGTATGACCCGACTTGGATCATAACGTACTAACCACATCAATCTTGTATGTGTCTTGGGCATATAAGATCCAACAATCTCCCACTTGCACAAGATTCATAGAAGATTGATGCAAGCAGTAAATACCGCCTAACAACGGTTTACTACCCTTAATACGTATGACTAAGAGCCATTCAATAACATCATCCCCTTCAAGTATCTTACTCGAAAATGTTTTAGGTGAATTAATCATCTATCCTTTTATCACAGATGTCATGTTAAATCTTAGAGACACAGATTGATTATTCTCCATTGACTTAACTTTAGCAGGCCTTAGACATCTTACTCTCAACGAATAAGAGGGACAAATCCCATCTTGATTACATACGTCTCTTACAATCACCTCGTGCTATACCTGAATTTAGTCTTATGTACTGCCGTGTTTCAGAACAGCGAAGAACTAAGTCAAAGTATAATACCCGGTGAATATCAAGACCCAATATGTATCTCAGGTCAGAGGATACCAAATGATATTCGCCTTTACTCAAATTTACTTATGATCAATCAAGAAGATTCCATGTAGTAATATTTGAGATGCGGGTCAGTCCAATATTTGTATCCCACAAATATCTATGAACTTTGGCAGCAACCCTTTGCTATATATTCATCCATATGAATATCCACCAATCCAAGTTCATAATAGTCTTACCCTCATACTTGTTCCCACAGGTATGAACGACTACGGACGTTTAGAGTAAATGATTTACTCATGGATTAAACATGCAAAATTGGAACATTAGTGAAGCATTATAACCAAATAATTCATTCAAATAATAAAAGGTTCCAATATCCAAATACAAATTATAAGATCAAATCCAGTCACTAGAATATCGAAGTCCCATGGCACAAGTATGACCCTCATGCTTTGCCTTTTCAAGGAGCTTCGTGAGTGGATCCGCAATGTTATGATCCGTGTGAACTTTGCGAATACATATCTTTCCCTTTTCAACTTCATCCCTTATGTAGTTGAATCTCCGCTCAATGTGCCTAGTCTTTTGATGTGCACGGGGTTCCTTGATTTGAGCAATCGCACCCTCATTATCACAAAGAATTTCTAGGGGGTCCTGAATGGAAGGGACAACCCCTAGATCGCAATGAATTTCTTCAACCATGCAGCTTCTTGAGCTGCTAATGAAGCGGCGATGTATTCTGACTCTGTAGTTGATAATGCCACCACATCTTGTTTAGAGCTCTTCCAAGAGACTCCTCCTCCATTTAGGATGAAAATGTATCCCGATTATGATCGTGAGTCATCCAGATCCGTTTGGAAGCTCGCATCCGTGTAACCTTTTACCACGAGTTCCTCCTCACCAGATCCATAGATTAGGAACATATCTTTAGTCCTCCTTAGGTACTTAAGTATGTTTTTAACAGCCATCCAATGACTAGTTCCAGGATTTTACTGGTATCGGCTTGTCATGCTCAAAGCGCATGACACGTCCGGCCTAGTGCATATCATTGCATACATGATGGATCCTATAGCAGATGCATACGGGATTTCCTTCATTTGATCTTGCTCATCCTTTGAGCTTGCACATTGAGTCGTACTCAATATCGTTCCTCTTTGAATAGGTACCGTACCTTTCTTAGAGTTCTCCATCTTAACCTTTTCAAGATCTTATCAATGTATGCACTTTGATTTAAACCTATCAACCGCCTTGATCTATCCTATAGATCTTTATTCCCAAAATATAGGCGGCTTCACCAAGATCCTTAATGGAAAAACAGCTTCCAAGCCAGGTTTTTTATACCTTCCAAGGTTGGAATGTCATTTCCAAATAGTAGGATGTCATCGACATACAATACTAGGAAAGTGATGATGCTCCCACTAGCCTTTTTATACACACAAGCCTCATCAGCATTTTTGATGAACCCAAATTTAATTACCTCTTCATCAAAACGGTGATTCCAACTTCTTGACGCTTGCTTCAATCCATAGATTGATTTCTTTAACTTGCATACTTTGTTAGGATTTTTTGGGTCGACAAAACCTTCAGGCTGAACCATATAACATCTTCCTCAAGATATCCATTTAGAAAAGCGGTTTTGACATCCATTTGCCAAATCTCATAATCATAATGAGCAGCTATGGCAAATAATATCCTAATAGACTTTAGCATTGCAACAGGCGAAAGGTCTCATCATAATCAACCCCTTGAGTTTGAGTGAAACCTTTTGCTACAAGTCTAGCTTGTAAGTATCCAAGTTTCCATGCATATCGGTTTTCTTCTTGAAAACCCACTTACTTCCAACTACCTTGGAGCTAAGAGGTGGTACAACCAAGTCCCACACTTGGTTGTCATACATGGATTGCATCTCAACATTCATGGCTTCAAGCCATTTGTCACAATCCAAATTGGACACTGCATCATGGTATGTGATTGGTTCATCGGAATCAACCATATAGCACCCATCCATGAAAAATCCATATCTTTCAGGTGGATTACTAGTTCTACCAGATTTGCGAACGTTTTGTGTGTATTGATCAACCATTTGATCATTCTCAACATCCTCATGTTGAGTGCTAGTGTCAACCAAACGTGTATCGGGTTGTGGTTCTTGATCCTCCTCAAGATCCACTGTTCTACTGCTAGCTCCTTCCATAAGGAACTTGGCTTCCAAGAACTCACCCTTCTTGGCAACAAACTCCTTTTGTTCCAATGGATCATAGAAATAATATCCCATAGAATCTCTAGGATATCCAATAAAAATACACTTAGTGGAACGACTTTCTAACTTGTTTGAGGTGGAGTCTTTACATAAGCCTCACATCCCCACACCTTTAAATATGATAGAGATGGAACCCTTCCATGCCATATTTCAAAAGGTGTCTTTTCCTTTTCTTGGTTGGGGCCATATTCAAAATACGGGCCGCAGAGAGCAAAGCGAAACCCCAAAATATAGAGGCAATGAGCTTCCAGCCATCATAGATCGAACCATATCTAATAGAGTTCGATTTCTCCTTTCGGACACACCATTGTGTTGTGGTGTTCCAGGTGGAGATAGTTGTGAGATAATCCCACAACTTCTAAGATGATCTCTAAAAGCATCACTCAGGTATTCACCTCCTCTATCGGTGCGGAGAATTTTTATTGATTTGTTGAGTTGATTTTCTACTTCATTTTGGAAGGTTTTGAACATTTCAAAAGCTTCATCTTTGTGTCTTAACAAGTACACATACCCATACCTACTATAGTCGTCGGTGAAGGTAATGAAGTATCTTTCATTATACCTAGTCATTGGCTTAAAAGGACCACATACATCCGAATGTATGATACCTAATAAATCTTTTGCCCTTTCAGTTTTGCCACTAAAAGGTGCCTTAGTCATTTTGCCTTGTAAACAAGATTCACATACATCAAATGAATCATATTCACTTGCTTTTAAAAGACCATTCTTTTGAAGAGTTTGTATGCGCTTCTTGTTTATATGACCAAGACGACAATGCCAAAGATAGGTGTCACTCAAATCTAATTTGAGCTTCTTGGTGGTGGTTTGGTACAACGAGCTATCATATAATGTGTTTTCACGAACCAATTCATAAATACCATTAATAGGGTAGCTTTAAAATAAAAGATGTTTTTTAAAGAAACATGAATTTCATTTTCAATAAACGTCAAAACATAACCATATTGTCTTAATTGGGCAACTGAAATAATGTTCCTAGTCAAACTAGGAGCATACAAGACATTGTTCAAAATTGCTTCCAAACCATTTGGAAGCTTCAGGATGTAGTCCCCTCGGGCTTCAACTTGAACTTTTGCCCCATTCCCCATGTAGAGGCTAACATCCCCTTTCTTGAAGTCTTTACTTCTTTTGAACCCCTGCAACAAATTGCAAATATGAGTCCCACATCCGGTATCCAATACCCATGTGTTAGAGGATATTAAATTGAGATCAATATGAATCATGAAAATTGTACCTGAGGTCTGCCCGGCATCCCTCTTAGCTTTCAACTCTTTGAGATGGACAGGACAATTTCTTGCCCAATGTCCTATCTCCCCACACTTAAAGCATGGGTCATCCGAAGCAACCTTTTGCTTATTCTCCGCTGGTTTTGGTGGTGGCACTTTTACCACTCCCTTTCCCTTTCTCCCAACGTACCCTTTACCTTTGGAAATACTTGCCTTGGATGCGGGGTGAGGCCTCTTCTTGTTCCCACCTTCATTGATGGTGAGAACGGGTAAACTCCTTTTACCCATGGCCGCCTCGGCTGTTTTGAGCATAGAGTGAAGCTCAGTTATGTTCTTGTCCCAACCGTTCATGTTATAATTCATAACAAAATTGTCAAACCTTTTTGACAAAGAGTTGAGGATCAAATCCGTAGCCAACTCTTTTGAGACGGGACAATTCAGCCTTTCGAGGCGGTCTATGTGGCTCTTCATCTTAAGTACATAAGACGAGACCGATTGGGTATCATCCATACGACATGCATGGAGTGCTCGAACCGTTTCGAAGCGCTCTACCCTTACTTGTTGTTGGAACGTTTCCTTCAACTGGGTTATCATGTCGTATGCTCCGTGATGTTCGTACTCCTTTTGGAGATCCGGAGTCATACTTGCCAACATGAGGCAAGACACTTGGACCGAGTCCTCAGTGTATTTCACCCAATTCATGTAGGCCTCTTCATCTTCCTCATTGGGTTCATCGGGAATCGGATCGTCTAAGATATATGACCGTTTCTCTTGCTTGAGAACAATTCTCAAGTTTCGAAACCAATCAATGAAATTGTTATGGTTTAGACGCTCCTTTTGGAGAATGGTTCTTAGTGATAGGGTATGAGCGGATGGAATATCATTATTTTCATTGTTGTTGGTGGCCATCTACAAAATTTAACAAAGTTCAATTTTAGTATTTACGATATTATCATATTTAATTATAAATACCTTTTATGTGTCATACACAAAATAAAATTCTAGAATCCAACGTTACATTTAAATAGTGGTTAGGTGACCTTTATCCCATTATTTAAATTAACAAGGTAGTCAACGTTTGACAATTGCAACCCTTTGCAACTTCTAGAGGTATGGGATCGACTTAAACATCATATGTATAGTCGGCATGTTAATCCCATCAACACCTTTTGTAAACCACATTGTAGGTGATCCATTTAACATGGTTTGCAAATCAAGTTACCCTACTTACACACACATGTGAGTTTACCAATATAAGTGGTTAGGTGATCTTTATCCCACAAATATGGCATTCCCACCTCAAATCACAAGTTCCCTCAAAATGGTTAGGTGACCTTTATCCCATTAAGAGTTTTCAAGTGACTCAAGTGTTGTGTAAAAGGATGGTGATAAACTTGTTTTCAAAAGACATTTTAAGTTTTCATAATTCTAGTTTAGAAAACTCTATGTACCTTGTATTTGCATGCTTTCAAATACATGGTACCCTATGGTTCTTTTAATAAAACCCTTTTATTTAAATCATTAATCCTTTTAATAACTTTTATTAACCACTTAATGATTAAGAACCATTTATTTTCAGCTTGTTATGTTTATAAATTTGTTTGTTATGCATATCCATATATCAAACATCCAACATAAAACAAAACAACCAAACAAGCACAACCATTCAATCATAAGTGCATAACCATAGCCACTAAGGTGACCACACTTGTTTGCCATCACAAGTGTTGTCATTTGGTCTTTCCTAAGGGTTAATAATGACACATTAAAATGTGTCCAAGAACTCCCACTCGAATCCGCATCCAAATGCTTCAAGTGTCCATGTCTTTTGAGTTCTTCCTTTGTATCTTCCAACTTGTGCATCCTTTTTTTTTACAAAATCATATCCTAATACAATTTTTCTAATAAAAGAAATGCACCTAATCTAATTTATTACATAACCAATGAATAAATAAATTACAACCCAAAAGATACAAACACCAAAATTATTATTACAACCCTTTAATGAATAAAACCATACATGACAATCACATTCATCCAAGTCCAAAACACATTAGGTCAAGGCTATGTTATGCACCAAAATATGTATCAATATAACATCCAAGAACAACCATGAACCCTTTTTAAACCTTAAAGTTTCGGCCAACACAAACCCAAACTTTAGGATTTAGACCAAACAAAACAATCAACCTCTTGATGTTAATCTTTCAAGGTTTATTCTAAAGCATGTAAGATAAAACTTTGAAAGATAAGGGATTCATTCATCCATAACAAAACAGCCCCTAATGGGTTGAAAAATCCAACAAAACTAACTTTTCTTGGACTTTTGAAGCAAGTTTTCCACATAACCGGCTCTAGATGCCATTGTTGGGTTCTTACAAGTTTTAACAAAGACGTTGAACCATTTTATTCATCAAAATGCAGCGGATATAATGGACTTAAAACTTGTTTTAGATGCTGAAAATAAACCATTTTATTTTCAAGAAAACAAACCTAAGAACAAGGATCATTTATATGTGAAAAGAGTGCTATCAAAACCAACCATAGGATGTACATGAATACTACCTTTCTTGAACAAGGAAGTTAGATACGGATGAGTGGAGGGAAATGATGTTTCTTGAATGTCTAGTCTTCAAAAGAGGAGACCTCAAGCTTGTATACCCACAAGCTCTTGGAAGCACCCCACTTGTTAGGAAGTTGACACCAAAGATCCTTCTTACAAAACCTCTAGGTCCGAAAATGGGAGAAGAGAAATGGAGAAGAAGGAGCTTGCATGTGTGAGAGAGAAAGTGTGTTGAGTGTCTTAGTTGAACAAGTAAATGTCTTGCATAAACAAGACAAAGGAATCCCAAAGCAACCACCAAAGGGGCGGCCGAAATTGGGTTCAAAATGGGTTCCCTCCCATTTTGAAAAACACCCTTTTAATTCATTGTTTATCACTAATTAAGTATATAATTAAACCAATTTTAATCTTATAACTTAAACACTCTTATATTTGATGTTATTTAACTTATTTAAATAACATTACAAATGATATCTCATGAACAAAATATCCATATAATTTGTTCTATCTCAAATGCAATAATTCAGAAAACCCATTTTCTAAATTGGTGTCAAAATTATTTGCTTGATCATGTCAACAAATAAATATTTATCGGTGTTTGCCTAGCTTGTTATTGGGTATGACCCGACTTGGATCATAACGTACTAACCACATCAATCTTGTATGTGTCTTGGGCATATAAAATCCAACAATAATAATGATATTAACATTTATATTAAATGTATGGATAATGATGCAGGAGGTTAAAGGTTAGAATTATGACCTAGAGGTTGGTTGTTACAACTTGGATCTTTTTTCTTAGATTAAGGATGAAACCCTTGAAACCTGAAGAACTTCATTATGAAAATAAGAATCAATGTGATCACAAGGTCAAGATCATAAGATGTTATCAAGAAACTATTCTAGAACCAAAAAGTTAATACATTTCATGATGAAAAGGGTATAATAAGACAATAGTGCTCCAAAAACTCCTCAAAAGAATGGTGTTGCTGAAAGGAGAAATTGTACACTTATTAAGCTGCAAGAATCATGCTCTCTGACTTTAAACTGCCCATCACTTTCTGGGCAAAGGCATCAACACTGCCTGCTATGTGCACAACAGAGTTGTAGTAGTCAAACTCATGATAAGACTCCTTAAGAACTATGGCACAAAGGAGGCCTTTTATTGGTTTCCTCAGATCATTTGGATGTCCATGCACCATGTTGAATACCAAAGATTGTATAGCCGAATTTGCTGAGAAATCAGATGATGGACACTTCATTGGATGCTCTTCCCAAGCTAAGGCTTATACAATATACAACTTCAGAACTAGAGTAGTTGAGGAGTTAGTCAATGTGACCTTCAATGAGCACACTCCAGTGTGAAAGGTTCTGGTCCTGATTGGGTATTTGATCTTGATTTAGGTACTAACTATTTTAACAAATCTTGTAAAGATGTTTCAGGATCTATAGGTAATATGTTAGTAGGAGATCCTAATCGAAGATTTGAGCTGAGAATACCAAATGATAGAATTCCTTTAGCTCAAGTGGTAACAACCCTGTAAGTTGAAATCTTATCAGCACAACCATGACAAACTCTTTAGCTGATACATCTGAGGTGCCTACAAATTCCAACAATGAGGCATAAAACTCAAATGAAGGGATTTCCAATGTAGCAGGAGATGGAGATGGTGAAAGTGATCAAGAATTTCATGATGCTAACAACCACTCCACAGAAGACAATATCAATGATGTCACACATTCTATGAATCAAGTTACACTAGATAAATGTACTGATGTGGTCGTTGATACTCAAATACCAGATCTAAATTTCACTAATTTAGATGTGAAAAATCAACTTGTTGTGATTCCTTAACTGAGAATCCATAACAAGTGGACAAACCCATGATAAAAATGTTTGTTTGCACTTATGCTTCTTGTCCCTGATTAAGCCAAAAAAAGTTGATGAGGCTTTAAAAGATGGAACAGGGTAGAAGCAATGCAAGAGGAGCTGCTTTAATTTAAAAGATAAAAGATTTGGAACGTATGTCCTCTTCCTCATGGGAAGATGCCAATAGGTACCAAGTGGGTTTTTAGGAATAAGAAGGATGATAGAGGACTTGTCATCAAGAACAAGGCAAGACTAGTTATTCAATGGTTCACTCAAGAGGAAGAGATTGACTACATAGATTTTTTGCTCCTGTGGCAAGACTTGAAGTTGTTAGGATATTCCTTGATTTTTGCAGTACCCAAGGATTTTAAGGTTACCAACTTGATGTGAATTGTGCATTTTTATATGGGGTGATAGAAGAGAAAGTGTATGTGAAGCAACCACCTGGCTTTGCAGACCTACATCATCTTGATTATGTCTATAAGCATGAAAAAGCTTTCTATGGGCTACATCAAGCTCTAAGAAAATGGTATGAGGCACAGTCACAATACCTAGTCTAACATGGGTGCAAGAGAGGTACTATTAACAACACACTCTTCATCAAAGGAACAGGGAATGACTTGATACTGGTTCAAGTTTAAGTATATGACATTATCATTTGGTCAACTAATCAAAGGCTCTACAATGAGTTTGAGAAGCTGATGAAGAATAGATTTGAAATGAGTACCATGGGGGGAACTCAATTTCTTTCTAGGAATTCAAGTGAAGCAGGTTGATAATGGCATCATTATAAACCATTCAAAGTATGTGCATGAAATACTAACTAGATTTCATCTGACTGAATGCAAGGTTGCTAAGACTCCCATAACCAGAAACCACTCCCTAGGACCTAGTCTTGAGGGAAGTGTGTTGATGAACATCTTTACAAGGCTATGATTGGGTCTCTTATGTATCTCACAGCTAGCAGGCATGATATCATGTTTGCCACATACATATATGCAAGATATCAGGCCAACCCCAAGATGTCACACCTGGTTTCTATCAAGAGGATTCTTAGGTACCTCAAAGGAGCTCCCAAGCTGGGACTTTTGTATCCAATGAATTCTGACATCAATCTGTATGCATATACAGATTTTGACTATGGTGGCTGCAACATGACTGCAAAGTCTACATCAGGGGGATGTTAATTCCTTGGTGGAAGGATAGTCTCATGGCAATGCAAGAAACAATCCTATTTGTCTGCATCAACTGCTAAAGCTAAATACATTGCTACTGCAAGCTGCTGTGCTCAAGTGCTTTGTATTTAGAACCAGACCCTACGCTATGGATTCAACTTCAAGGAGACTCCTATCCACATAGACAACAACAGTGTTATCTTTGTTATAAAGAATCCAGTGTAACACTCAAAGACAAAGCACATCAATATCATGTATCATTTGATAAGAGATAATTTTGAAAAAGAATTGATAAAAATGGTCAAAGTTAATACAAATAAACAATATTTTGATCCATTCACAAAAGCTTTTGATGAATAAAGATTGCAAGACCAGTTAAGGGATGGTCAATACAATCAGTCTCATAATGAGGAGAATATTAGAACACTTAACAGATCAAATAAGGAACCAGGTTTATGTGAAAGATACTAAGAACACAACTAGATAATGAGACAGAACTAAGAACAAGAACAGATTAATATGGTTTTCAAGAATGTTGTATATTGCTCTCAAGGTCTTTTACAAGTGTTACAAAGCATATTTAGAAATACAAGGATCTGAGATACTTTATACTACATCCTACAACCAGCCATAATTTGAAGGCTAGGTGGAAACACTAATCTAGACAACAAGATTAATGTAAAGTCAAAAGGCATATTGCCTTTTGACTAGTGACTATGACATGCCATAGGTCACATCCTAATATATTACAAAAGGATAAAAGGTACAAAGTAGAAAGTTACATACTCTAAACCATAATCTACAGTTGCCAAAGCATGGACCTTTTCACTAACTAATACAAGTTGGTGAGTCTTCAGAGTTGCAGCGGAAAGTGGGTCAGCTTTATACAAAAGTAGATCAGAGAAGCATGTCCTCTTTGTTTTCTAAAGAAATAGTCTTCACTTCATTAGCTTCGGAGGACTTTGTCTTTGAAGCTTTGGAATACTTCATCTTTGGCTTTGGAAGATTTGGTCTTTGGCTTCGAAAGATGTTACACTTAGAATATTTTTGTGAGAAGTGTAAAACTTTCGGAGTAACTTCTACCATGCACAATATGCATGCAAGCTGGAAGCTCTTTGGATGCTTTTGTTTCTTTGGTTGCGTCGGCCTTTCAAGTATATCCTTACAAACTCCCCCTAGGCTGATGCTACCAAAACAGAGAAGTATACTTAGATATTGATAGTCCTCATAAGGATCAAGACTGTTCCTTTCTTCATCAACTGGTCAGGATCCCTCAGACTCTCATAGTATCTTCTCATGTCATGGTGATAATGCAGAGGAAGATCAAGCATGTCTTGGCAGAAATAGACATCTTGACCCCCCTTGATCTCTGATGACATACCACCTATCCAGGACAAGATGGGTCTTCCAGTTGCAAGAGGCTCTACTTGAGTTTGAGTTGGTTGAGAAGCCTCTTCTTGCACTACCTCAGGATACTCTGACTCATCTTAAGGTGTAGAGGTGGATGTCTTATTCTTCTTCTTAGAAACACTCTTCATGGCCATCCTTTTCCTCGTCCTTGAAGTCTTTAGCTGAGAAGACTGACCTTTAGCACCAGGTTATTTTGTTGTGTCTTTCTTAGTTGGGTTCTCTTCGCTCACACGTTTAGATGGAGAGGAATTATGACCTTGTAGTGGATTACAAGATGAAGTTGGCTGAGATACAGCTCTTGGTCCAGGTTGTGTTGTCTTAGGGGTTCAACCATTACCTCAACTTCAGGTGGAGCTTGACTTGGTGAAGAATGCATGTTAACAAGCTCTCCATTTTTAATCTTTTGCTTGATCACTCTAATATGCTCATCCATAGTGGATAGAGACATTAGACCATTCCTCCTTCAAGAGAATCCATACAACTTCAAGAAGCTCATCATCCCCTGCCTATCAGCAGACTTCTTTTAACTCTTTTGGATGACGACTCTTGGATTTGTAGATTCTTCCCTCATCTTTCTCTTAGTATCATTTATTCATTGATAACTTGTTGCTAGGATACTCGAATTGAATGCGCTCATATGATTAGGGAAGAAGTGCTGATGCCTGATAGAGGCCTGTGGCACTCAGGTAGCTAATCATGTTTTGTCTATTAGCATCCTTGTCTACCTGAGGTTGTTCAGTTGCCACAGCTTCTGTCTCAGGGCTTTCCTGAACTGGGGAGAGAGTAGGAGCATGCTTATAGAGCCTTTTCTTTTCCCTTTGTTACTCACAGGCATTGGTGACTTAGGGTGGAGAGACCTTTGGCCTTCATTGCTTGGTTCAGCAGTCAAGCTCTAGCCAGAGAGAGGTCTTGGTCCTTCTGATTGATATAACAATGCAATTGATGTGTAAACAAGGTTTCCCACTGATTTAACACCACAAGAACAATAACATAATGAACTAATTGAGAATCAAAGCAACAATCATCCAACAATGGCTCAAAGATAATAATAAATGAACTTCCAGCCAAAACATACAGTTGCAACAAAGATATTTTCGTATTAGGGTTTTGAAAAAACTTTCTTACAAAGATAAAACATTACAATATATAAGCTAGGCTAAATTCGCTGATAGTTTCGCTGGCTAGCGAAACTGTCTGACCATCAACTAGATTCACCCGGCAGCGAACTATAGTTTCGCCAGGTGACCTAGGACAGCTGACTCCAGGAGAAACTATAGTTTCGCCCATAGTTTTGCTGGGTCATCAAAAACGATAAGAATGAAAATTACAAGGAAATGAACTAACAATTAACCTATTACATACATATCAAAATACTCCTATCAATAAAGGCGAGTCAAACTTATACTGGATCATCAATTCTCCCCCTAGGTTGGACCTCACTCTTGATCTTCATGTTCATCTCTTGCTTCCCCCACAACTTTATCTGATGTCTCTTGATTAGCTCCTGCTATACTTTCCTCTTCTACCTATACACTGGCCTTTTCAAATTTTCTTGTAAGCTCGTGCACATCCATCCTTAATTCGTCAACTGGTAATACTTTCTTAGCAAGCTCCCTAATCTCAGCCCTCACACCTCGAGCCTTGTTAGCCACATTCATGAAGAGACTGGCTTCAGTTCTTGTTTCAGTTCTAGCTTCGGCTTTTATTTGATTCTCGTAAAGCACCACTAAATCTTCATCACATAATGAAAATATTTCCATAGGATCAAACAACTTAATCTCTTCAGCACCTTTCAATCTAATAACAGCTTCCCCTGTATTATTGTTGTAGAACCACTTTTCAAAATTTTGAAGTCTTGGGGGAAGTGGATTGGGCACTTTCACTCTAATAACTATTTTGGCGGGCTTCAGCTTTAAGAGAATCCTCCCTTTTCCAGTAGCCCAATCCAAATCTTTCTTTGATCTCCTTCTTTCTATTTTCATGTATCCAAAAGCTTCAAAATTCTCATTTATTCCCATCTTTATCTCCTTCTCCAAAAGCATTGCTCTCTCACTCAAATGTGCCTGACAATCTCCTTAAATCCCATCTAGGCAAGGTCTTGAAGGCCTTCCTTTTGTGCATGTAAGAAATATCTCCTCCTCTTCTTTTGATCATAAACATTTTTAGTTCATGATTGTAGTTCTAACTCACTATCCTTTTATCAAATTTCTTTTTAATTGGCCCATTTATGTTTTGGAACAGTGGACTTAGTTGTTCTTTTTCTTTTTCTTTGACAAACCAATCTTCCTTACTTAGCTTCATAACATCTCCTTCATCAGAACCCTTTTGAGCCATATATGTCATTGGGCGCTCATCTATTTCATAGAACTCAGGTTTAGAATCATAATCAAGTAACTGTTCCTCAAACTCCTCTTCTTCATCAATGAGATTCATCTCAGCTCCTTTCTTCCTTCTTTCAACAGTTTCTCTCTCTAAATACTTTAGCCCCAGTTAAATCAGTGTTTATGTCCAGCCCCAGATCTATGAACTCAGCCTCTACAACCCAATGCTCATCTTACTTCCTTGAGTAGTCTTTTTATTAAATCTTGTTGGTCTACCATCATTCTCTTCATATTTTCTAGTTCTTTATCTTTCTCCTTTTCTCTTAGTTCCTAATTCACCAGCTTTGTTTTTATCATACCTAATTCATTGGCCAAAGATGCATTCAGATTTCGGATAACATCTTGATCCAATTTCGATCTGGGATCCCTTCTTTCTTCAAAAACTGGCTGCTTATGCTTAGATCTCCTTTTAGTAATGTGAGCTGGTTCTCCTTGGTCAGATTTCTTTTTAGTTCTCCTCTCCCTTTGAACTCTCAGCTCCTCCTCAACCTCATCAATCTCAGCTTCTATGTCATATTCCTTCTCCTTTGCGAATCTTTTTCGCTTCTTTATAGCCACTTCTCGCTTTTCCTTGTTCTCTTCAGCATTCTTATTTTCACTTTCAATCAATCTTTTTATGTAACTCCATCTTTCAGCAGAGTGCATATTCTCCAAAAGATATGTTATCTTTCCGCCGAAGTCATGTCTCACAGCTAAGCAATCTGCAAATATCCTAGTGTTCATTTGCACTAGCCTTTTATTTCTCCATGTCTGGGCAGATCTGGCTTCAAATCATTAATAAGCATCTCTACAAACCTAGGATATAGGAGCCACTTATCCTTTTTCAACGCCATAATATTCTCAGTCATGCATTCAAAAATCAACTTTGCAATATTGGCTTTCTGTCCCTGACAAAATACAATCATAGCTTTTGCCCAATGCTGGTTTAGACCATCTGACCCTCCTTTCCTATGATCTAATCACATAATAAATACGTGGGCAATGTATCTTCATTCCTTAGATAAGAAAGATTTCTTGATCTCTTTCTTTGAGCCAAAAGAAGGTCCTTCATACTCAATGTGTCTAAATGCATTAAGTATCTCTGCATCAGACATTCGCTTCATCACCACAATCTTCTTCCAGCCTTAACACTCTTGCTATAGTCTCAGCAGTAATAACAAGGACTTGATCAAGAACTCTAGCAGTAATCCGATGTGGACTAGTCCCCAGGTCATACTTTGCCGTTCTCCAAAAGTCTCTTATGTGAAGATCATAGATCGTGGGCATATGAGAAATAGCATAACTGATAGGAGATTGCTTCAACCATTTAATTGAATCTCTGAATCCAATGGTGTTAGGATTACTATCATCCAATAGTGCACAAATGTTTGTCTTCTTATTGAACTTTAGATTAGCCATCTTTACTGAAAATTGAACAACAATAGTTAGTTACAACATAAAAAGAATAAAGAATAAAGAAATTAAACAATATATAAGATAATCAAAAAAATAAATTTTGCTATAGGCACAAATTAACAGTTTCGCTGTGGTTTGAACCTTAGTTTCGTCCAAACAAATATATAAATTCGCTGTAACACAGGCACAGACTCATGTGTCTAAGTGATTTTATAGTTTCGCTGAGGACGAAATTGTCGTTCCTAACACCAGCGAAGTTGTAAGTTCACTGAAGCCCATACAAAAGATTAGTTACCTGAGCGAATCTATAGTTTTGCTAAAATTGTACAGGCGAAACTATCAAGTACACGCGGTTAGCATAACAAGATAGTTTCGCTCGGAACATTGAACTTTTGTTCAGATGGATGGTCACGTAGTTTCGCTGAACGAACCTAAGAACTTCCCGACCTAGCAAAACAACCTAGAGCTATCGTCTAGAGTTTAAGACAACAATCAATGATAAAGAACTATCTCGAAACACACACCTAAGAACTCAGAACCAAGCAATCGCAACGGAAATCAATTTTTGAAACGTGTAGGTATAAAATCGCATAGAGTTTATGGTTTACTTTTGCTAATGAGATATTGAAACTGATTTCACATGGTGCAATATATAGGTCGTAGTTTCGCTGTCAACGAATCTATAGTTTCGCTGTCAGCGAAACTATAGTTTCGCTAGGCATCACAGATGAAGTCATGAATCCCAGTGAGGAGCGAGTTTGCCGGCGAATCTATAGATTCGCTTGGCGAAACAACTAGCGAAACTTAGTTTCGCTAGAGCCTAACACTTAAAATTATTTTAAAATATTTGAAAAATAATTCTGTATTTACAATCCTTTTAATGAAAAACATTCTTCATCCCATAATATCGACACGAACAAAAATAAAAATAAAAATAAAAAAAGATGGTAGATTAAAATAAAGTAAATAAAATAAAATAAAATAAAGTATGAAGTAAATGAAAAACTAAAGAATAAAAGGATATGGACATTTTTTTCAAGAAGTTGATCTAGAGAGTCAAGGATTGGCGGAATTGCTGATATGTTTGTCCTTTTAAGCCCATGTCTTATTCTTTCAACGTGTAATCTGCAGTTGTATTTATCATGTTTTGGTTTAATTTCAGATACTCTGATGATTTAGTTTCTACTGACATTCAGCAAAGTACCTATCCTGTCATCATGGTTTATTGAGCAATATGATTAACTCTGCTTGAATTTCTTTTGAGTTTACAACAATGAACCTTAATTTAATTTAAGAATCACTGTGCCTTTATTTGGAACAGATGATGAGAACTCCAGATCTATACTTACGTATAACAGAGGAGATGATCATCTTAACTTGTTGATGAAAGCTTCAGTGACAGGATCAGTGATCTAAGTTTGATCAATTAGAGTTGAATTGCAGCGGAATTAGAACAAGAATTAGACAAATATAGCAAGAACACAATAGATATTCAATGGAACAGTACACGGTTATAGAGAAAGAGGGTTTTCTGCAAAAGGGATAATATCATTCATGCACAAATGCTTCGGTATATCAGCCGCTAAGCTTCGCACCTTACAATTAGGTCAACATTCCTTATATAAAGGAATGTGACGTCTGCTGATGTCACTTGATAGTGACATTTAACAGAATTATTACAAACAACTGAAAGTAAGCAAACTACTGAGAATGTTCACAAAAACTGAGAACATCTCAGAGTATGCTAAGTACAAGATGAAACTAAAACTACTGAAACTACAATTACTGATTACAAGAAACATAAAACTACTGATTACAAAAGAACTGAAAGGAAAATATAACTACTGAAAGGAAACCATCACAACTACTGAAGAGGTCTTCTTCAGCTGTTGTGACAACATCTGAAACTTGGTCTTCAGTCTTTGTCTTCAGCTTTTGTCTTCAGACTTTGTCTTCAGTTCTTTAACTTCAGACTTTGTCTTCAGACCTTGTTATCAGTTGATGTCTTCAGCTGTTGCAGACTACTTCAGTTGTTGTAATGTCTGTGGGACTTAAAGGTTTTTCTGATCAGGCTCATTGGTTCTTTTGGTCCAACAAACTCCCCCTGAACCAATGCAGCCAAAACCTTTAAGCTTATTGAGGTCCCACTTATTCTTGGCAGAAATACTCTCTTGATCAGCTTCAGAGATATCAGATAAGCACAGGCCAGGGAACAGGTTTCAGTAGATGTGAATGTCAAAGGATGGAAGGGAACTCTGTCTTGGGGAACTGGACACAGAGCTGTTATCCCAACCATGAAACCTACTTCCCATTGATGAGTCTATAAGACTCTCTGACGTAGGCCTCAAGGAGAACAACTTGTTCCTCCTTAGTGAGTTCTTCTGCTTCTCCTTCGAAGAAGAACTCTGGGCCATAGTACTCTGATAGGTACTTTACTGTCTTTCCATTTTTCAACTCAACAGTTGTTATCTCTCTGTAAGCAAATTCATCTGGGTGAGTCCCTTCTAATAACAACTGGAGTTCATTTTTCTTGATCTCTTCAAGCCTCTTGTATAACAACCCCTTCTTGACCATTTTGTTCTCCATTAGAGTTTGAGGGGTCATCTTTGACTTGTAGGCTCTCTTGAAGTCTTCAAGTATCTCCCAGGGTGAGACTACAATGGCCAACATAATAACAACATCTATGGTCTTTCTCACTTGGCCATTGTATCTACTTGGTATGGATTTCTTATGAATTCTAGAACTAACCCTGGGGTCTGGCCAAATCCTTACTCTCTCCTTTTGATATTGAAAGGTATGCCTGAGAGCATACAGCCTTTGAGCGTGTTTCTTCATGGCTTGTATAGATGATGACTGAGGAAACTCTTTGTCAACCATCTTCAAAAGTTGCTCATCGTGCTGTTTCTGCTGTTCTTCTTCTTCAATCTTAACTTTCACCATTTGCCTCTGAAAGTCTGGTGTGATCATTTGTTGACTTCTGGGCTCAGGTATTTTTAGAACAGCAGAGATTGGCAGACTGTCTTCTTCATCATCTTCTTCTTCTTCTTCTTCCATCCTCAACACCCTTCTCCTCCTTCTGGGTGCATCATTGGATGTGGTTTGAGGTGGTTTTTGGGGTAAGGGAGTTGGTTTTGAGGGTTGAGTTGGTTTAAGTTTAGGTTTAGGGATTGGTTTGGAGAGTTGTGGGGTTGGTTGTTTTTGAGTGGGAGTTTGGGAAGGCTGATCTAGCATTTTTGTGGTAAGTTTGGCTTTGGAAAGCTTGGCCATATCAGTTCTCTTCCCAGCACCTGCTTCATCTAAGGCTTCGATAATCAACCCCTTATTGAATGCTTCAGAAGCACAGATTCTGGTGGTTATTGCCAGAATACTGTCTCTGGTCCATGATTTAATCTCAATTAATGATCTTCCCAAGTATTTTGCAATAAACCTGATCATTATCTCCAACCTCTCCCTTTCCATCACACTGTAACTGGCCCATCTCTCTTGTATCTCTTTAATCTCCAGCCTTCTGATCTCAGTGTCTAATGTAGCTGTATCAAAGCCCTGTCTGAAGAGTTGGTCTATTATTCTGTCCATTGATCTGCTGTGAGCTTCATCAGCTTCTTTAACCAGATCTTCCAATGATTTCTCTTCATCAGGCTTTTGAGTTTCAGCACTTTTCTTTCTCTTGTTGTTTCTTATCTTCCACTCTCTTTCTCTTTCTTTCTTTCACTGCCTTAGACTCCCCCTTTTTGGGTGCATTGGGTTCAGGGGTTTGAATGGCAGAAAGCTTCTTTTGCACAGCATCATCAACAAGTGTTTGTAGATTTGAGGAGATCCTCTCATCAATGGCTTTATGCACAATCTCATTGATGATGGGAGTGATGAGAGGTAAGGAATGTTGAAAGGTAGCAACCATCTGCTCAGAGGGGTTCTGTCCCTGAGAGGTGGTGCCAAAAGCAGTGGCTGGTGGCTCAGTTGAGTGTAGTGGCTGAGTGTTTGGTGAACCTTCAGATGAAGGTGCCATCTGTGGGTTTATTGGGGCAGATGGACTTTGATCCTGAGACATTTTGGCAAGCAGTTCTTTGAGTCTGCTCACCTCAGCCTCAAGGATTGTGTTATGGGCTAAGACATCGAAGAAAAAGCCCAGGTCATCATCAGTCTTTGCTGAATCACCTGACCTCCTGATTGAATCAGGATGTACATGCCCTGAGTGTAGATCAGTTGTAGCATGTGCCCCTTGTTCTTGGTTCTGGGGACTTCCTGCCTCAGGACTGAGTCCTTCATCGGCAGTTGCCTCTGGTGAGGTCTTAGAGATGTTACCAACTGCATCCTGTTCATTTGCTGAATCAGTAGAAGTGGCAGCCTCACCAGATGTTCTAACCTCCTCCTCTACACGGGGAGATTGAACATTATAACCCCTGTGCTGTGGGTTATCAGCAGCATTTTGGTCCTCTTCCTCAGCTGTTGAGGTTCTCCCCATTGTAATTGGTTTCTGGGGAGGAGGAGAGGAATGCAGCTGACTCAGCACTTGTGCAACTATAATGGTTGGGCTTTGAGGGGCGGTTGCATTTGGAGATAGGTTTGAAGCAGATTGCACCCGGGGTGACTGGTGCTCTTCAATGGTAACCTTCTCAATTGAGATAGGTTCCAGCATTGTGGTATCCCCAATTATGGTTGCATCAGGATCCTGTTGAGAGGATGCCTGAGCGGCTAGGGCTGGTGGAGTCTTTGACACTACTGGGGGGTTAGAACCAGTAAGTGTTTCCTGTATTGGTGGTACAGGGGCATCCTCAGGGGACTCATCTCCCTGAGTAGCCTTTTTGGGCTTTTTGGTGTTGGGTTTGGTGGGGACTTTGGATCTGGAAGTGGAGGCTGTGGGTTCCCGCTGCTTGGGTTTTAGCAGCCGGGCAGCCCCTTTCAGTGTAGGGTCAGAGTTGTGCCTGGAGTATACTTCAGGCAATACAGCCGGAGCAGGGACTCCAAGGCCAACAAGGCCGTCTGATTTTAGCTGATTTAAAATTATGGCCATGAGAAACCTGGGATATAATATCCATCTGTTTGCCACAGGTTTCAAAGCCAGATCCTTTAGTTCCATGAAAACTATCTCAGAAAAATTTAGATTTTGTCGTTCAAAGATAGAGTATAATACCTGTTGCCATCGGGAGGACATCTGATCCCATGAGGAGGTTTTTGATGCAAGGCAGACATTCACCATGTGGAATATAAGACGTTCAGCATCATGGAAGTGCTTCTTCAGAATGGTGGTAGCACTTAAGTCTCCTTCATACCCGTTATTGATGAAAGACATATCAGTTGTGCCTTTCGGGTATTCTGTGACACAGGTGGCATCATGTAGATTTAGGGTTTGTCGAATGATGTCTGGAGTGATGACCACCTGTTTCTGGTTAACCAACGACTGGAGAGTGATTTGGCTATCATTCTCACCAGTTTGCACAGAGACGTTGGTCCAGAATTGGCTTAGGGAATCGGGGTATATGGTAGGATTCAGAAGAAAAGCGGTTCGGTACTGGGAATCTACCATAAGATCGATGGCATTATCAAATTTGTTCCAAAAGGCCGATTTCGAGAGGTAGGCAACACAGTTGTGTCTGGGTTTGAGTTTCATGGTCGCCATTGTTGAGAGAGTGAAGGACATAAAACGGCTAATGAAACGTTTGAAAGTAGGTTTAGGTATTTATAGGGTAAGAAAAGGCTGATATAAAACGACTGAAAGTGTTGGTGCTGTCATCAGTTGTTTGAAAACAACTGAAGACCTGGTATTAACTTTCAGAAGTTGTAACAACTGAAGACTTGGTATTAGTCATCAGTAGTTGTGAAACTACTGAAGACATGGTTTTGGCTTCAGGTGTTGTAAACAACTGAAGATTTGGTGTTAGTCATCAGTAGTTGTAAAACTACTGAAGACATGGTTTTGGCTTCAGTTGTATGAAGTGAAACAGCAGTTGTAGAAACAACTGAAGAGAAAAGTTTCTCATCAGCTGTTGTCGTCAATTCTTAGCTCATCAGCTGTTTCATTCTGACCTCAACACTTATCAGACTTTTTGTCTGATTTTCAGACGTTTCATTGGTCATCAGTACTTATCTGTTATACTGACATCAGTAGTTGTAACTACATCAGTAGTTGTAACCACATCAGTTCTTTTCAACAGATAGAGTACTTCAGTACTTTTAAGTAATTTAGTCTTCAGTAGTTATGAAAACTACTGAGGATAAAAGAACTTATCAGTACTTATTTGTGACAATAGTATACGAATGCTCATCAGTACTTGTTGACTGAGATCATCAGTAGTTGTCACTTATTCTAGCTGCAGCATACCAAGCCTTAACACTAGGTTTTGGAAAGTTGAACTGTCCAAAGGCTTAGTAAATATGTCTGCAAGCTCATCAGCACTAGGAACAAACTTTGGATCAATCAGACCTTTTTCAAAACAATCCCTAATAAAATGGTGTCTGATCTCAATATGTTTGGTCCTAGAGTGCTGGACTGGATTCTTGACAATACAAAGAGCTGAAGCACTATCCATTAGTAATGGAGTCTTAGTCTCTGTAATGCCATAATCCAATAATTGATTCTGAAGCCAGAGTACCTGAGATGTACAACTTGCAGCAGCAATGTACTCGGCTTCAGCAGTGGATGTAGCAACAGATGTTTGTTTCTTACTCTGCCAAGAAACCAAACAGTTGCCTAGGAATTGACATCCACCAGAAGTTGATTTTCTAGTTAATTTACACCCTGCATAGTCACTATCAGAAAAAGCAACTAATTTGCAAGAGTGCCCAGTGGAATACCAAAGACCTAGAGATTGAGTACCTTGCAGATATCTAAAGATCCTCTTGACTGCAATCAAATGAGACTCTTTAGGAGCAGCCTGAAATCTAGCACAAACACAAGTTGCAAACATAATATCTGGTCTAGAAGCTGTTAAGTACATCAAGGACCCAATCATACATCTGTAAAGTGTTTCATCAACAGCTTTACCTTTCTGATCTGCATCCAGTTGTGTGGTGCTGCACATGGGAGTAGAACAGGGCTTACAGTTTTGTAAATCAAACTTTTCCAAAAGACTCTTTGTGTATTTTGACTGATGAATGAAAGTTCCATCAGCCTTTTGTTTGATTTGCAAACCTAGAAAGAACTGTAATTCTCCCATGGCACTCATTTCGAATTTTTGTTGCATCAACTTTGTAAATGCATCACACAACTGTGGATCAGAGGATGCAAAAATAATATCATCAACATAAATTTGAACAAGGAGCTTATGCTGACCCACTTTCTTAATGAACAAAGTTTTATCTATGGAGCCTCTAGTGAAATTATTCTGAAGAAGAAAATTTGACAGTGTTTCATACCAGGCTCTAGGAGCTTGTTTCAACCCATAAAGAGCCTTATCAAGTTTATACACCCAATCAGGATGTTTATTATCCTCAAAACCTGGTGGTTGACACACATAAACCTCTTCTTTTATTTTACCATATAAAAATGCACTTTTGACATCCATTTGAAAAACTTTAAGATTGTGGAATGCAGCATAGGCTAAGAACAATCTAATTGCCTCCAGTCTGGCTACAGGGGCAAAGGTTTCATCATAATCAATACCTTCTTCTTGTGAAAACCCCTGGACAACCAGTCTGGCCTTGTTCTTGACAATTTGCCCATTTTCATCTGTTTTATTCCTAAACACCCATTTAGTGCCTATTGCACACTTACCTGGGGGTAGAGGAACCAGTTCCCACACTTGCTGCTTTTTGAACTGAAGAAGCTCAAGCTGCATGGCATCAACCCATCCATTGTCTCTTAATGCAATATGATAGTTCTTTGGCTCTTGCTGACTGATGAAGAGAGCATAGAAGCAGAAGTTGGACAATTGACTTCTAGTTGAGACACCAGCATTGATATCACCAATGATTTGAGACATTGGGTGATTCTTCAGCTCTTGGTACACTATGAGATCTGTGCAAGTGTTTGTAGCACGCTCAGCAGCAACAGATGTTGATCCAGATTCTTGAAACCAAGTATTAGATGGCAAGTCAAATGAAGTAGAGGATTCAGAAATCTCATCAGCATTTGTTGTGGATGGTGCTACTGAAGCTACAGGAACATCAAGTTTAGTAGACTCAGGCAGTTGATCACTAAACTTGAATAGGTGAGTACTGGGATCATCATCAACATCAGTACCACCAGATGGATGACTAGCTGCAGAAGGTGATGAATTCACATGATCTGCAACAGCTGGAGGCTGATAAGGAACATATTGCAGTATGTCCAGATCAAACAACTCCACAGGGTTTTGTGGGATTTTGTCCTTAGGAGATTCATTGAACTTCACATGCAAGGTTTCTTCAACCATCTTTGTTCTGCAGTTGAACACTCTGTAAGCCTTGCAAGTGGATGAATACCCAACAAAATACCCTGCATCCACCTTAGAATCAAACTTTTGGAGTTGATCCTTTGTGTTGAGAATGTAACAAGGACACCCAAATGCTCTGAAGAATGAAATTAGAGGAGCCAAATGATGTAGAACTTCATAAGGAGTCTTCATCAACCTCTGATTCACTAAAGCTCTATTTTGCACATAGCATGCTGTGTTGACAGCTTCAGCCCAAAAGGTCAGTGGCAAACCAGAGTCAGCCAACATGGACCTTGCAGCTTCAATTAGGGTCCTGTTCTTTCTCTCCACTACTCCATTTTGTTCTGGAGTCCTTGGGATGCTATACTGCCTCTTGATTCCTTTTGAAAGGTAGAAATCATCAAGTGTATGGTTTCTAAATTCAGTTCCATTATCACTTCTTATACACTTGACTGATAGGGAATACTGCTTCTCAACATACAACACAAAGTTAATAATTGTCTGAGCAGCCTCATCCTTTGAATGCAAGAAGAAGGTCCATACAAATCTGGAGTAATCATCCACAATTACCAGACAGTATTTCTTCTTTGCCATGCTCATTACTCTCACAGGACCAAAGAGATCCATGTGCAGTAATTGCAAGCAGGCAGTGGACTTTGGTTCTTCTATAGGAGGGAATGAAACTTTGTGTTGTTTTCCTTTTAAACAAGCAGTGCAGGTTTAATCACAGTGGAACTCTTTATTGGTAGACCTCTCACTAAACTATTATGGATCAGCTGATTCATGTTTTTGAGATTAACATGACCCAGCCTTCTATGCCACAGTTTAGATTCCTGAGGAGAGGCCTTGGAGAACAGGCAAGGATGACCTTTTAAATCAATCTTCTTTGACAAATCCAAGGCATATACTCTTCCTATCCTGTTGGCCTTCAGGAGAGTATGTTCATCCAATACCTTGTCAATCAGCCTCAAACTTTGGAAGACAGAATCCGGCAGTTCTGGCTTGTGAAAAGTGCAACATGCCCTTTATCACACATCTGACTGACACTCAGTAGATTATACTTGAGATTCTCCACATGGTTAACATCATCAAATCTGATTTCTCCATTTGACACAAATCCTTTCCCGATGATGTAACCCTTAGCATCATTTCCAAATGAGACAAATCCCTTCTTTCCTTGAGAGTAGTCATTAAGAAGAGAACTGCTCCCAGTCATATGCATAGATCCTCCACTGTCTACATACCAGATGCTTCTTTGGCATGCTGAAGAACCCTGCATTTATCATAAGAAACTAGTTAGCTTTAGAGACCCAAACCTTTTTGGTTTTGGGTCTGTTTTCATCAACAGATTTAACCATAACTTGTTTCTCATGATTAACAGCTGATGAAGGTGGAGATGGTGCTGAAATGGATTTCTTAGATTTGGGCTTGGATTTCCTTTTCAGTGGTTTGATCACAGGTGCATCTAGTTGGTTAACTCTCCCCAACAAATGCTGAACCATCATAACAAGTTGTGTCTGATTTGTTGCTAAAGCCTTCAGCTCATTTGACACATCAGTACTTGTTTTTGATGAGTTCCTGTGACCCACCATTTCCTCCTTCTTGAAATTCACAGACTTAGTCTGATGTTTATCATGAGGAACACTATCAGCTGTTTTCTGATAAACCCCATCCTTCTTTTTGGATTTTGGTGAGGCCTTGGGTTTATCAGTTTGAGATGACTGTGGTACAAACTTGGTCTCAAACTCATTTTTCATTTTATTAATCTCTTCTTTAATGAGCTTATCTCTGTTGAGTTTGGAACCCTTTTTGTACCAGCATTCATCAGATAGATGATTGAATTTACCACATATTTCACATGGCTTATTCTTCATCTTGGATTGATCAACTGCTGAAGTGGAAACTACTGAAGGTGTGATCTTCAGTACTTTCCTCCTTTCAGTACTTGTGTTAAGTACTGAAGGATCGGTAACAACTGAAGACTTGTTCTTCAGCTGTTCTCTATCCGTCCTGAAAGACCGTATGATAGATTCCTCAGCAGTTGTTAATCCTTTTATTTCAGCAGATTTGAAATGCTTTTCAGATGTTGTGACTTGCCCTTCAGTACTTGGAGTACTTTGAGGGACAACATCTGAATTGCTCAGCTTCATGTGTTTATCAGCATTTAAACCATCAGGCAATTGATTTGCTGAGATCTTAACACTGACTTCATCCTCTAATTTTGTATTATCATTTGAGGATGAATCACATGATGATGTGGTTTGGAAATTACTTTCACCTTCAGATTTTACTATTGATTTTGAAGTAAAATCAGTAGGTGGTGCAGTATGATTGTAACCTATTCCAAACTTCACATTTGAAGCTGTTTGCTTGCTGAGAAGCATTTCAAATCCCTTGCAGGATGTTACCCAGCGGTCACACTCAACTTGGGTAGCTGCAAGTGTCTCTTTGAGACTTCTGTGGTTCTCAAGTATGACCTCTACCTTAGCCTTTTCATCATTAAGTTGGCATTTAAGCTTGTAAATCTCATCATCTTTGTCATTAAGAGCAGACTCATACTCAGCTTTTCTTTTGGAAATAGTTTTCTCAAGCTCAAGATTTTGATTGATTAAAGCTACATTTGCCTCTCTAATAGAGACAAAGGCAGCTATGCATGATTCAAACATAACTTGGCTTTAGCCTCAGAAGATACCTGGGTTACCTGTGAAGATGATGCATTGGAGCAGGAACCCTCAGTAGACTCCAGGGCCATGAGAGCAAGATTCCCAAAAGGATGTTCACCACCATGTTGACCAGCACCAGCAAATAATTGCTCATTGAAACCAGAAAGATCATCTGGTAAGCTGCTCCAGTCAACAACTCCTGGTGTGAAGAAGCTGTGATGAGGTTGAGATTGTGATGGAGATGGTTGAGGCTCAGGTAGGGCTTGAGGTTGTTGTGCTATAGGAACTTGAACTGGATTTGGCTGTGGCATGTAATAGCAGGGATATGGATATGGCATTGGACCCTGAGGGACAAAATATGCAGGAGATTGAGGTTGTGAGTGATGACCAGAACTAGCAGGATGTTGCCCTTTGTTTTGTGAACTATTGCTTGGAAAGGTCACAAAGGGTGCAGAGGAGTTAGATCCAGTTGATCTACACTCTCTTGCAAAGTGCCCAAGCCTGTGGCATTTGTGACACCTCAACTTACTCTTGTCAAAACCAACTTTGGTTTTGCCAGAGAGTCCTGGAAATTCCTACCAGTTCTCTTGTAGAACTTTTGAGATCTGATATTGATCAAGGCCATTTGGCTCAAAATATCCATCTCTTCTAAATCATCATCAGCAATACCCTTCAAATCATCCATGATAAAGCATAAATTATCACTATTACACCCAGAATGACTGTCAACACCAACAAATGCATGATCAGAACTGTTTGAAGAGAAATCTATATGCTCATCATAATGGCTTTCTGATCCAGCATATTCTGACTCATGACCGACCAAGGCAGTGTTCCCTGGTACAAAGTCATCAGTGAGCTTTCCTGATGATGCCAGTTTCCTTTTCTGCTCTATCTCTCTTTCAAATGTAAGCAGTTTCCCATGGAGTTGGGTGAGAGATAGGCTATCCAGATTTGCACTGGAGCGTAGGACAATGGTGTATGTGTCCCATCTCTCAGGCAGTGATCTGAGGAATCTGTTGTTCATCTGGCTGTTAGTATACTCATGCTTGACCATTTTCAGCTCAGAGATCAAGCAGGAGAAACGCTCAAACTGTTGAGTCAGTGTCTCACCCTTCCTATGAGAGAATGTCTCATATTGTTGGGCGAGGATTTCTCTGTTGTTTGCTAAGACCTCATCAGTTCCTCCGAATTGTTCCTTCAAAGCATTCCAGAGGTCATGAGCAGTTTCATGATGCATAAGCCCAGAATAGATTTCATTAGGCAGTGCCATGGCCAGAATTCCATGGGCTTTAGCATCAATCTCAAACAGTTTACGATCTTCATCTGAGTATTGCTCCTTCTTCTTCGGAACCATTTGGTTGGTCTCCGGATTGTTCACCATAGGCTTGTGTGGACCGTGAACCACAGATGTCCAACAACCTGAACTGTTAACAGACAGGTGATGGAGCATTCTTCGTTGCCATATGTTATACTCACTCCTAACCAGCATCGGAGGCTTGGTTGAGGAGCCAGTATTGTGAGGGTCATTAGATGGAGTAGTCATTCTCAGATTCAAACCAATTCAATCAAGTTTCAACAGATTTAGCACAAAAACACAACAAACTCAATATGAACCAAGAAGAAACTCAAATTGAATAACCAGAAGCAGCAGAAGATCAATCTCTATAACCAATTCTTGCAAATATGCTAATTCGATCAAACTTTAGATATCGAAATAGCAGTTTCAATGATCAATTGTTAAACCGATCAATGATTAGCCTGCTCTGATACCATTTGACAGGATCAGTGATCTAAGTTTGATCAATTAGAGTTGAATTGCAGCGGAATTAGAACAAGAATTAGACAAATATAGCAAGAACACAATAGATATTCAATGGAACAGTACACGGTTATAGAGAAAGAGGGTTTTCTGCAAAAGGGATAATATCATTCATGCACAAATGCTTCGGTATATCAGCCGCCAAGCTTCGCAGCTTACAATTAGGTCAACATTCCTTATATAAAGGAATGTGACGTCTGCTGATGTCACTTGATAGTGACATTTAACAGAATTATTACAAACAACTGAAAGTAAGCAAACTACTGAGAATGTTCACAACAACTGAGAACATCTCAGAGTATGCTAAGTACAAGATGAAACTAAAACTACTGACACTACAAGTACTGATTACAAGAAACATAAAACTACTGATTACAAAAGAACTGAAAGGAAAATATAACTACTGAAAGGAAACCATCACAACTACTGAAGAGGTCTTCTTCAGCTGTTGTGACAACATCTGAAACTTGGTCTTCAGTGTTTGTCTTCAGCTTTTGTCTTCAGACTTTGTCTTCAGTTCTTTAACTTCAGACTTTATCTTCAGACCTTGTTATCAGTTGATGTCTTCAGCTGTTGCAGACTACTTCAGTTGTTGTAATGTCTGTGGGACTTAAAGGTTTTTCTGATCAGGCTCATTGGTTCTTTTGGTCCAACATTCAGGTCTATACTTACGTATAACAGAGAAGATCATCAGAACATGCTGATGAGAGCTCCAGGTCTATACTCACGTAGAACAGAGGAGATCATCACTCAAGGTCAATGTTCATACATAGCAGAGGAGATAAGCATGAGATATATCTCTGAAGAGCTAACGAGAAGCATCAATTCAGAGACAAGGTGATGGGGAGATTTTGGGAATGTCAAAGCATGTCAAAGCAGAGATTTGAAACTCTCAACCCATTTTTGATAGGTCTTGTAACTTTGTGCAGGCCGAGATGTCAAGGAAATGATCCTTATCACCAAGTTCTTGAAGCTTTAATTAAGCTACATGATCACGATTTACTTCGTTTTCAAGCTGAGCCTACCATGCATATCCCAACACAAAGCTGTTGAACTCCTTCAAATTTCTTTTTCTGAAGTTCCTGAAAAGACAAAATTAAAAAAGTTAAATCTTTATTCTCCCCCGAAATTTCTTTTTAGCAGCCATGAAACAAAAATTTCCGTTTTTCAAATATTGTAAAAGATCAAAGATATGAAGACATATGGGACTCAGAAGTTTATCGGTAAAAGTTTATATAAAAAATAAACAAAAATAGTTATTTATAGTTTTATACACACTATGTAAAGAAAAGTGGTTTTAAAATGATATTAAACCTAACATTGAGATCAATTCATAAAAACAAGGTTTATCAAATGTTTTTGTGAAAAGATCTGGTCTTTGATTTTTTTTGTCAATTAAAATAATATCTATAAAACCCTTTTCCTAAGCGTCCCGAATGGCATGAATTCTCGTTTTAATGTGCTTGGTGCGAGTGTGATGAATTGGATTTTTTGCAATTCCAATAGCAGCTTCATTATCATAGAAAAGTGGTGTATGAAGGAAATTGATTCCATAATCCATCATCTGATGTTGTATCCAAAGCACTTGGCAGCAGCAACTGAAGGCAGCAACATATTCAACCTCTCCTGTAGATAGAGATACTGTTGTTTACTTCTCGCTTTGCCATGAAACAAGACAATCCTTGAGATATTGACATCCACCAGTGACGGATTTCCTGTTGATCCTACAACCACCATGATCACTGTCAGAATACGCATGTAAATCAAAGTTTCCTCCTTTTGGGTACCAAAGACCCAAACGGGAGGAACCCTTTAAGTAATGAAAGATGCGTTTAACAGCTTTTTCATGGGATTCTTTCGGGTTGGCTTGAAAACGGGCATAGTAGCACACGACAAATCTAATATCAGGATGACTGGCCGTAAGATACATGAGAGATCCGATCATAGAACGATAGCAATGAGCGTCCATGGATTTCCCATTATCATCTGGAGTTAAACAGGTTTTAGCAGTGAATGGAGTGAGTTTTGGAGAAGAATCATCCATCTTGAGGTTTTTGAGAATCTCCAGAATGTACTTTTCTTGGTGAATCAGAATACCAAAAGGGTTTTGTTCAACCTGCAATCCCAAGAAAAAGCATGGCTCCCCCATCATGCTCATTTCGAAGCGATCCTTCATTACTTCTTCAAATTCTCTGGATAGTTTCTCATTTGTTGACCTAAAAATGATGTCATCAATGTACACTTGAACAATCAACATTTCACCATCAACTTCCTTCTTGAATAAAGTCATGTCTATAGTTCCATGAGAGAAACCCTTGCTGAGCAGATATTATGTCAAGGTTTCATACCAGATGCGAGGTGCTTGATGTAATCTGTATAAGGATTTATCAAGTTTATATACTTTGTCAGGAAAATCTGGATCCTTGAAACCTGGAGGTTGACAAACACAAATCTCATCATCAATGTTCCCATAGAGAAATGCACACTTTACGTCCATCTGAAAAACTTTAAAGTTTTTATGAGCTGCGTGAGCAAGAAAGATTCTGATGGCTTCAATGCGAGCAAATGGAGCGAACACTTCAGTATAGCGAATGCCCTCCTTCTGAGAAAAACCCTAAACAACCAACCTGGATTTGTTTCGTATAATAACTCCTAGATCATCTGGTTTGTTCCGGTATACCCATTTAGTACCAATAGGGAACTTTTTTTGGAGGAATATAAACTAATTGCCAAACTCTTAGTTTCTTGGACTGCTATTGCTCCATTTGCATAGATTCAACCCAACTTGGGTCTTGAATTGCTGCTGAGATAACTTTGGGAACGATTTGAGACAAGAAACATGCATAGAGACATTCATTTATCAATCCAGATTGATTCCGTATCCTCACGCCATCAGTAATAGAACTAATGATGTAATCATGTGGGTGGTCTTTTAAGGATTTGTAGTTGGTGTTAAGGGTTAAAGGATTGGAAGAAGATGAGGATGTGGTTTGTGATGGTTGTGAAGGGGAAGTTGGTTGTGATAGAGGAATCTGTTATGGTGGAGGTGTAGGTGGACTATCAAGTGGAGGTTGAGCATAAGGGTCAATTGGTGGTTGTGGATGAGGTTCAAGTGGAAGAGGTTCAGTTGGAGGAATGATTTGCACATTGGTTTGAGGAACAACATCATTATCAACAACTGGAAGGTTGAAAGATTTGAAGATAGTATCTGAGTCATAAAACCATGCTGGGTCAGATCCCATGTTTGGTGAATTAGACTCTTGCCAATCAACATAGAATGATTCCTGCACAATACGCATTCTTTTGTTGTAGTCCCGATACGCCTTTTGTTAGGAAAAATAGCCAACGAAGAAACATTCATCAGAAACTGCACCAAACTTTGACTACTATGCTTGAGTGTTTAGCAAAGTACATGAGCAACCAAATGGGCGAAAGAAGTTAATCAATGGTTTCCGTTTATGAAGAAGCTCATACGGAGTCTTCATTTTGTCTTTCACAATGAGAACCCTATTAAGTACATAAGAAGCACAATTGACAGCTTCTGCCCAGAAATTAATTGGAAGCTTTGACTCAATCAGCATAGTTCTTGCTACTTCAATAAGGATTCGATTCTTCCTTTCAGCAACACCATTTTGTTGAGGTGTCCTAGAAGCACTGAACTGTCTGAGAATCCCTTTACTTGCACAGAAGGAGTCAAAGATATAGTTTCTAAATTCAGTACCATTATCACTTCGGATGGCCATTATATTCTTTTTGTTAACGGCTTCAATTGAGAGAATCAGCTTTTGAAGCTCTTCTACAGTATCTCCCTTCTGTGCTAGAAATCTTACCCAAGAATATCTTGAATAATCATCTGTAACAATCAAACCGTAAGATATTTTAGAAATAGATTTAACATTTATAGGACCAAATAAATCAGTAAGTAACAATTCAAGGGGTTGAAATTGTGTTTTCAAGCTTAAGCTTGTGTGGCTTTTTGTGTTGTTTTCCTTGAGCACAGGCCATGCATTTTTCTACTACTGAAAAATCTTTAAGTGGTAGCCCCCTCACAAGATTGTTCTTAACCAATTTATTTATATTTTGAAATTAATATGTCCTAATCGTCTATGCCACAGAAAAGATTCAGAAGATGAAGCTTTGGACAAAACACATGTCACAGTGGAGATAGATTCTTGTGATCCCATATCCAGAAGATAAGTATCATTCTTTCTTGGAGCACGCATAATTACTAAATCTTCTAGAATAATAAACTCTTGTATGAGAAACATGCATTCATTTGACATAAAAAACACTGGTATATCTTGATCACAGATTTATGATACACTTAACAGATTGAATGCTAATTTCGGGACATAGTTCACTTTCTCCAGAGTTAAGGAACCATTTAAGACTTCTCCCTAACCAATCATCTTTCCACCCTTCTTGTCTCCAGCAAAACCGACATCCTCCATTTATTATGCGATAATTTGTGAGTAGGTCCTTCAAACCAGTCATATGCCTTGAATATCCACTCTCAACATACTGGAAGCTATTGATATCTCTTCTGGAATGTTCCTGGCATAAAAAAAATTACTAATACTTGGAAATTAGGACCCAAGTCTTGACTGACTTAGGTCTCGGAACAGAGGACTTTTTACAGAAAAAATTATTTAAGAAATGATTTAATATACTTCCTAAGGAACTACTATTTACATTTCTATTAACAAACGTAGGGCATGTTTTAATAACATGATCATCCTTTCCACATCTAAAACACCGAGACTTTAAACCATTCCTATTACGTTTTGAAACAGGCGCTTGATCAGTTAATATTTCTTCCTCACATTAAGACATGCATGAATCAGAATTGCTATATGAGTCGTATGATTCTTTTAATATTTCTTTTGTGACCTTTATTTTAGCAAATTCTGATTCATTTACCTTAATATTTCTAACATTTGAGGAAGTTGTCTCCATTTCTTTAGGGTTAGAAATCCAAATTGTTATAAAAGATGGGATAGGATGAGAAAGAAACTTTTCAAAATAATTTGAGTTAGTATGTCTATCTGAAGCTTTAGTTAAACAACCATCATTTCTATTAACATGATCATTTGAAATATCATGGTTTGATTCATGGACATCTAAGGATAAACAAGATGGACTAGAACTAGAACTACATATGCTATTGTCTGTAACAGACATTTGGGAAACAAATCTACTTAAACTATTGTCTATTAAAGACTTTTTGGAATCTGAAATTTTAAAACTAGAGCAGCCCAGACCACTACTTGCACCATAATCAGATTCCTCTCGAATCTCCTTATGATTCACTCCTTCTAAACCTGCATACAAACTGTTAGTATCTTTATGAATTAATTCATTAGTTGGATAAGGTACAACCATAGGAGAATAACAATAAGTGCTTGGTGAAGGATAAACATGAGTGGTTTCTTCGCTTCCCAAACCTGTCTTAATTCTAGCCCCCCGTTGTTTTTTGCAAAGCTCCTCATGTTTCATCCCAGAAATTGTCCACTATTCAAGTTTAGTTTTTAATTTGCTTGTTTCAAATTCAGCAAGTGCTACATGTTTAGTTAAAGCATTTATTTCCACGTTTCTTTCCAAAAGACTTCTTTTTAAATGCTTATTTTCTTTTAACTCTTCATTTAACTTGACAAAATATTTAGACTCATTTGTCTTAAGTTCCTTATTAATTTGTTTTAATTCTTTTTCATTTTCTAATAACAGTCTGTTTGCTTTATAAACCCCAATAAAAGGATTTTGCATGGAGGAGAACACATGTCTTGAATTATCTCATAAGGGAGACCCATAACTACCTTTTCAGCAGCCAGGGCCTTTTCACACTGACAGACCGGAGTGTTCTTCCTGCGTTCTTCTTCCTCCATTGCTTTCTTTCTATCCTCCTCAGCTTCACTTTCCTCCTTCTTTTCTTCTTTCCAGCCATTCTTCTTCTTTTCACTCACTTCACCAACTGTCACTTTCTCTTCAACATTCTCACAATCACCTTTTTCATCTTTAACTTTCTCAATCTTCATCTCTTCAACTTGAACATGTTGCTCATCATTTTCACCTATAACTTCTTGAATCTCACTCTCTAACTCTCTAAAAGGATCAAAGTTCTCAACAGAATCCACATCACCGATTACTAACTCAGCCACTAGTGCATGATTGATTTCTTCTTTAGCTTCCTTAATCTCAGCACTCCAATCAAAGTTTGAAATGTGTGTTGTTTCCTTCTTTGACTTAGCTTCTTCCTTGTCAGTGATTAGAATAACTTTAGAAGCTCCAGAAGTTCCTGGTTTAGTAATGATAGGAGATGGACATTCTCTTTTAAAGTGCCCCAGTTGTTTGCAACTGAAGCATCTCAATTTTGACTTATCAAAGCCAAGCTTAGAATTCTGATTTTGATTTCCAAAGCTTCTCCTACCAGTTTATTCCATGAATCTTCTGGCATGTAGTATGAGCATGGCCATTTGCCATTGGATTTCTGTTTCCTCTAAATCATCTGGATCAACTTGATACATGTCCTCAATAGTCATTCCTTTTCCCTTCAGCTCCCCAGCAACCAGAGCCTCATAGCTATGTAGAAACATTCCAAATATTGCCATAGTATCCAATGGAATTTGAGCAATGACAGATGGATTTGAGCTTGAACCAACACTTGTAGATCCACCACTAGACTTGTTTGATACACCATATCCTGTAGAGCCACCATAAGCTGAACCATACATAGGTTAGTTTGCAGCGGATGACATTAATGCAGCATTTTGTGGATATGCAGTGGCTGGCATCATGGATTGATTGTATTCTCTCATTTTCAAATCCAAATCAAAAGATTTCAATTTGTTGATTACATCCATAAGTTTGTAATCTGCAAACTTTCTTTCCTGCTTCAACATTCTAACCTACAAGCTCCATTGCGGTGGGAGAGAGTCCAAAAGCTTAGTAACTTGTTCATGGTTACTCAGATGTTCATCATACTTCTTGAAAGTGCATGAGATAGATAGAAGAAGATTTGTAATATCAGTAAGACTTTCATTCTTGTGTCCTACGAATGAATTGAACTCCTCCTCAGCTTGGGCTTTCCTATCCTTCTTTAAATCCTCATTACCATCATAAAAATCACACAGAGAATCAAATAAGGATTTTGCATTCTTATGTTCAGCGAAGCAGTTGTAGATGTCTTGAGATAAACATAAAGTTAAAGCTCCAAAAGCTTTCTGATCACGATCGATTAGCTTGAGGTCTCTTTTAGTAGAGGTAAATGGATCAGTGTTTGGTGAGGTAAGTAGACCAATAGTGACAGTTTGAGTGTGTGGACCATTTACTATAGATTCCCATTGATTATGATCAGTGTAGTAAAAGAAGGCTTTTAAACATCGTTTCCAGTCCTCAAAATTATCACCGTTTATAAGCCTCGGCGGCCTATTGGGAGCAACACTTTCCAAGTCAGAAATGGTGATATTAGTGGATGTCATTCTTTAAACAGTATTAATTTCACTGAAAAATCTAGATTCGTTGCTAAATTCGCTACTCACTTTGCTAGTAGATTCGCTGGCAACCAAAGACTAGTTTCGCCCGAATTAGTGATCAGAAACTCTAGTTTACGCGATAGTTTCGCTGAGACGAGCAGAACTTTCCTTCTAAGACAATTTTTGCAGCTCTTTTGCTTGCTATGGAAATCAAGGAAGATGAACTTTCTTTCAAAAGAGCTACTTTCACTAAAGCAAAGACACCAGAACCAAACACCACGAATTTTGTAAATTTGGTGAAACAAGTGACAGTTTCGCTGGAAGATATCTAAATTCGCCCAATGAATCTGAAAACCTTTTTCAGTACAAAATCAATCCAAATCTCAATGAATTTGAGATCTAATGATTTCAATAGCTTCCCACACCCAAAACGCACAATCCTCAATCAATTTCCATGTCAAAAACGAGCAAATCGGATAAAAAATGGATGGAACAGTAACCTTTTTCGAAAAATGCACAAAACCAATCAATCAAGAGCACAAAGGCACTGATACCATATTGTTGGTCCTTCTGATCGATATAACAGTGCAACTGATGTATAAACAAGGGTTTCCCACTAATTTAACACCACAAGAAAAATAACATAATGAACTAATTGATAATCAAAGCAACAATCATCAAACAATGGCTCAAAGATAATAATAAATGAACTTCCAGCCAAAACATACAGTTGCAACAAAGATATTTTCGTATTAGGGTTTTACAAAAACTTCCTTACAAAGATAAAACATTACAATATATAAGCTAGGATAAATTCACTAACAGTCTGACCATCAACTAGATTCACCCGGCAGCGAACTACAGTTTCGCCAGGTGACTTAGGACAGCAGACTCTGGGCGAAGCTATAGTTTCGCCCGTAGTTTCACTGGGTCATCAAAAACTATAAGAATGAAAATTACAAGGAAATAAACTAAAAATTAACCTATTACATACATATCAAAATACTCATATCAATAATGGTGAGTCCAACCTATACTGGATCATCAAGAGGTTGTGAACACCTTTACCAACTGGTGCCTTACTGAGGGTAATGGGAGCTGAAGAAGTTCTTGTCTCAAGGTTCACAGGTTCAACCACTGGGCATTTAGCCAAGGCTTCCCCTTCGAAGCTAATCTTATGGTCTAATTTAACATCTAGTTGACAAATGGTCTTACCTCCTAGCCTCTGTCTATATAATATGGATCTCAGTTTGAACTCTTCAAACACCCATGCTTGAATCCTATATGCTAATCTTGCAGCTTGCTTGTTTTGACTTGGGTTGACAAGTGGAAGTTTAATCAGATGGATGCTCTTATAGAATCTTAGGTTGAAAAAGTGGAAGATATCATGTTAACCCTGAGATCTAGAGATTACCAGAGCTCTTCTATTAGTGTCATACCTCTAGTTCATGATTGGATTCTCAGTGTGATTAGATGGTGTAGGCATAGCTCTTGGAATATCCACCTCAAACAAACTTTGTATGAATGAGTCCACATCCATGTAGACTTGAGAAGGTTGCTGAGTATGGACAATTGCAAGTAAGGTTGGTGAATCCTTAAAGTCCATACTCTGTGAAAAACTCTCAGGTTCTGTGATTACTTGGACTTTCTCCCCCTTTTTGGTAGCATCACGCTCTTGCATAGGTGAGCTAGGGGTTAGGTCTATCACATCCATAAGTTCTTGTGTTCCTGGTTGAGTCCTCTTTAAAGGTCTCTCAGCTAGTTGTTCCTTGAGATCAAAAATCTCAAGTTGCTGATCATTGACCTTCTTAGCATGGTAGTCACCTGAGATTCCAAGTGACTAACCTTTGAGACTAAATATGTATAGGTGTGAGTCAGCTTTTACACCATTAGTCTTATGTTCTTCTCATCTTCATCAAAATAATCATGGGGGATGAGAGAATAGGACCAAGGTCTTCTTCCATATCACCAGTACTTTGTTCTTGGCTGCTGGATTTCCCCAGCACCATGACAGCTTCAAGTGAAGTGTTAATGGGCTAGGTTGGCATGGTTGAGGTCTTAATGATGTAGTCACTTGCTAAAGTGAGAGCCTCTTCTATATGGACCTCCTGAACTGGTTTAGGGAGATCCACCCCAATAGTAGGTGGATGATGTAGGCTAGACATGGGAGAAATAGGAGTACTCATCTCTCTTTGAGCAGGAGAGGAGAGGAGAGGAGAGACTCATGATACTCACTGAATCCCATGTCTTCATCATCATAGAATTCTATATTTGGAATGGGTTGGTTTAGATCAAGAGGCTGGGGATGGTAACTGTACCCTGAAGGTTGTTCACTAGAGTTTTGAGACTCTTAGTGAAAGTTTAAGGCTTGGGGGTTTGTGAGCTCATCAGGCTGAGGATGAGGAACCTTAGCACTAATCATTGGTAAGATGGGAGTGGTTTCTCCTCAGGAGAAGTGGGAGCTCTAGTGTCTACTTCCTCCGATATGGGTGGTGATATAGGAGTCGGCACAAACTGAGTAGCATGTGCAGGGGTTCGTTTGGATTTTCTTTGGTAGGTGATGGTTATTTGTGGTTGCATAGTTGGTTGAGAAGTAGAAGGTTTGGGTTCAACTCTAGCTGGTGTTGCTAGGTTGTCATGTTAAACAATGAGCTCTATCATTTTTAGGACAAAGGTTGTTTCTACCCCTGAGAAGCCAACAGTTGGCTTCCTGATAGTCTTGAAGATGCCGGGCTTCATCTGTCCCAATTTTAGAACTTTACCAGTTCCCTTCAACTGTGAGCCCAGTTCAGAATTGAGAATGTACTGGACATATCTTGGGAACATGTAATATTCTAAGGAGTCCAAGTTTGTAAGTAAATTAGTGTACACAAATTGTGAATACCTGAACTTGACTCCCTGAACCATCTCATGGACTATATAGGAAAGGTCCTCTTGAACTTGGTCCCATCCTCCATGCTTGTTAGATAGATTGTGGATGACAATATGGAGGAGGTTTTTCCATTAAAAGGAAAAATTCCCTTTTCTGAAGGTGTTTACAAAGAAATCCCCTTCATAGCCCATCTGACCAAAGGAATGGTTAACAGCAGACTTGGGAAAAGACAATTCACCTTCAACATCATCAAGCATTAGATGTGTGTTTATGGATGCTGGAGTAATGAAGATCGTCCTCCTCTGCACTATGGCAGACAGTGCCTTCTCCCTATCCATGGTGACCTCTTGACATGACCTCCAAAATTCCAACAACTGATCCTCATAGAGTGGAGGATCGATGGTGAAGTAGTTTGATAGAGTGAGAAAGGGGCAAACCTCTGAGAAACCAGGATCTTTCTCAGAGTTTAACAGAGCAACTTCATTATGTTGCCTGTGAAGTTGCATAGAGAAATTGGGTTAGTTTCTACGATTAAGGTTGGCTATTTTGAGGTAGCTTTGTTGTGAAGGAAGATAAGAACAAGGGCGGTTTGTGGGTGAATTTAGGTTAGAGAAATTGCTGATGAAGAAGATAGTGAAAAGAGGGGGAACCGTTGAGAAAATATATATGAAATGGATTGGAGATAAAGTTAATGCAAAAGAATAAACTTTGAAATCCGAATGTCGGTGCCAACTCTGAAAAAGTGCCCAAAAAGGTAGTTTTCTTGGATGTTGAAAATCTTCCGAAGGTATTTTTGTCTTCGAAAGTTTTAAGAGAAGCTTCCAAAGCCAATTTGGCTTCGAAAGATATTCCTAAGGTTTATGAGAATTTTGCTTCGGAAGGAAAATACTTAGAGAATTTCGCTTCTGAGACATGTTTGGTTTCGGAAGAGATTAAGACTTGGGAGTTTTATTCTAAAAAGAATAAATCTTCCAAGACTTAATTGCTTTCTGAAGAAAATTGTCCTTCAAATACATGTAAATACTTAGAAGCATATTTAGGCTTCGGAAGACATATCAGAATTTCTTCCAAAGGTAAATGTCTTATAAGTAGTTATTTGATTTGAAGACATAATGGTCTTTCGAAGGCAACTTTATGTCTTCCAAAAGAAAATATGTTTGAAAATTTTTCAAAAATCTAAGGAATATCATTTTGAAAATTTTCTTCCAAAGTAAACTGGGCTTATGAAGGTTATAAAATAGACAACTTAGGACACACAGGTGTTAGAAATAAAATTGATTTAAGTTTAAGAAAAATCTACTCAAAATTAATCATCCCAATAGCTGATACAAGATATTTGAATCTATGTTCATCAAAAGCTTTAGTGAACAGATCAGCGTATTGTTCATTTATGTTAACTTTGACTAGTTTGATTAATCCTTTTTCAAAATTATCTTTAATCAAAGGATACCTAATGCTGATGTGTTTTGTCTTTAAGTGTTGCACAGGATTCTCTGTAATATAGATAGCACTGTTGTTGTCTATATGAATGGGAGTCTTTTTGAGGTTGAATCCATAGTCCAGCATCTGATTTTGAATCCAAAGCACTTGAGCACAGCAGCCTACATCAGCAATGTATTCAGCTTCAGCAGTTGATGCAGACACACAGGATTGTTTCTTGCATTTCCAAGAGACTATCCTTCCACCAAGGAATTGACATCCCCCAGATGTAGACTTTACAGTCATGTTACAGCCACCATAGTCACTATCTGTATAGGCATACAGACTGAAGTCAGAATTCTTTTGATACCAAAGGCCAAGCTTGGGAGCACCTTTGAGATATCTAAGAATCCTCTTGACAACAACCAGGTGTGACATCTTAGGGTTTGCTTGATATCTTGTATAGATGCATGTAAGAAACAGGATATCAGGCCTGCTGGCTGTGAGGTACATAAGAGACCCAATCATAGCCCTGTAGAGATGTTCATCCACACACTCCCCGTCAAGATCAGGTCCAAGGGAATGGTTTCTGGCTATGGGTGTCTTTGCAACCTTACAATCAGTCATGTTGAATCTTGTAAGGATGTTTTGTACATACTTTGACTGACTTATAAAGATGCCATTGTTAACTTGCTTCACTTGAATTCCTAGTAAGAAATTGAGTTCCCCCATGGCACTCATTTCAAATCTATTCTTCATCAGCCTCTCAAAGTCTTTATAGAGCTTTGGATTAGTTGACCCAAAGATAGTGTTATCTACATATTCTTGAACTAGCATTAAGTCATTCCTAGTTCCTTTGATGAAGAGAGTTCCATCTATAGTACCCCTCTTATAGCCATGTTGACAGAGATACTAAGATAGTATCTCATACCACTTTCTTGGAGCTTTGTGCAGACCATAAAGAGCTTTATCAAGCTTGTAGACATAACCAGGATGATCTAAAGCTAGGTGGTTGTTTGACATACACCTCTTCATCAATTACCCCATATAAGAAAGCAAACTTGACATCAAGTTGGTAAACCTTCAAATCCTTGGATGCAGCAAAAGCCAGGAATATTCTTAGAGCTTCAAGTCTTGCCACAGGAGCATAAACATCAGTGTAGTCAATTCCCACTTCTTGTGTGTATCCTTGAATAACTAGTTTGGTCTTGTTCTCGATGTCAAGTCCTGTATCATCCTTCTTGTTTCTAAAAACCCACTTGGTTCCTTTGGTAGTCTTCCTTTGAGGAAGAAGACATAGGTTCCAAACCTTTTTTCTTTTGAATTGAAGTAGCTCCTCTTGCATTGCTTCAACCCAACTTCCATCTTTCAAATCCTCATCAACTTTCTTTAGCTCTATCTAGAACAAGAAACAAGAGTATAGATAAACATTTTTGTAATGGGTTTGTCCTCTTGTTCACACCCCTGTATCAACATTCCCAATGATGTTTGTGGTGGGGTGTGACTTGTGGATCCTAAGTTGAGGGATCATAGCTAGTTGGTTAGAATGATCTAAATTTGAGAAATTTAAATCTGGCATGGAGTATCACCCACCACATTAGCGTACTTATCAAGAGAGGCTTGATCAAATAAGTGTGTGATATCATTTATGTTGTTGTCTATGGAATGGTTATCAGCATCAAGAAATTCTTGATCACTGTCACCACCTCCATTTCCTCCTACATTTGAAGCTCCTTCACTTGAGTTTTAAGCCTCTGAGCTAGAATTAGTAGACACCTCAGATGTATCAGCTGAATTTGTCATATTTGTGCTAATAGGATCTTCACTTGCAGGATTAGTTACCACTAGAACTGATGTAGTATGCTTGCTTGGTCTTCTCAGCTCAAATCTTAGGTCAGGATCTCCTGTTGACAAGTTACCTGTAGATCCTGAAACATTCTCACAAGATTTGTTAAAATAGTTATGAACTAAATCAAGATCAAACAGCCAATCAGGACCAGAAACTTTCACACTAGGAGTGTGCTCATTGAAGGTCACATTGGCTGACTCCTCAACTACTATAGTTCTATGATTGTATACCCTATAAGCTTTAGCTTGGGATGAGTATCCAATAAAGTGTCCATCTTCTGATTTCTTAGCAAATTTGGTTACTTGATCTTTGGTATTCAAGATGGTGCAAGGACATCCAAATGACTTGAGGAAACCAATAAACGGTCTCCTTTTGTGCCACAACTCATAAAGAGTCTTACCATGAGTCTTAACCACTAAAACTCTATTTTGCACATAGCAGGCTATGTTGACTGCCTCTGGCTAGAAGATGATGGGTAGTTTAAAGTCAGACAATATGGTTCTTACAGCCTCAATAAGTGTCCTGTTTCTCCTCTCAGCAAAACCATTTTGCTAAGGAGTCCTAGGAGCACTATACTGTCTTGTTATACCTTTTTCATCACAAAATATGTTAAGGATTTGGTTTTTAAATTCTGTTTCTTAATCACATCTTATGGTTTTGACCTTGTAATCACATTGATTCTCAATTTTCAGAATGAAGTTCTTCAAGATCTCAAGAGTCTCATCCTTAGTTCTATGGAAAAAGACCCAAGTGAATCTTATGAAGTCATCTGTGATCACCAAACAATATGAGGTCCTACCTAAACTCATTACACTGGTGGGGCCAAAGAGATCCATATGTAATAAGTGTAAGGGAATAGTGACAGAGTTTCTTTCCTTTGGCTTGTGAGACACTTTGTGTTGCTTCTCTTTCAGGCATGCTACACAGTGGTCATCACTTGTAAACTCTTTCTTTGGCATTCCAGTAACTAAATCATTCTTAATTAATTTATTCATGTTTTTAAAGTTTACATGACACTTTCTTTTATGCCAGAGGAAAGACTTATCACTATTTGCTTTACATAGAAAGCAAGAAACTTCTCCTAAGGAAGATGTTTCCTGCAAGTCCATCTTGTACATGTTCCCTTTCCTGGGGGCTCTGAGCAAGATATGCTCTTGAGGAATGACCACCCCGGGCTTAAGAACAATGCACTCATGCTCAGTGAAGAGATGTTGTGTGTCTGATCACAAAATTGGGATACACTTAGTAGATTGTACCCATGCTCTTTGAAAAAGATTACCTTTTCAATGCTGAGCTTACCATTTGTAGTAATGTAACCGCCAGCATCTCCTCCAAAATCAACTGGCCCTCCTTTAATTTTTTCAAAATTTTGAAGCAAAGAGCCATTGCCTGTCATATGCCTAGAATAACCACTAACAATGATCCATACATTCCTTTTGGTCTTTAGCTATTCCTGCACAAAAAGGAATGTTTAGTTACATTTGAAAACCCAAGCCTCATTGGTCTTGGGCTTATCAAAGTGATATGAAGAAACAATTAGTGATCCTATGTTCAAGCATTGAGGATCACTAGCTGTTGTTGATGAAGAACTTTCAGTCACTTGGTGTAAGGCCCCCTTCCCAGGAATCCCCATAGCTGGTCATTCATAACACTTTACACATTTAAAATACATGGATGTAAGAAATCATGGCAGCGGAATAGTTAAACAAAACCATTTCATGCATTATTAATAAATTTTTCCAAGAAATACATCATTGTTACAAGTTTCAAAAGAACATTTAGTTGTATTACAAGAAAAAAATATAATTTCTTCATAACATGGATGCCTGTCTTTATTTGCCAAGCAGCTTCAACCTCGTGCCATTCCTAACAACATCATTACCTGCCAACTGATATGCATATAAAAAGTCAATGTTACTGAGTGAGTTCTAGTCTCATACAACATCTTAAAACGTAAACTTAGCTTAGATCTACAAGAAGCACACTTAGATCATCATGAACATTAGTTATCAACACTGAAATCTTTAAAAACACCCATATTTTCGTTAAAAGTCATCTTCACCATGGAAATACATAGTTTGAGAAGAAACATAGTTTTAATACCCATATCAGCCCTAAAAAGTAGAAAACATGTAAAAGAGGGGATCAAGAACTCCCCTTAAACAGCCTTAGAGCCAAACACAACAACCTGAGAGCAACCTGGAGTTCTAACACCTAAACACACGAAAACAAGCAACTAAACACATAGAAACACATAGAACCCGGTCCGAAAGCTTGAACCCGACTGAAACCGAGAAGGAAACACCTTAAAATCTTACATTTTTGAAGATTTCTTCTACTTTCTCACTCTTGAACTGGTGGGAGCTTCTTTCTCTCTCTCTAGTCAAAAGTTAGTGCATGGGGAGAGAGTATGGGCGCCCTTACTTTCTTTTTAAACCCCATTATGGGCCAGTTTTGCCCTTGTACACTTTTAACCCTTGCTTTTTTAAATAAAACACCTTTTGCTCTCTTACTTTTCTTTTCCCTCTTTTTTTTTTTAAATTTTCGGTTGTTACAAGTCCACCCCCCTTATATAGGTTTCGTCCTCGAAACCTGTCACTCCTTAAATAGATCTGGGTAGTTCTATCTCATTTCTTCCTCTGACTCACAAGTGGCCTTTCATCCCTTGGGATGCTTCCATTGCACCTTCACTTGCCTAGTCACTTTGTTCCTTAACCGTTTCTCCTTCCGATCCAAAATAGCCACTGGTTGCTCCACATAATTCAACCTTTCATCAACCTCAATGTCCGTGAGAGGAATAACGACATCTCCTTCGACCAAGCACTCTGTAAGTGAGATACATGGAAGGTAGGATGAATCCCATGCAGCACATCGGGAAGTTCCAGCCTATATGCCACTTCACTAACTCTGGCAATGATTTTGAATGGCTCGATATACCTTGGGCTCAACTTCCCAGGCTTTCGGAACCTGATAATCCCTTTCCAAGGATATACCTTCAACATCACCTTATCTCCCATTTGTAACTCAATTGGCCACCTTCTCTTATCAGCATATGACTTCTACCAGTCTTTAGCTGCCTTCATAAAAGCCTTCATCTTTTCCAACTTCTCCGACGTGGCCTCAATGATCTTAATACTTCCCAACTCCTTCTGCCCGATATCACCCCAACACACCAGGGTTCTGCATCATCTCCTGTACAACATTTCAAATGGTGGCATGCCAATACTGGCATGATAACTACTATTGTAGGAGAACACTACCAATGGTAGGTATTCATCCTAGCTTCCACAAAAATAAATAATGCATGCCTGGAACATGTCCTCCAAGGTCTGAATGGTCAATTCTGATTGACCGTCTGTCTGAGGGTGTTAAGTCATGCTAATGTGTAACCTAGTTCCCATCATATCATGAAATTTCTTCCCGAACATGGACGTGAACCAAGTGTCCCTATCAGAAACAATAGACACCGGCATGCCATGACGAGTTACAATCTCCTTGATGAATAGCTCCACCAACCTTGCTGTTGAGTAGGTCTCTCGAATTGGCAAGAAGTGAGCACTCTTCATTAAGCGGTCTACAATCACCCAAATGGCATCACATCCACTCGCCGTACGAGGTAATTTCCTGATGAAGTCCATGGTGATGTGCTCCTATTTCCACTTGGCTATATCCAAGGGTTGGATCTTCCTGTATGGTTTCTAATGCTCTGCCTTCACTTGCAAACAGGTCAGACACTTACTCACGCACTTCACCACGTCACGCTTCATCCCTGGCCACCAACAATCCTTCTTCAGGTCATGATACATCTTTGTAGCACCAGAATGGATGGAATATCATGTTTTGTGAGCTTCATCCATAATCCTTCCCCTCAGATCCCCATAACGAGGAATCCACATTCGCCTGGATCGGGTTCTAACACCAAGGGTGTTCTCCCCTAAATCGGCAACTAAACCTTTCATTCTTTTGGAGTTAATATGATCTTCTTTTAGCGCTTCATCCTGAAATTCTTTGATATGCTTCATCACATCGGAGGTCATAACCAACTAACAAGCCTTCACCTAAATCGGCTCGGGTCTCTCCTTTCGGCTAAGGGCATCCGCAACCACGTTGGCCTTGCCCGGGTAGTAATGGATCTCATAATCATAATCCTTGATAAGCTCCAACCATCTCCTTTGCCTCATGTTCAAATCCTTTTGCTCGAAGAAGTACTTCAAGCTTTTATCATCAGTGTAGACGGTGCACTTCATCCCGTACAAGTAGTGCCTCTAAATCTTCAATGCAAAGACCATAGCCTCCAACTCCAAATCATGAGTAGGGTAGTTAGCCTCATGGACCGTCAACTATGGAGACACATAGGCTATAACTTTCCCCATTGAATCAGCACGCAACCCAATTCAGAATAAGAAGCATCCAAATAGACCACAAGTCTTTGCTCCTTTCGGGCAACGTCGAGATAGGAGCTTGAGTCTATCTTGTCTTTAGCTCTTCGAAAGCATTCTCCTGCTCCAGACCCCATACACACTTCACATCTTTACGGGTCAAGTTCTTCACATCTTTTCTGTAATAGATGGCGTCTTTAGGGACCTCCATTGCATCACAGCTTCCAATTTCGCCAGGTCTACCTCAATCCCTTCAGAATTAACCACATGACCCAAAAACTGAACCTCTCACAACCAGAACACGCATTTGGAGAAGTTGGCATACAACTTATCTCTTCAAAGCGTCTCCAATACCTTGTGGATGTGACAAGCATGCTCATCTTTGTTCTTTGAATAAATTAGGATGTCATCAATAAACACGATCACTGATTTTTCTAGTATAGGTCGACACACCCGATTCATCAAATCCATAAAAGTAGCTGGCGTGTTGGTTAAACCAAAGGACATCACGAGAAACTAGTAGTGCCTATAACACATGCGAAAGGTTGTCTTAGGGATATCCTGCTCCTTCACCTTCAGCTGATGATACCCTGATCCTGTCACACCCTCAAAATCCGCGTGCGACATACCAGGATCTCAGTCATTAGTTACACAGAACGACTCTATATGAACAAACAATCAAAATCAGATTTTAATTTTAAAACAATGCGGAAGCGTTAAATAAACGAGTAAACCCAAAACAATGTAACATGATTTAAAATGCGTAAACATACGCGCCCAAGTATTATGCAAAACCAAAACACCATGTTTAAACAATCGTAATCCAAAACAATGTTTCATAACATGCTGACAGACACCATGATGCTGACCCGTGGTATGTGCTCCTAGGCAATAGCAACCTTAACCTGAGAATAGCATACTAAAAGAGTCAACACAATGGTTGGTGAGTTCAAGAGTTTGCGTTTAAACATAAACCAATAATAGTTGCAAAATATAAGATGTGTACTGTAATAGATAGCTAGTCTATAAACAAATAGTAATAATCATAGTGATTTCACGATTGAAGCCGACTGTGTTAGGTTTGTTGCCTCCTGCCACGACTTACCAGGTCGTGACAAATGTTCGTTAGGACAAAATTGCACCCGTTTGACCTCGAGTCGCACAGGTGGGGCTCGTCAGACCCAGTAATACTACCCAAGATTTCCCGCTAATCATCATTATTAACAATCCGAAAGTGTGAGGACTTTCGTGGTATTCAACACTATATCATACTATACACAACTCATATAAAGTAAGCTTCTGTGAAACCAGTATGCTATCTCCCCCAAAAGAGAGTATGTAAAAGAGTGGGGCATGAACTCACCTGATGCGCGCAAGAAATAACTTAAAGCTTAACTTGTAAGAAAGAGTGGAAAGGCAACCTTCAAAGGTCACCTAGAACACATGAGTACATAAGTACGTGTACACAGAATCAATATGAAACCCTAAGTGCTCTACAAACCAAAGAACTCAAGGTTTTACAAAGACAAGACACATTTGACCCAGTTTACCAGTTTGACCCGTTGCTGACATTATAGGTGAAATTCCATTCAAACAAGCATAACAGTACATCACACATGGTTAACATACAAACTGATCACATATGACACTTCATTACCCACATGTACTACCTAGATCATCATACAACCAGATTCATACAAGTCATGCGAATCTCAAACAATTATCATGCTCAACATAACTACAACACAACCAAAGCACCATACGTAGGATCAGATCATGCACAGCATGCCATGTGAAGCCACTCACCACATCCCACCCTAAACCCTGCCTATCCTACTAAGTAGGGGCCTCAGATTCGCAAGCGTGTATGATGATCATCAACATACCATTTAACAGAAATCATATTATCTAAAATGTTCAACCATGATCAACCAAAAACCAACAATAGTACTAACATACCCATATGACCCATTACCATGAATTCCTACAAACAGGCCAAATTAGATAACTAACCAACTAAACATTCATACAACCCAAACAATACATTCTACCACCTAAGAAATCATCCATGAATATGCTAACATGATCCTAATGTCCCAAACATGTTCAAATCCTCATACTCAAGAATTTGTGCAAATAAAGTTTCCCTTTTGGGAGAGCACATCTCAAAATCTATCAAACATCCAAGACGTTCATGGATTCATCAATAATATACCAATTCAAGCTCATGATAACATCTAGACATGATCAACAACATCCAATTATTACAATCCATCAACCTTCATAGCCAAAAGTTACTATCTTTAGTAAGACATGAACTACAACATTCATTCTTGGATTTCTAGCATTCAAATCAATAATCTAACATCCAATTATCATCACAAACACATCAACAACATCAATTCATCATCAAATCACCATATCCATGCAAATAAAGTTACTATTATTAGTAACCTATGAACAACGTATCAAAATCATAGCTTTCTTGCATAATCAACGTAAACTAGCATCAATCTAACCTAACTAGCATCACAACATCAACAAACAACATGTAATCGACATTTTGAACATCAAGATTGACTAGGGTTTTGGCCAAGACTAAAAATCCATAAAAACCACAAAGAAACTAACCTTTAAACATGTAATGGACAAGATTTGATGTTTCTAACGTGTTGTATGCTTGTAATCGATCAAATCCAATGGTTTCTTGCTTGTTCTTGGTCGATTTCGAAGTGTGTGTGTGTGTGGAAGCTTGATCGCGGCCGAAGGGTGGGATTAGGGTTGGGTTTTTCTGTTTTGTTTTATTTAATAATCCATAATTACCCTTTTAACCCTTATAATTTGTATTTTATAAAGATTAGGCTTTTAAATAGTTTTTAACTACTAAACAAAGTTATTATTAGTCACAAATAATAATCATGCATAATTTCCATTTGCCACAAAATACACGAAATAATTATAACACGTTTCCACTTTACGCGATAAAATTCCCAATTAATATTTAAATCACGTAAACATATAAGCACAACTTAATAATCATATCATTAGCTATATTATTATCAGATAATCATTATTAATTATTATTAAGTCATAAACGTTCAATGACAACTAGTGTGTGCTCACGACACATGTATGCAAGACTTAACAGAGCTAACGGAGTTTGGTAACGGAAAATTACCGGATGTCACAGATCGAAGGTCTATCATGGAGAACCAACTACACCCTGGAGTTGATCAAAAAAGTCGTCAATCCTTGGTAACGGATACCGGTTCTTTACAGTCAACATGTTCAGCTCATGGTAGTCGACGCACATCCTCATAATACCATCTTTCTTCTTCAGGAATAAAACTGGAGCACCCTATGGAGATATACTCGGCCGAATAAAGCCCTTATCAAGAATATCTTGTAGTTGCATCATCAACTCTTTGAGTTCAGATGGAGCCAACCGGTATGGTGCCTTGGCGACGGGTTGCGCTCCTCGTATCAAGTCAATCTGAAGCTTAATTTCTCTATCGGGTGGGACCCCTGGCAGGTCTTCAGGAAACACATCGAGGAAATCGCATACTACCTGCACGTCTGACAGTTGAGGCACGCTAGCATGCACATCCTTCATATAAGCCAGGTAAGCACCACACCCTTGCCTCATAAACTTCTTTGTTGTGATCATAGATATCACTCGCGGAGTGATGCATTCCTTGTCCCTGTGAACCGTAACCAAACTCCCTTCGGGCGTAATCTGACGAATCATCTTTTTTCGACACACAATATTCACATCGTAGGTCACCAACCAATCAATTCCTAACACCACATCAAAACCTCCTAGGGCCATCACATACAATCTAGCAGGAAACTTATGACCGTCCAATTCTATGAGGCAATCGTCTATCATATCACTCACCTTGGTAGATTTTCCTATCGTTGTCTCTACATGGAAAGGCACATCTATCTTCCTACTCTAACCATGCATTACACGAAAAAAGGCAGCAAATACAAAGCTCCTACTAGCACCCGAATCGAAGAGCATAGAAGCATATAACTGGTTTACCAAACACACACCTGAAACTACTTCAGGGTCTACTCTGGCTTCTTCCCGAGTCATGTTGAATGCCCTTGCCTTTGCTTTGGTGCTCTCACTCTTCCCTTTCTCCCCCATAGTCTGCGTCCCTGAGCTTCCTGCCCCACCCTTCTTACAATCCCAGCCCAAGTGGCCTACCTCCCCGCATTGGTAATATCTCAGAATCCTGCACTCCATAGCATAATGGCCCTCGCCCCCGCATTTGAAGCACCTATTCGTCCCCACTCTGCATTCACCCATCTGGCTCTTCCATACTTCTTACACCCCCTTTGGGCATTCCCCTTCCTCTGTTTTAGGCGACGGTCATCAACCCTCATCTTCTGAACCTCTTCCTATTACCATTCTTATTCCAACTCTTCTCGACCTTCCTCTGAAATGGCACCAGGTCCCTCTCATCATAAAATCTTCCCGCCAAATCTACCACTGACCTAAACGTTCTTGGTCTAGCGGCTATCATTTTCCTCCTAATGTCCACTGGCAAACCATGCATGTATCTCTAAATCCTCCTTGACACAAAAGTTACCAGATCTAGTGCAAGTCTTGCAAGTTCATTGAACTTGGAGGTGTACTCTTGATGAGTCATGTTCCCGGCCTCCAAATGTGAGAACTCCTTTTCAATTTTGTCCAACTCTTGATGTGGACAATACTCCTCCAGCACCAACTCCTTCAAATCCGACCACCTCATCTTTGCTATGGATCATTTCCCCTCGGTTTGGACAATGTTGTCCCACCAGCATAGTGCCAAGTCAAAGAAAGAATGGGAGGCAAACTTCACCTTCTGATCCTCCCAATGGTAAGCAACACTATCAATTCCATTACCGTCAAAGGTCGGGGCTTTGCATCTCTGAAACGCCCCATAGCCGCACCCCTTAGTAGTCTCCTTCTCCTCCTCGCTATCATCCTCAAGAACTACCACCTTTGGGCTAGATGGCTCTTCTTCAGCTTCCTTAGTCCTTTCAGTGGACTTTCTTTATTTCCCCTCCTCCTTCTTCCCCATATCCTCAGCTCTTTCCCCATCCTTTACAGCATTCAACACTTCTGTCACCACCAAAGGCAACACATTCTGCATGACGTTATAGACCTCATCAGCAATAGCTTCCTTCACCGAAGATTTGAGTGTAGCTAATCCTTCACCCTCTTGGTGGCTATGGAGATTTATGTCCTTATGAATAGTGTTGGGAGCCTTAGCTTTGCTCCTGGTGACACATGGCCCAGTAGTATGCCCGCCACGAGCACCACCTCAGGTTGCCTTCCCATATTTTCTACCATCCACAAAAAACTACTTCCTATAAGATTCAAACACCAACAAGGTCATTCAAGGTAATAGCTCAGATTATGTCAAGTATAGTAAGTCCCTAATTACAGTGGCCAATTGTGATTAGCCACTTACTTTACTCTTCATTCCATAAGCATTTCCTATCCTGACTACATTAGCATCCAAATCTACTAAGCACATAAATCAAATAGCACATGCATATAATACTGGTTAACTTTAAGAAAATTACTTGATGGCAAGTAGCTACTTGTGCTGGCATCCCTCCATTTGGTCCCATTTTTAGTTTAAGTTTAGGTTTTAAAAATAATTTACCCAATACTCTTGAACTTTGGCTCTGACACCAACTTGTAAGGAATCATGGCAGTGGAATAGTTAAACAAAACCATTTAATGCCTTAATAATAAATTTTTCCAAGAAATACATCGTTGTTACAAGTTTCAAAAGATCATTTAGTTGTATTACAAGACAAAAATATCATTTTTGCATAATATGGATGCCTGTCTTTATTTGTCAAGTAGCTTCAACCCCGTGCCATCCCTAACAATATCATTACCAGCCAACTGATATGCATATAAAAAGTTAGTGTTGCAGAGTGAGTTCTAGTCTCATACAATATCTTAAAACGTAAACATAGCTTAGATCTACAAGAAGCACACTTAGATCATCATGAACATCAGTTATCAACACTGAAATCTTTAAAAACATCCATATTTTTGTAAAAAGTCTTCTTCACCATGGAAAAACATAGTTTGACAAGAAACATAGTTTTAATACCCATATCAGCCCCAAAAAGAAGAAAACATGTAAAAAAGGGGATCTAGAACTCATCTTAAACTGCCATTGAGCAAAACACAACAACTTGAGACCAACCTAGAGTTCTAACACCTAAACATATGAAAACAAGCAACTAAACACATAGAAAATGGTCCAGAAGCTTGAACCCGTCTGAAACCGAGAAGGCAACACCATAAAATCTTACCTTTTTGAAGATTTCTTCTACTTTTTCACTCTAGAACCGGTTGAAGCTTCTTTCTCTCTCTCTCTAGCCAAAAGTTAGTGCATAGGGAGAGAGTAGGGGCGGCCTTACTTTCTTTTTAAACCCCATTAAGGGCCGGTTTGTCCCTTATACATATTTGACCATTGCTTTTTGAAGTAAAACCCCTTTTGCTCCCTTACTTTTCTTTTCCCTCTTTTTTTCTTGAAATTTCCGGGTGTTACACTTGGTCTTCCTTCATCTTCCACGCCATCTTTGGAAGATTAGACTTGACATTCAAGTTTTGACAACTACGGATGTTTTGGAGACAGGGCCTTTAGAAGATCTTGCATTCACTACAGCAGGCTTCAGTACTTTGGAAGCATTCCTTTCTTCCGAGACCAACTTTTCTTTCGAAGGAAAGTTTTCACTATCCTTGTTCTTCGCCTTGGAGCTTCTGCTAGATTTTCTTTCTTCTTCTCAGAAGTTTACTTTTCGCTCTTGTGGACAGTACTCTTAGGATTGTAGATGCAATCCTTAGCAAGATGGAAAGTACTACCACACATGATTCAAACCATTTGCTTCCTCCTGAGAGTCTTCTTTTGAGAGAATGACAGAACTTGATCACTCTTCACCTCCATCTTCATCTTCACAGATGATGCAGCAAGCTTCTTAGGGTGAGGCTTACACTTGGAACTAGATGGTTCAGGCTGTGTAGCAGTGGTACATAGCTGATCAATCTTCTTCTCTTTGCTGGAATGAGTTGGACACGAACTAGAACTCCTAGTACTTGAGTTCATAGTTGAGTCTTCAGCCTTCACCACTTCAAATCCTGCAGAGATGAATACTTGTTTCTGCTTAGAGTTGAAGGTGGCCTTGATCTCTTGAGTCTTCTTTGATTTCCTCTTGGGTTTTCTGGTCAAGTTCTTTCTCTAAGACCTGGTCATTCCAGATTCTTTTCTCTCCTTAGGAGAATAGTGATCCTTCTTAGGATGATCTTCTTCACTCCTCTCAGAATCATCCTTTACTATCTCCTGTTCATCCTTTACATCAATGGGGTTTATGACGGGAAGCTCATCTTCACAAGTTCCACACCTTGGAGATCTTACGGACAATAGAGTGTGTGGAGGAGCTATCTCAGTAGATCCCAGTCCCTGCTTATTCTAATGAGGGTATCATGTTCTTAAAGGTCTCTTCTTCAAGAACACATTTTTCTGCCCTGGCTTTGCTGCTCACAAGCTCAGCCTGGCAATCAATTAACTTAGTGATGAGATCTTTTATCTAAGTCCTGTAGTTGGTATATTCATTCTTAAGAGTTGAAATGGTTTTCTCTAAATCTTCTACTTTAAGTTTGTAATCATATTTTGCTTTTTTGAATTCAGCTTTTCAAATGTTTAAGGACTCAAGATCAGATCTTATCTCTAAGTTATAGGACCTATATCTGTTAACTTTAGCAATGCATTTCGGTGTACAAAGATGTTCCAATACCTTAGCTTCTTCATGATCTGCCATCAGTGCTTGGTTTGGAGATGCATCCTCAACATGAAAGCTCCAGTCAAAGCCCCCTTTTTTAACAACAACTACATCTTGTTGCTTGGGCTTCTTATTCTAGGGAGCTCCATCAGTGTAGTTTGGTCTGGTTTGTGCTTGGCGACCACTTGTTCTTGGTGCCTTGCACTCTCTAGCAAAGTGTCCCATTTGGTTACAGTTGTAACACTTCATTTTGCTTTTGTCCAACCCAAACTTTCCACTTGTTACATTGCTAGGAAACTTCCTCTCTGCCCTCTTCTAAAACTTCATGGCTTTGTGAGTGAGAAGAGACATTTGCTGGACTATTTCCATGTATTCCAGATCATCTGGATGGATACAGTCCAGGTCTTCAGGGGTAAAGATAAAGTTTCCTGTGCTTTCATCAGTAGACACAAATGTTGGACTCAACAAGTGCATTAATAGGATAATGCTTAAAAGAAATTTGCCATAATCAAACATAATGTATTCTAACATTCAATCAATCATTAACTAACACATTATCATCATTAACATTCATAACATACACTGGTTATTGTTTAAATTTCTTTTTCAGGTTTGTAGATAAAAGAAATTTTGCTAAGTGTCTGCAGCGGATGAAGACCTTCCACAGTAGATGAACAAGAGTCTGCAGCGGATGAAGAAAAGCTTTTAAGTGTCCACAGCGGTTGACCAAAACATACACAGCGGATGTTCATCCATAACGGATGAACACTCCATAGCGGACAACATACAAAGCAATCACACAAGTGTTCACAGCGAACAACATCCAAGACACAGTGGATAGCTTATTCAACATACATAGCGGACGACTGATCATGCACAGTGGACAGTCTATCATCCACAGCGGACAGTTTATAGACTCGGGATTATTTATTTAATTTTGTTTTACATAAGAGTATTCTAGTAATTTTATATAGCTTTTTGTATAGGCTATAAATTGCATAATACCCTAATCCTTTGTAAGCTTTTTGAACAATCAAGACAATTAAGCAGTTTATTATAATTCAAGCATGCAATCACTAGCAACTATACACACACACACACTGATATCATAACATTAATCATGGGTTTCCACACCATGATTATTGTTTATTGAATTCAATATAACAATCTGTTGTTATATTTGTTTGAGAGATTTGAAAAGATCCTTGGGGGAATCAACATGTTTTTGTTCTTATTATTGTTTAAGTTCATAATTAGCCCATTGTTGTTGATTTCATCAAGTGGTATCAAAGCTTTGGCTCAAATCATACATCGATTTTCGATCCTCTCATTCAACAACATGATATCCATGGTTCATTAGCTTCATAACATACATTTCGAGTTGAAAATCATCACAACAACTTTCTTCTACTTTAAACATTCAACAAATGTTCAAAACATGATTATATATTTGTTTTCGTACATTTTGTAGAAACTTTTGTGTGTTTAAAGCTCTAAACATCATTCATACATGATTTTCGAACGTGTTCATCACAAAAAACTCTAAAACCCCATCCGTTTCTAAGGGTTTTCGGATAAACAGTACACGAGTATTGTTCTATCGAATTTTCATCAAACAAACACTAATTTGAATACTGTGAATCTATTCATTGTATTTAAACATCATATTTGAGTTGTTCTACACTCAAATCAGGCAATTAATCTTCTTCAAACAACAAACCAATTGTTGTTTTGTTGAAGTTGTTATAGCCGACTACAAACCCTAGGATAAACCCAAGTTTTTGTACACTCACAAACCTTCATAATCTCCGACGACTGTGTTGTTTCATCATCAAAATCAAAGAAGAAACATAATCTTCTTTTGAACTTTTGAATAAGTCACTTTTTGATCCAAAAAGTTAACTTTTGAAAACATAACATTTGTTTTTAGGGTATAGACTTTTGTTGACCTAACATTATTAAAAGGTTTTGACTGTTGATTGACATCCTAAAACAGAATATTCCTTTTAACTGAGAATTTAACTGTGACATCACCTATGACATTAATTAATTAGTTATAAATTAATTAATTTCCTTTATCCAATAATCAATTAAAAGTGAGAAAAACACTAAACAAATCCTAGTGACTTTAGGATAAAAACAAATTTAACACCGAGCTAAATAATCAAAACAAATTTGACTTAAACAGTTAAGTTAAAATTAACAAACATGTCTGATGAAATTTCAGGATCAAACAGTGGTCTCAAACCACCAAGACTCAAGAACAAAGCAGATTTTAAACAATGGAAAATTATGTTCAGAAATTGGGTTATTTTCCAAGACCCGGATCTATGGACATCCATAACTGAGGGACCATACATACCATTGACTCTTGGGCCTGACTGCAACATACAAAAGCCAGTAAGCTTCAAAACAGTAGATGGTGATGACCTCAAGAAGGTCAAAACAGACATGAAAGCATACAATATATTGGCAATGGCTTTGCCATTTGAAATTTTGACACGGGTTGAAAATTTCAAAACTGCTCATGAACTCTGGAAGGTACTTCACACCATGAGTAAAGGAAGTGAGGAGATACAGGAAATCAAAAAGGATAAATTATGGACCCAATACAAAACCTTTCATTATGTTTAGGGAGAATCCATTCCACAACAGCTTCACAGATTCATTCAATTAGTCAATGAGATGATAGCCTATGGCCTCAAGTATGAATCTGTGGAGATCAACAAAAAGATGTTGCATACACTACCTAAGAGCTGGACTCAATCAGTCTCATTAATGAAAGCAACATTGAATCTTGAAGCATTATCTCTAGATTCTCTAGTGGCTAAAGTTGAAGCACTAGAACTAGATGAAAGATCCAGAAACAACAGTACAATCAGACATGTGGAATCATACTAGTTCAAGGAACTTCAACAACCGGATAGTGCATTATTGACTTGCACTCGTGAAGATGAAGATGAAGAATTTCTAGATTCAAGTGAAACATCATTTTTCTCTGCAACTGAATCATCAAACAACAAAAATAAGTCTAAGAAGACTGATGTTCATGCTTCCCATAAAGCAATACCCCAAAGCAAACAACATCCTCACACTTCCATCTCCAGCAAACAACACCCATCAAAGACTCAAAACATTCATAAATTTGAGAAACCAATGGATGCATTAACTATCATATTACATAGTGAGGAGCAAAAGGCAACTTTTGTAACCTTTTCAACAAGCTTTGAAGCATATCTAGGAGCTAACCTAACAACATCCCACATTACACAACAAGACTTGGATGAATTGCCTCCTGATATGGTTGAAGAAATTGATCTTCAATGGTCAATGGCAATGATTGCATACAAATCCAAGAAGTTCCTACAAAGGAACAGAGGTTTGAGCATGGATAAGAAAACCAAAATTGGTTTTGATAAGACAAAGGTGAGATGCTATAACTACCAACTCTATGCACATTTCTCCAGAGAATGCCAACAACCTAGAGTTGACAGAAAAAACAACCAAACTCAAGTTTCAAGCAGCTACCATCCAAACAAACAAATCCCACCTCCTATCAGTATTCATGCTACACCAACTCCATCTCAAATCACACAGTATAGCCCAAATCAATACTCAAAATCATCTGCCATGATTATAAAACAAGATGGTGAGTGTGGTTGGAGCATGTACGACGCTGAGATCCAATCTCCTGATCATGCCCTGGTGTCAAATATAGAAGATAAGATCACTGTAAACCCGAAAGAGGTGAGGGAAAACCTTTGTACAAAAGCATGCATTGACGAAGTCAATCGATACAGAGAACATGCAGACAATATGGTGCAAATTTTCTTTCATTACAAAATGATTTAGACAAATTAATGTTTGAAAAATTAACACTTGCCGCTCAAGTAGAGCAACTCTCTGAATCATTGACTCGGTCAAAAACACTACAGGCTGAAATTAAAGTGAAACTTCAGAAATTTCAGGTGAGCAACAAGAAGTTTGAAGAACTTCTTGCTTAGCAAAGGGCATTTAAAGACCCTTCAGGTTTAGGATATAATAAGGTCAACCCATGTTATAATGATAATTATATTCCTCTACTTGACTCCACGACAAACACATAGGGTGAGTCACTTGACCCACATGAACGGACTGATGATTCAACACAATTATCATCATCATCATCATCAAAATCATCATTAATATCAAAAACACCTTTGATAAAATTTGTTAAAAGCCAAGCACCTCCACAAATCAAATCAATAGATTTTTATCAAGGAGAAAATAACGAGTTTTATGAACAATCACTGATGAAGATAATGTTGATCAATTGTATGATGAGTCAGATCAACCAGTTACTGAAACTACAAAAGTTTCAAGTGTGGTTGATACACCAATCAAACAAACAAAGCAAACAAAATGTTTTGACATCTTCTCAGGAGGAACAAAAGTTGGATCTTCCAATGCCTCTCCTAATCAAACAAACAAAGGGAAAGGCAAAGCTCCTATTCAGCAAAAACAAACAACTGTAACTTTTGACTTACCTTTAAAATCAAATTTAAAATCAAAAGTTATAAACAAACAAGGCAATGAAAATCTACCATATTGTGAATGGTGTGATCAATACACTCACACACCACTGAAAAATGCAAATATGGTAAATATTTCAAGTACTGTAACATGAACAATCATAGTACTGAATCATGCCATTTTCACAATTATTGTTCAATTTGTGAAAGAAACAACCACAGCACTGCTAACTACTTTTTTAATAAGAAAAATAAGAAGCAAAACAAACTGCCTCAAGTTGAGAAATCAACTGAGAAATAGATAGTTGTTCCTAACAAGAACAAAGGAGTAGTACCACGACAAACTCCTCATCAAATAGTTGTTTTAAATAATGATAAAACCTTTTATGATAACTTTAAACCATCAAACAAGAGCCATAGGTCTCAAAGCAGACAACAAGCAAACATTTGCACTCATAAGGGTAGTTTAGTAATTGTATATACCTCTTTGTGTAGACTATAAAAAGCATACTACCCTAATCCTTTGTAAGCTTTTGAACAATCAATACAATCAAGCAGATATTATCATCCAAGCACTAGCAATCATACAATCACACACAAACATACACACACTGATATCATAGTATCTATCATGGGTTTCTGCACCATGGTTCTTGTTTGTTGATTGAGAGATTTGAAAAGGTCCTTGGGGAAATCAACCCGGTGTTTGTTCTTGTTGTTTGAACAAGTTCATACTCAGTAGCAAACATCCATTTAGACAGAAAGGTTGATTTCATTAGGTGGTAGGAGTGCTTTGGCTCAAATCATACATTAATTTTCGATCCTGTCAATCAACAAGATGATATCAGTGGTTCATTAGCTTCAAACCATACATCCTTGAGCTGAAAAACATCACAACAACCTTCTTCTACAACAAACATTCATATAACACTTAAAACATGATTTCTAAATCTTTTTTTATGTATTGTGAAGAAGATTCCATGGATTTAAAGCTCTAAACATCATTCATACATAATTTTCAAACGTGTTTATCACAAAACTCTCTAAAATCTCATCAGTTTCAAAAGGTTTTCGGATAAACAATATACAGTTATTGTTCTATCCAGTTTTTTTCAAACAAACACTGGGTTTAATACTTTGAATCTGTTCATTGTATTTAAACATCATATTTGAGTTGTTCAACACTCAAATCAGACGTTTTATCATCATCAAACAACAAACCGATTGTTGTTTTGTTGAAGTTGTAATAGCCGCTAACAAATCCTAGGATAAACCCTAGTTTTTGATCATTCACAACCTTCATAATCTACGATGATTGTGTTGATTCATTAGCAAAATCAAAGAAGAAACATAATCTCCATTTTAATTTTTGAAAAAGTTACTTTTTGATCCAAAAAGTTAACTATTAGAAAAAAATTTCTGTGTTTTTAGGGTTTTGACTATCTTTGACTGACATCACAAAAAAGTTGACATTCTCTTAACAGTATATTCCTTTCTTATCACCTAGATTTGAAAGTGACTCATCATTAGACTTTAATTAATTAATTAAATTCCTTTATTTGGTAAGTCAAAATTAAAAGGTGACTTAATTAACAAACAAATCCTAGAGACCTTAGGATTAAACAATTTTAGCACCAAGCTAAAATCAACAAATAAATTTAACTTAAAGCGTTAAGTTAAAACTCAACAATCATGTCTGATGAAATTTCAGGAACAAATAGTGGTCTCAAACCACCAAGACTCAAGAACAAAGCTGATTTCAAACAGTGGAAAATAATGTTTAGAAATTGGATAATTTTTCAAGACCCAGACCTATGGACATACATAACCGAGGGACCATTCATACCTTGGACTCTTCGACCTGATTACAACATACAAAAACCAGTAAGCTTGAAAAACATAGCTGGTGATGACCTCAAGAGGGTCAAAACAGATTTGAAGGCATACGGTATACTTGCTATGACTTTACCTTTTGAAATTTTAACACGAGTTGAATATTTTAAAACAGCACATGAATTGTGGAAGGTACTTCACACAATGTGTGAAGTAAGTGAAGAAATAAGGGAAATCAAGAAAGAAAAACTAAGGACCCAATATGAAACCTTCCATCACATTCAGGGATAATCAATCCCATAACATCTACATAGATATGTCCAGTTAGTAAATGAAATGATTGTGTATGGACTGAAATATGAAGCTCTTGAAATCAGCAAAAAGATGTTGCACACACTGCAAGAGAGCTGGACTCAGTTAGTGTCATTGATGAAAGCAACACTGGATTTGGAAGCCCTATCCCTTGGCTCTCTAGTAGCCAAAGTTGAAACTCTAGAGCTGGAGGAAAAATCCAGAAATAACAATCACATCAGACATCTAGAGGCTTGCAAATTCAAAGAACAACAACAAACAGACAGTGCATTTTTGACAAGCACTGGAGAAGATGAAGATGAAGAATTCTTAGATTCAAGTGAAACATCCTTCTTCTAAGTTCTAGAAACATCCAGTACCAAACAAAAGTCCAAAAAGACTGGTGTGCATGCTTCACATGAAACTACACCTCAAAGCAAACATCATCCGCACACCTCCAGTTTAAACAAATAGCAACAAACACAGACTCACAACAAACATAGACTTGAGAAGACCATGGATGCTCTCTCAATCATATTAAAAAGTGAAGAGCAAAAGGCAGCATATGCAGCCTTTGCAACAAGCTTTGAAGCTTATTTGGGTGCCAGCCTAACACCATCCCAACTTATTCAACAAGACTTGGATGAGCTCCCACTAGACGTGGTTGAAGAGATGGATCTTCAATGGTCTATGGCAATGATTGCCTATAGATCAAAACGATTTCTACAAAGAAATAATGGATTGAACATGGATAAGAAAACCAAGATTGGTTTTGATAAATCCAAGGTAAAATGCTACAATTGCCAACTTTATGGGCATTTCTCAAGAGAATGCCAGCAGCCAAGGGTTGACAGAAACATCAATCAATCGTAAACATCCAGTAGCTATCACACAAACAGACATGTTCCACCTCCAATTAGCATCCCTGTTGCACCAACTCCACCACAAATCACACAATACAGCCCAAATCAACACTCCAAATCCTCAGCAATGATCATAAAAAAGGATGGGGAGTGTGATTGGAGCATGTATGAGGCTGAAATTCAATCTCTGGATCATGCCCTCATGGCAGACATTGAAGATAAAATTTCTAAAATCCCGAAAGAGGTAAGGGAAAACCTCTGTACACAAGCATGCATTGATGAAGTCAATAGATATAGAGAGCATGCAGACAACTTTCAAAGAAAGTTATTGAAACAAACATTTTGAATGAAAGCTTAAAACAATACAAAAACAATATAGTGCAAAAATCATTTAATTACAAAATGATTTAGACAAACTAATGTCTGAAAAATTAACACTAGCAGCTCAAGTTGAGCAACTCTCTATATCATTGACTGAGTCAAAAACATTGCAGGCTGAAACTAAAGTGAAACTTCAGAAGTTTCAAGTAAGCCACAAGAATTTTGAAGAACTTCTTCCACAATAAAGGGCATTCAAAGACCCTTCAAGTTTAGGATAGAATAAGGTTAACCCACCTTATAATGACAATTATGTTCCTTTACCTGACTCAATGACAAACACACAGGCTCTTGATCCACATGACCGGACTGATGATTCAAAACAATTATCATCATCATCATCAAAATCACCATTAACATCAAAAACACCTTTGATAAAATTTGTTAAAAGTTAAGCACCGCCACAAATTAAATCAATAGATTTTTATCAAGGAGAGAATAATGAACTTGATAAACAGACATCTGATGAAGATGATGTTGAACTATTGGATGATGAGTCAACTCAACTAATTACTGAAACTCAAAGAGTTTCAAGTGTGGTTGATGCACCGACCAAACAAACAAAGCAGACTCAAGGGTTTGATATCTGCTCTAGTGGAAGAAAAATTGGATCTTCCACTGCCTCTCTAACAAACAAAGGGAAAGGCTAAGCTCCCATTTAGCAAAAAAAAGCAACTTTAACTTTTGACTTACCTTTAAAATCAAATTTAAAATCAAAAGTTATAAACAAAAAAGGCAATGCAAATCTACCATACTGTGAATGGTGTGATCCATACACTCACACCACTGAAAAATGCAAATATGTTAAATATTGCAAGTACTGTAACATGAACAATCACAGTACTAAAAATGCCATTTTCACAATTATTATTCAATTTGTGGAAGAAACAATCATAGCACTGCAAACTATTTTTTCAATAAGAAAAACAAAAAGCAAAACAAACAGCCTCAAGTTGAGAAATCAACCGAGAAACAGACAGTTGTTCCTAACAAGAACAAAGGAGGAGCAACAAGACAAACTCCTCATCAAAAGGTTGTTTTTAATGATGATAAAACATTTTATGAAAACTTCAAACAACCAAACAGGAGACATAAGTCTCAGAACAGACAACCATCAAACATTGGCACTTAAAGGAGAAGAGCTCAAAGTACTTCTCTCAACAGAGCCAAAAACATTCAAAGGAAATCCAGCGTACCTAGATTTTCAAAACCATCAGACAATGCCACTTTCGAAGAAATATATGTTATAGGAAAAGACGAAAAACCCAAGACCCTCTTGGATTTGGTTGCACCATCTAACTCATTTCTTTGTTTACACAGACAGTGATTATGGTGGATGCAACAGCAACAGAAAATCCACTACTGGAGGTTATCAGTTTCTTGGATCAAGATTGATCTCCTGGCAGTGCAAGAAACAAACAAATGTCTCTGTGTCAACAGCTTAAGTAGTATACATAGCTGCTTCTGCATGCTGTTCTCAAGTGCTTTGGATCTAAAACCAAATGCTTGATTATGGCTTTAATTTTCTTCAAACACCCATACACATTAACAACTCTGTTTCCATGTTTATCACTGACAATCCAGTTCAACATTCAAAATCAAAACTCATAGAGATCAGATATCACTTTCTGAGAGACTGCTCAGAAAAGGTTCTGATCAAGTTAAAAAAAGTCTATATAGACAATCAATTGGCTGACCTATTTACAAAACCATTTGATTCAACAAGATTTGAATTTTTCGTTTAGTCACTTGGTATGATCAACTATGAATCAAACAAGTAATGTTTTTCAAAACATTAAAATCAAACAAACTTGATTTTGTAAAAGTCCAAGTTTATCATCAAACATGTATCATTCAACATCAAGATATCAAACAAACATATTTTTAAACACATTGAATCACACATACCACTCACGATAAATGATAGTACACTAGCTTAGTTCATCACTTGAGTCATGTTCCACTAATAAAGACTGGCAATACTTTGCTTGATATGCGGATAGGCTCAGCATGGGACACCTAACAACACATACAATAATGAAGCACTAAATTCTCATGATTGTATGGTCAACAACACATCTTGGTTTATGGTGAGTATTAATCTATCAAATATAGGTTGCTTATAAAGTAACTATAATACACCAAGTGAAACAGTTTATAAATTGCTCAATCATACAAGTGTCTCATCTGTTATGATTTTCATAGACCTGGAGTACACCAAGGCATTCTTTGTTGTGCTGAGCACAGACCTGAATGACCTAAATCATGATCCAAAAAGATTCCTAATGAGGAACACATCCATTTTGGATGAACAATAAATAAAGTCTTGTGAATGAACCAAAAGAATCCCAAAGAGGATCACGTTCCAAAGTGAAGTGCAAAAGAATCCCAAAGAGGATCACGTTCCAAAGTGAAGTGCAAAAGAATCCCAATGAGGATCAAACAACATGGATCAAATTGAGCATTTATACTCCTAAGTAGCTAGGTCTTAAGTATTGAAAGTGCTTTCTAGCATATCTTGAGGAGGGTTGTACCAAACATACAATCAGATGTGGGGTACATACAACTCATATCAATCAACTCAGAACATGATAATCACTCACTGTTTCAATCAACCATCAATACCATGCATGAGTTCAAGTGGATCATAATATCTGCAATCAATATTGTACTCATCTATGTCTATTCTCAAACCATACAAACCACTTAGTGAGAATTTTAGACTAGTATGATCTCATGTTATATGAAAATGATTCATGTCCAAACATGCATCACATCCATTTATTAGTAAGATATAATGTGATCTTACTAAGTCTTTATCAAACAAGCAATAAATTTGGACTTTGATAATTTCCACTCAAACACATACAAATTTCTGTCATTTTTATAAAAGATTTTTATTACTATGCAAAAATTTAGGGGTAGAAAATGAACTTGGAAATATCAAAGGCAGCAAAAATATGCATAATCAAACATTTTAAAAGTTGAAATTTTCTAAATGTTGAGTTTTAAATAAAGCCAAGTCAAGCAAGCACCCAAACACAACAGTTTGACACATGTACATATGTACAATATTGCACAATATTGCTTGTGAGTGATATTTTAACATCCATAGATTGATCATCTTAAAATTTTAGCATTTTAACAAACATTCAATTTTTGAGACAATTCAAAATCATTTTTCAAACAAACAAAATCTTTGAATATTTTATCAAACATAAGCTTCGGTAGAAAATTAAACAAACATTTGCTTTGGAAGAAATCATATCAAAACAAACATTTGCTTATGAAGAAAATTAATCAGGTTTTTTCAAAATTGTAGAAAATTTGACAACTGTTGTCACAGCGGACACACAAGCATACATCCGTTGTAGCTACAGTACTATCATAAAATGGAAAATACACGAAGTGAATATAGCAGACAAAACAAACATACATCCGTTATGCACTAGTGAGATACAAGTGTTCATAGTGTATGATGTTGGTAAGGCATCCACTGTGAATACAATGCCATTGCACAGTCCATGACTAGCATTAGTCATCCGTTATAGAAACAGTACATGTGTATACAACATATGCACACAGGTAATCGTATGCTGTAAACATTAGCATATCATTTTCAAGTATCCACAGCGCATAAACAAATGTTCATCCACTGTGTACAATCAAACAAATTTTCAAAGTGTCCACAGCGCATGAACAAATGTTCATCTGTAGTGAACAATCAAAAATCATTCAAGGGTCCACAGCGCATGAACAAATGTTCATCCACTATGAACAAACAAACTATTTAAGAGATAACACATAATTAGTACAATCTTTCATATCAAACTCACAAGCAATCATTAAAAGGATGGCAACATCATCCTTAGGGGGAGTATTATTGGACTCAATAAGTGCATTAATGGATTAATGCTTTAAAGGATGATGCTTGCCATAATCAAAAATAAACAAACATAATGTGTTCTAATATTCAAACAATCATTAACTAACACATTAGCATCATTAACAATCATAACATTCACTAATCAGTGTTTAAGTTTCTTTTTCAGGATTGTAGATAAAAGAAATTTTGACCAAGTGTTGGCAGCGGAAGAAGAACTATCCATAGCGGTTGTAGAAGAAGATGCAGCGGATGAAGATCAAGACCAAGTGTGACATCCCACAGCGGATGAGTAATATACAGCGGATGTTCATCCACAGCGGATGAACACTCCACAGCGGATGATCATCCACAGCGGATGATCATCCCACAGCACACAACAAACAATGTAAACACCTCACAGCGGACATCATCTAATGCACACCGGACAAGTGATCCGACTTCCATAGCGGACATCTTAACATCCACAACAGACAGCTAATCATCCACAACGGACAGCTTATAGACTTAGGATTATTTATGTAATTTTCGTTTACATAAGGGTAGTTTAGTAATTATATATAGCTCTTTGTATTGGCTATAAATAACATACTACCCTAATCCTTTGTAAGCTTTTGAACAATCAATACGATCAAGCAGATATTATCATCCAAACACTAGCAATCATACAATCACACAAAAACATACACACACTGATATCATAGCATCTATCATGGGTTTCCGCACCATGGTTCTTATTTGTTGATTGAGAGATTTGAAAAGGTCCTTGGGGAAATCAACTTGTGTTTGTTCATGTTGTTTGAACAAGTTCATACTCAGTAGCAAACATTCATTCACACAGAAAGGTTGATTTCATTAATTTTTATCAACCAAAGCAAGTATGTGAATCAGATATTAAAGAAATACAACATGTCTGATTGCACATCCAGCAAAACACCATTTGCAACTGGATTGAAGTTTGAACCTGATACAGAAAGAACATCAGTTGATCAGAAGCTTAATAGATCAATGATAGGTTTTTTGATGTATCTAACAGCAAGCAGACTAGACATCATGTATGCAGTTTGCATGTGTGTCAGATATCAAGAAGATTCGAAAGAATCACACATAAATGCTATACAATGAATCTTCAGATACTTAAAAGGAAAACCTACACTTGGGCTATGGTATCCAAAAGATGGAGATTTCTCCTTATATGCATACACATATAGTGATTATGGTGGATGCAAAAGCAATAGGAAAATCCACTACTGGAAGTTGTTAGTTTTGTGGATCAAGACTGATCTCCTGGCTGTGCAAGAAACAAACAAATGTGTTTGTGTCAACCATTGAAGCAGAATACATAGCTGCCTCTGCATGCTATTCTCAAGTGCTTTGGATTCAAAAGCAAATGCTTGATGATAGCTTTAGTTTTCTTAAAACACCCATACACATTGACAATTCTGCAGCCATGTTTATCACTGACAATCCTATTTAACATTCAAAAACAAAACACATAGATATCAAATATCACTTTTTGAGAGATTGTTCGGAAAGGGTCTGATAAAGTTGTTCAAAGTCCATACAGATAATTAATTGGCTGACCTATTTACCAAACCATTTGATTCAACAAGATTTGAATTTCTGGTTCAGTCACTTGGTATGATCAACTATGAATCAAACAAGTAATGTTTTCAAAAGATTAATTTCAAAGAAGCTTGATTTTGTCAAAGTCCAAGTTTAACATCAACAAGCATCATTCAAAATCAAGATATCAAACAAACATTCATGTTTTGTTCTAATAAACAAACACCTTGAATCAAACATACCTCTTATGAGAAATGATAGTACACTAGCTTAGTTCTTCACTTGAGTCATTTTCCACTAATAAAGACTGACAGTACATTGTTTGATATGTTGATAGGCCAGCATGGGACACCAAACATCACATACAACAGTGAAGCATTAAATTCTCATGATTGTGTGGTCATCAACACATCTTGGTTTATGGTGAGTATTAATCTATCCAATATTGGTTGCCTGTAAAGTAACTATAATACACTAAGTGAAATAGTTTATAAATTGCTCAATCATACAAGTGTCTCCTATGTTATGATTTTCATAGACCTGGAGTACAGTAAGGCATTATTTGTTATGCTGAGCACAGACCTGAATGACCTAAATCATGATCAAAAAAGATTCCTAATGAGGAACACATCCATCTTAAATAAACAATCAATAAAGTCTTCTACACTACATTCCTTTTGAATGAATCAGAAGAATCCCAATGTGGATCAATCAATATGGATCAAATTGAACATTTATACTCTTAAGTAGCTAGGTCATAAGTGTTTAAAGTGCTCTCTAGCATATCTTGAGGGTTATTCTAAATATACAATCAGTTGTGGGGTACATACAACTCATATCAATCAACTCAAAACATGATAATCACTCATTGTTTAAATCAATCATTAATACCGTGCATGAGCTTAAGTTGATCATAATATCTATAACCAACATTGTATTAGTCTATGTCTATTCTCAAAAACATTCAAACAGCTCAGTGAGAATTTAAGACTAGTATGATCTCATGTTATGTGCAAATGATTCTTGTCCAGACATGAAAATCATTCATTGATTAGTTAGATAACGTGTTATCATTCTAAATATTTATCAAGCAAGCAATTAAATTGGACTTTGATAATTTCCATTAAAACACATTCAAATCTTTGTCATTTATAAAAGGTTTTTATAAATATGCAAAAATTTAGGGGGAGAAAATGAACATGGAAATATCAAAGGCTACAGAATATGTGCATAATCATATAATTTTAAATTTTGAAATATTAAATTTTGAGTTTAAAATAAAGCCAAGTCATGCCAGCACCCAAACACAGCAGTTTGACACACATACGTATGTACAATATTGCACATCCATATATTGATCATGTTAAAATTTCAAAATTTTAACAAACATTCAAAATTTTAAAACATTCAAAATTCTATCAAAACATGCTTTGGAAGAAAATTTATCAAAATTTGCTTCGGAAGAAAAACAATCAACATTTGCTTCAAAAGAAAATTTATCAAACATATGCTTCGAAAGAAATCATTTCAAAACAAACAAAATTTTAAATTTTGACAACTGTTGTCATAGCGGACATAAAAACATACATCCGTTGTAGCTACAGTAACTAACATAACATTCAAAATACACCAAGTGTATATAGCGGACAAAACAAACATACATCTGCTATGCACTAGTGAACATACAGTGTTCACAGCGCATGATGTTTCTATAACATCCGCTGTGAATACGGTAACACTCTACAGCGTATGACTGACACTACTCATCCGTTGTTGAAACAGTGCAAGTGTACATAGCTTATGCACACAGGTAATCATACGCTGTAAACATTCGTACATCACACAAAAAGGGTCATAACACATGACAATAAGTCATCCATGGTGAAAGTGTTGAAATCATTCCAAGTGTCCACAGTGCATGAGAAATGTTCATCCGCTGTGAACTACCAAACAATTTTTCAAATGGTTCACAGCATATGAACAAATTCTCATCCGCTATGTATAAACAAACAAACAAACAAGGTTCCACAGCCCATGAATCATTGTTCATCCACTTTGAAAACAGTGGTCAACCATAGCGTATGAATTTTTAATCATCTATTATAAATTTTTATCACAAGTATGCACAGCGCATGAACAAATGTTCATCCGCTGTAATCATTATTCAACAGTAAAAGGAGTCCACAATGCATGACCAAGCAGTCATCCGCTGTATACTCAGTCAACTAGTCAAAGGGGAAGGTTGTACAGCGGATGCACTGTACACACATCGCATGTGTAACTCACAACGGGTAACTTAAAATTAAATTTTAAGTTAAACTGTTTACACAGCAGAGATACAAACTGTATACACATTGGACGTTAATTTTATTCGTTGTATATATAGTTCTACACTTGTGTTTTTTCATTCATCACGAGTGAGAGAGAGAAAAACAAAATTTCAAAACATTCAAAAATTTCGCTAAACCCTTAAACCCCTGACCATCCAAAGCCTAAATTCTATTTGATTTCTCTTCTGATTCACAATCAAATAGGTATAACAACATTATTTGAATCATCAACCAAGCATTAGAATATCTTATTCATTGATTTTGATTCGAACATTGAACCAATATCAAAACGTGATTTTTTTTTGTTTTAAACCTAATCAAACACTGAATATGTGTTAGATGACCTTAGTCGAATGTATTAGGACTGTTGTTTTGATGTAATTTGATTAAGTGTTCATCAGGATGATGAACAGTCATGATGTTCTTGCCAAAATCATACAAAAATTGTTGTTTGATATTTTAAAATGTTTAAAATGACTTGAAATATGTTATAACTTGGTAAACTTGTTCAAAAGTCAGTAACAAACATGTAATATAAGTTAATTTGGCATGGCATTGAACACACAAAATTAAATGTGTGTTCATTCTTTGTGTATTAAATGGTCTTTTTGACTTTAAAATGCCAAACTAAAATTCATGAACAAGTTGTTATGAGTCATAATTATTGTATTATTTGGACAGAACAACTCTTTGTGACGAAACAAACACAATGCAAAACAATTTGGATCAAAACAAATTGAATCAAACAAGATTTTCATAACAAAAATTAACCAGGCAGTTGACTTTGGATAAGTCAAACTGTCTTAGTTGTTAATACCAATCAAACATACACTTTAAACCAGTCACAAGTGTTAAGCATAAATAATTCATCATTTCATAACAATCACAACAGTCCAATTTACACTTGGTCAATATTCCATCATCACACATCATTAACATACAAGATACTAACATTAATCTTTATCATTGAACATATGGCAAACCTAGTGTTTGTCAAAGAACACAACATTTGTGCTTTTCTCAATGCTGATTAACCCAAAGCTAAGAACTATAGAGATATTATTCATGCTATTAGACAAACAAGGTTGGTTCATGCTATGACAGCAAGACTAGAGATTTATAAAGACCACATATTCCAATTTTGGACTCATGCTCATCTAGAACATATGAATGATGAGCAAGTAGTAGTCTCCAAAGTTCATGATCATCAGATTACTATCTCTGAAGAAGTTATCAGGAGAGTATTACAGCTTGGCAATGAAGATGCTGAAGGACCAATAGAATTTGATGCAAACTATGTGTTATATGTTTTCAGGAAAATAGGCTACACTGGTACCATAGACAGGAAACAGATCAAGAAGTCATACATGTGTGCCCAATTTAGATTTCTCATGCACACATATCAAAAGACTATGGCAAACAGAAAGACTGGCTGGGATGCCACTTCTCTTAGGAGCTCATCAGCCATTACAAGCATCATAGCTATAAGACCCTTTAACTTTGCTGCACAAGTGTTGAATGGGATTGTCTATAACTTAACTAAGGTGAGGAACAAGTTCTAGATGTTTCCAAGATTCCTTCAGATGATTATAGATGATCTCCTACCAGACATGCCAAGAGAAGGTGCCATTTTTCAGCCTGTTCACTTTAATGAACATGTTTTCACAAGAATCAAGTCAAGCTTGTATCATGGAGCTGAAGTGCCTGTTCCTGCTCACATGATTGATCATAACCTCCCTATACCAAACATTTTTATCAGGATTCTAGGACAAGGTGAACCTCATATGATGTTTCAAAATGTGATTCATCAACAACCAATCATATAGCCTGTCCTAATCATACAAGAAGAGCAAGATGCTCCTGAGCCTGCACCAATCATACAACATCAAGATCCAATTGCACCAGAACCAAAACCATGCATTCAACAAGAACAAGAGCATGTATAAGAGCAACAACAGTTTTAGTTTGAGCATCACACGCCATCACCACCATAAAGCCCAACCTTTTCTGATCAACAAACATTATTCTCACTGTTGAGAGACATTGATGCTTTATTAGAAGAACAAACAACTAAACAAGAAGAAGTTGGCATATCAGCACAACATGAGCAAGATCAAGCAGAAACAAGTGCTCATGCTGAGCAAGCTAAAGGTGATGAGCAAGCAAGTGAAATACCAACTGAAGAAGAAATTGAGTACTCAAAAGTTGAAAGGTAATATCAGAAGATTATAAGGTTGATGCAACCAAAGAAGCCAAAACAACCAAGGGTCTTCCTGCATTCATGCACTGTACGTATAATGTAGAATTTGTTTCGAAAGTTTTACACTCTACATCAGAAAAAAGTGTAAAATCTTCCGAAGTCAAAGTCCAAATTTTCCGAAGCCAAAGATGAAGTCTTCCAAAATTTTAGAGACAAAGTCTTCCGAAGCCATTTCTCTATGAAGACTGATTTCTTCTGATGACAGAGAAGATATTCTTTCTCTGATCTCCTTTACATAAAGCTGACAGACTTTCCACTGCAACTCTGAAGACTCACCAACTTGTATAAGTTGGTGAAAAGTCCATGCTTTTGTAAACAGTAGAATAAAGTCTTTGTCTATAACTTCCTATTTTTGTACCTGTAAACCTTTTTATATTAGAAAAGGATGTGAGCTATGGCATGTCATAGTCACTAGTCAAAAGGTAATCTGTATTTGACTCTACATTGATCTTGTTGTCTAGATTAGTGTTTCCAACTGTCTTTCTAAGTATTGACGGTTGTAGGATGTAATATAAAGTGTCTTAGGTCCCTGTAATTCGAGTATGCTTTGTAACACTTGTAATAGAACTTGAGACCAATATACAGCATCCTTCAAAACCATACTTGTTTGTTCTTGTTCTAGTTCTGTCTCACTACTTACTTGTGTTCTTAGTTTCATCATACTCAAACCTGGTTCCCCATTTTAACTGTTAAGTGTTCTAAATCTCTCCTCATTGTGACTCTGATTGTATTGACCACCCTTCACACGGTCCTTTAATTGGTATCAAAACATTTAGGTTCTTGATTGTAAGATCTCATATTCTTTTACCCCTTCACTCGCACAAAATACTTAACATATCAAATGACAGCTATCACAAAATCTGACATGGAAACTGGTACTATGACTAAGTCCCCACTGATCACTCATGAAGACTTTGACACTTGGTGTCAAAGAATGGAAGGCTTCATCAAGTCCCAGGACTCCAGGATGTGGGGGTCAGTAGTCTTTGGACCTCATATACCATTCACCCCTTCAGCTGCTGCTGGTGGTGGTATGAAACCCAAGGAAGTGGCTGATTATTTTGATGAATACTGGAAGAAGATTGATGTTTATCAAAAGGCCATGACCGCCCTCTAAACTGCTCTTCCAAACTCTATCTATAGAGGCTTCAAGAAGTGCAAGACTGCAAAGCAACTGTGGGATGCACTAAAGCTGATGTATGAGGGGTCCAATAAAGCTAAAGAGAAAAAGAAGGACCTCTTGAAGCAGTAGTTTAAGAACTTCACCTTTGAAGAAGGTGAAACCATGACTCAACAGTACTTCAGGTAAGTTGAGATTATGGATACTCTTGTTGATATTGGAGTAACTATTGAGAATAGGGATATTGTAAAGAATTTCATGCCCTCTCTTCCTAGACAATAGACATATTATTGTGTGGTCATTAAGAGGACTGAAAACCTCAAGACCCTTTCTCTCACTGAGTTGTATGGCATACTCAGTGGCTACCAGATGGAGATGAATATGCAAAATTCATCTGGTAATTCCAGCATGCAAAAGAGTTCAGCCCTTCATATGGTTAAAAGGGACTGCAGAGAACCATAGCACCATCTTATCTACTACCTAGAAACCTCATAGAAGGGACCTTTCATCACCTTCCTAGAGACACCAAGGGAGAGCTACATCCCTGGAAGCCCATTCCAGGAGACAAGCTCTTCACAAGCATTTGTGTCTTCAGATGAAAGTATAGGCAACTTTCTCTTCACTCTTGAAGACCTGGACTGCATCCATCCAGATGATCTGGAGTATATAGAAATAGTCCAACAGATGGCTCTTCTTACTCACGGGGCCAAGAAGTTCTACAAGAGGACTGGGAGGAAGTTTCCCAGCAATATGTCTAGTGGAAAGTTTGGACTGGACAAAGGCAAGATGAAGTGTTACAATTATAACCAAATGGGACACTTTGCCAGAAATTGCAAGGAATCTAAGTCAAATGATGGCCAAGCACAAGCCAGGCCAAACTACATTGAAGGAGCACACGAGAATGAGAAGCCCAGGCAACAAGCTGCAGTTGCTGAAGAAGGAGGCTTTGACTGGAGCTTCAGGTGGAGGATGCTGTTCCAAACCAAGCACTTATGGCAAACCATGATGAAGCCAAGGTATTGGAACATCTTTGTACACCTGAATGTATTACTGAAGTCAATAAGTATAGGTCCTATAACTTAGAGATGAGATTAGATCTTGAGTCCTTAAATATCTTAAAAGCTGATTTCAAAAGAGCTGAAAATGATTATAAACTAAAAATAGAAGATTTAGAGAAAACCATTTCAAGTCTAAAGCATGAACACACCAACTACAGGACTCAGATTAAAGATCTCATCACTAAGTTAACTGAATGCCAGGCTGCGCTTGTGATCCGCAAAGCCCAGGAAGAAAAACTTGTTCTTGAAGAAAAGACCTTCAAGAACAAGATATCCTCATCTTTGCATGCACACGCTTTTTATCAAAATAAACAGGGACTGGGATCTACTGAGATAGCTCTTCCATAGACTCTCTTATCTTTGATATCTCCAACGTGTGGAACTTGTGAAGATGAGCTTCCCCTCATAGACCCCATTACTGAAGAGTATAAGAAGGAGATAGTGAAGGATGTGTCTGAGAAGAGTGAGGAGGACCATCCTAAGAAGGGACACTATTCTCCTAAGGAGAGAGATGAAGAAGTTGGGATGACCAAGACTCAAAGAAATAACTTGATCAGGAGAGCCTAGATAAAGGCAAAGAGGCTCAAGAAATCAAGGCCACTTTTAACTCTAAGCAGAAATAAGTGTTTAGCTCTGCAGGGTTTAAGGTGGTGAAGGCTGAAGACCCAACCATGAACTCTAGTACCAGGAGTTCTAGTTCAGGTCCAAATCATCTCAGCAAGGAGAAGAAGGATGATCAGTTGTGTACCACTGCTACGCATCCTGGACCATCCAGCTCCAAGAGTAAGCCTTTCCTTAAGAAGCTTGCTGCATTATCTATGAAGGTGAAGATGGAGAGGCAAAGTGATCAAGTTCAGTCTTCCACTCAGAAGAAGACTCCCAGAAAGAAGCAAATGGACTGCATCATGTATGGTAGTACTTCTCATCTGGCTAAGGATTACATCTATAATACTAAAAGTACTATCCACATGATCAAAGAGAAAACTTCTGAGAAGAAAAAGGAGAAGCTAGCTTTGGAAGGAAAATTTGTTTCCTTCGGAAGCTCCAAAGTGAAGAAGAAGGCAAGTGAAAATTTGGCTTTAGAAGAAAACTTGGTCTCAGAAGAAAGGAATGCTTCCAAAGTACTAAAGCATGCTACAGTGAAAGCAAGATTTTCTGAAGGTCCAGTCTTCAAAACTTCAGAAGTTGTTGAAACTTCTGAGGTGTCGAAGGTCAAATCCAATCTTCCAAAGATGGTGTGGAAGATGAAGAAAGACTTGGTAACTGAAAGTTCTTCATCAACAGCAACTAATGATCCTCAAAGCTTGAATATAGGACCAGTTACTGTTACATTGTCTTCATATCACATTGAAAAGCCCAAGACCAATAAGGCTTGGGTTTCCAAGTGTAAGTAACCACTTCTTTTTGTGCAAGAACAGCTAAAGATTAAGGGAAATATGTGGATCATTGATAATGGTTGTTCCAGGCACATGACTGGCAATGGTTCTTTGCTTCATAATTTTGAGAAAATTGATGGAGGACCAGTTGTGTGGAAATTCAATAATGATGGATCGAATATTGCAATCGTATTGTTGCCGTTTACCAGATATGTGATGCGGAATCTCACAAACCTGTTGATGATTTCAAGTGAAGATCTGTTGCAAGATTTAATGTATGATGATGAATGAATGATGAACAATCAAGAACACATTAATAAATACATTCATTCATATGTATGTTGATGCTAGGAGATTACAAAGGGAGTTTGTAAGAAAAATCTCTCTCACACACCCTCAACCTAATTGTTTCTCTCACTAGCCTAATTCTCAGCAATGCTTGCTTACTTAGAGAATAAATGACTACACTTGGTCTGTTTATACTCTTTACATAAATATACAAAATTACATTTAAGCCCTAATGATTACACAAATAATGTTCTAAGACTGATAAATTCTCTGTCGCTAATGCGTGACTGCCGGGTGCTGACGTCATTCGGGATGACAGCTGATGTTGACTGTTGACTATGATAATGGTTGACCAAGTTTGACTTTGGTTAATTTTCTTTGTTTTGATCATATTTTCACCGTAGCTTAACTGTGTCAATTTTGGTAATCATCATGAGATTCGGCACTTAGGTTTTGGTAAGTATCATCTTCAAATAGTCCAACAATATTCCCCCTAAGATGATGCTTCTAAAAACTCATGATTACCAAAACCTTGGATGTTGATTGATGTGCAGTCTTGGAGTACAGTCTTAATAACTGTTGAAATTCGATAATGATGGAACAAATATTGCAATCGTATTGTTGTCGTTTATCAGATCTGTGATGCGAAATCTCACAGACCTGTTGATGATTTCAAGTGTAGATCTGTTGCAAGATTTAATGTATGATGATGAATGAATGATGAACAATCAAGAAAATATTCATAAATATTTCATTCATTCATATGTATGTTGATGCTAGGAGATTACAAAGGGAGTTTGTAAGAAAAATCTCTCTCACACACACTCAATCTAATTGTTTCTATCACTAGCCTAATTCTCAGCAATGCTTGCTTAGAGAATGCTTGCTTACATAGAGTATAAACGACTACACTTGGTCTATTTATACTCTTTACATAAATAAACAAAGTTATATTTAAGCCCTAACGATTACACAAATATTGTTCTAAGACTGATAAATTCTCTGTTGCTGATGCATGACTGTCGGGTGCTAACGTCATTCGGCACGACAGCTGATGTTGACTGTTGACTTTGACCACGGTTGACCAAGTTTGACCAAGTTTGTCTTTGGTCAATTTTCTTCGTTTTGACCATATTTTCAGTGTAGCTTCAACGTGTCAGTTTTGGTAATTATCATGAGATTTGGCACTTAGGTTTTGGTAAGTATCATCTTCAAATAGTCCAACAATACTCCCCCTAAGATGATGCTGCCAAAACCTCATGATTATCAAAACCTTGGATGTTGATTGATGTGCGGTCTTGGAGTGTAGTCTTCTCCCCCTTTTTGGTATCATCATCTTAGAAGCTTTAGAAAAAGGCATTGAGAAATAGAATTTGTTTCAGCACTTGATGGATGTTTCATCAACTTGATCTTCTAGTCTTATTTTGAAGACTCAAAAATGCACCCATTTGCATATACTGTGGATTGTACAAGTAGCAATATTAGCAGCTTTATCTCAACTTCAGAAGTAAAGGAGAAGCATCAGACAATCTTCAGACTTGACATATACTCTCCCTCAGCAAAAGCTTTGGAGGGTGAGGAACTTTTGTGTATGAGACACGAAGAGGAGGATTCTTAGTTCTCAGCAACTGGCAGGAGATCTTTGAAGGAAGCAGGAGTGTTCACTTGACATCTTGAACTCAATGATAAACTTAGGCATGTTGTGTAATTCATCACCTGCAAAAGTCTAAATCCTCTTGGTAGAGGTATTGCATGGAAGTTTCACTCCTAAATCAATAACAAATGTAAATCTGCCAAAACTCAGAAAATACTAAAAAAAGACTAACCTTTTTTGGAATTTTAGATTTTTTTCCAAAATATGATATTTACTAGCATGAATCGTTCAACTGCAATAAGATCATACTAATCCAAAATCCTCTACATCTAAGAATTTAAAGTTGGAATAGACATAGACAAAGTACAAAGTTGATTGTAAGTATGTTTATCCACTTAAACTAATGCAATGATCAACACTTTGTGATATTTATCATGTTTAGGTTTGATTAGATATGTTAATTGAGTACCCCACACTCAGAAGTATGGAAGAATTACCCTCCTCATGAAATACAAGGTGACACTTTATCACAACTTGAACTAGACTACTTAGAGTATAAATTCTCATGATCCACTTTATGATTCTTTTACACTTCACTTTGGAAGTTGATCCTCATTCGGATTCTTTTAGCTTTGATCCATATTGGTATTCTTTTCTTTGCCTTTTTAGCATGCATCAGCACTTTTAGTGCAAGGTCAACTAGGTTTGTGCTTAGCACAATAGAAGTTGTCCTTATGTTTACTCCAGGTCCGTATTTACATACAGCAAAGGAGAAACAGATGCCTTTATCAATGAGAATTTTATAAACCATTTTCGCATGGTGTGGTTAGGTAACCACACACGTAAATGCTTGGAAAAGTCATTGCTTACCAATACCCTAAGATGGTTTTGGTCCACAATGCATATTGATTTAGTTCATCATAAATATGCTTATCTTGAATCCAAGCTGAGCCTACTAACATATCAAATAGAGCCTTGTCAATCTTTATTGATTTGAAAACTAGATGCAAAAGATAATAGATAAGTGTACTATCATTTCTCATCTAAATGCATGAAGATTCAAAAATAATTACATAATAGTAATATTTTCTTATTTTCTGATTTTTAGGCTTTTTGGTTTTGAGAAAATATAGAAATGGCATATGTGTTATCAAATCAATAGAGATCATCAATAGTTAGTCCATGTAGCAATGTAATCAGACTAAGCAGATAGAATGAAACATCGGTTGTTTCTTGCATTGCCATCATAGTTTCTGTGAATGATTGATGTCCTGCATTGAATCATGGTTAATTTCTACTCCATTTGGCTCAGTTGCATCATAAACATCATGAGTAGGAAGAACATTCATTTCATGGAAAGGGATCAGCCACTGCTAAGCTTTGAGTTAACTATTTCAGAGCTCTATCCCTTTCTTTCTCCTAACACCGTTTCTTGGTTGACAGGCCTCCATAACTGTCCCTATCACACTAGCAAATCATTTAGATATTTCAACCTAGGCTATTACTATCCTGAGCTGTCCATTAGAATCTTTATATGTGACTTATTGGTATGTGTATGATTTTGCTTTATCTGATGATGTATCAGATTCACCTCTTGAAATTGTTTTCTTTCTCCAACATTGTTTTGATTTTAAACCAACTGACTCAACTTTAGCTTGTTTAACAAAAGGAGTTTGTTTGTATTTTGAAAATCTTTTGGTTGGTTTAGAAAATCTTTTTTTTTGAATGTTTTGTGGAGGTGTAGTAAAGGATCTTTTTCCTTGATCATGTTTGTTTCTTCTGGCTATGTGATCATATTCATCATAAGAAATATAATTATGATTATAATAATTTGATGGATGTGATCTTCTATGATAGCCATTATGCCAAGCATCATTCCTATACCTGTCATACTTATGTTGTGTGTATGACTAGGATGATATCTTGATGCCTAATAATCTTGAATATCGTATTGTTTAAAATCATACCCGTGTCGATGTGATCGAGGAGAAGAGTAGCTATGACGTCTATTATAGTACTCATGCTCCGATCTCGGTGAGTACGACTCTGATGGATGATAAGATCTTTGACCTCTTCTGTGTTGTGATGTTGGAGAATTGTTTTATGAACACTCTGAAGTGGTATGATTCTCCATGTCACAATTTAAGCTGTATGGAGCAGGTCTGGATCTTCTTCCCTTAGGCTTGACTGATGAAGTTGGATTTGTATGGAACTTCATAGCCTTTTGTCTTGGTTGTTTTTGTTGTTTTCTCTTATGAGGACATATATATGTATCACTCTTAGTGTGTTTACACTCAGACGTGTTGTGTGAATCTGAATTTCATGTCTCATAGAGATTGGTTGTTGTTTTGGAGTTTCTAATATAGCTTTTGAGGTTGATGGTTGGTTTGGATCAGTTATAGAAGACTTTGTCTATCTTTTCTTCTTTCTTTGAGATCTGGTTTTCTTCCTCTTAACCTGTTTTTTGATTTCTTGTACCTCATGCTTCTGTTTGTTCTTTAACTCCATCGTAATCTTTGACTTTAGTTCAGCCTTAGTTAATTCTGGTTCAAGAAATTCAGCTACTTTGAATTTCTCATAGAGAACCATAGCCTTTTATTTGTTGTTAGGCTTTGCTGCTTTGGATTTCTATGGTTGTGTTTGTTTTGGATTGATTTCTTCAATGACATGATTAATACATGTCAATGTTTCTTTGTTTGGTTGGTTGGTTTCTTCATCACTGTCCCATTCCCGGAGACCTCACAGTTGGTCAATCATAGCAAAATATATATAAAAACATTATATAGTGTACGAATCAATGCAGCGGAGTCAATATCAAAAGCCACCCATTCATTAATAAAGATTGTTGCTAAGCAATACATCATTGATTATTATCAGTTACAAAAGCCCATATTATTTGCATTACAAAACAACAATGATATTAAGGGTGAACGGATGCCAGTCTAGCCCTGATGAGTAGCCTCCCCAACAATGATAGTGCCACTTGTAATGTGTGGCTATTGCAAAGTGTGTGAGTGGCTTGTAGTTCATAAGTTAGTGTTTTTCATGGTGTAAATCACCACCCAAGGAGAATTTCTCTCCTTTGGGTGGGTTTGATGTTCATCCATCTTTGTATATGTTTCTTCATTGTAATTTGTTATTCAACATCAATGAAATCATAACATTATACATTACACACACATCCTTGTTCTTTGATTCACACACTTCCACCCATCTTTAATTTTGAATTCTCGGATCTGAAAATGATGAATCCTAAGATTCAAGCTCAAAGAATCTGAAAAATTGATTCAGCACATAACGCATGCGAAAAGCTGTCTTAGGAATATCTTGCTCCTTCACCTTTAATTGATGGTAGCCAGATTGAAGATCTATCCTTGAGAACCAACTGGCACCTTGGAGCTGATCAAACAAGTCATCTATTCTGGGTAGGGGATATCAGTTTTCACCGTTAACTTGTTTAGCTCCCAGTAGTCTATGCACATCCTCATACTACCATCATCCTTCTTAACAAACAAGACCGGAGCACCCCAGGGAGAGATGCACGGTCGGATGAATCCTTTGTCCATCAACTCTTGTAGTTGGACCATCAGTTCTTTCATCTTCGTCGGAGCCAATCGATACGGTGCTTTGGCAACGGGTTGAGCACCGGGTATCAGATCAATCTGAAACTCAATCTCGCGATCTGGTGGCACACCTGGTAAATCTTCTGGGAACACGTCTGGGAAGTGACACACCACGGGTACTTCAGACAACTGTGGTACTGACGCGTCCACATCCTTCACATAATCCAGGTAGGCACTACATCCCCGCTTCATGCACATCTCTGCCACCACCATTGAAATCACCTTCGGAACCGTAGTGACGCGATCACCGTAGACCGTCACCGAACTTCCATCGGGCGCAATTATTCGAATCATCTTCTTACGACACATGATATTTGCCTCATAGGCTGCTAACCAATCCATCCCTAGTACTACATCAAATCCGCCTCGGGGCATCACATATAGTTTAGCAGAGAACTTATGGCCTTCTAGTTCTATGTCGCAGTCTTCTAACATATCAGAAATTCTGGTAGACTTACCAATAGCAGTTTCTACCTCAAATGGCTCGTCAATACTTCGACTACTAACAGGCAACTTAGCACAGAAAGTAGCAGAAATGAAACTCCTACTAGCACCAGAATCAAATAATACAGAGGCACAAGTTTGGTTTACTAGAAACATACCAGACACGACGTCAGGGTCTACCCGGACCTCTTCTCAGGTCATCGTGAAGGCTCTAGCAGTTGCCCTCTGTCCTCCTTCGTCAGCCCCCTTCTTGGCCCCAGAACTCTCAGATCTAGGCTTTCTGCACTCGTGGCTCCTGTGGCCAGTCCCGCCACAGTTGAAGCACTTCGGTATTCCACAATCGTTTGCTATATGACCGGGCTTCCCAAACTTGAAGCACACAGTCACGCCCCTCATGCATTCACCAGTGTGCTCCTTTCCACATCGGCCACACCTCTTCATCCCTAAGCTTGATGACCCTACTCCTCGGTCATCTATTTTCATCCTCTTATTATTATGGATGAAACCGCCACGCCCAGATCGTTTCCCTCTTAGTTCTTGCCACCACCACCAGTCTTCTTCACCTCAACCACCACCACCTCTCTCTCATCGTACAACCTCCCAGCCAGATCCACCACCGACCTAAAGGTGCTTGGTCGGGCAACAATCATGTGCCTGCGGATAACAGCTGGCAATCCCTGCACAAACCTCTTAATCTTCCTCGACATCGGCGGCACCTGATCCGGCACCTGCCTCGCCATCTCATTAAATTTGGTAGTATATTGCTGGTGGGTCATGGTTCCCGCCTCAAGCTGTAGGAACTCTCTCTCTATCTTGTCTAGTTCCCTATGAGGAAAGAATTCCTCAATCACCATCTTCTTCAACTCTTCCCATCTCATCCTCCAAATGGTCCGGTTGCCCTCGGCTTGGACAATACTGTCCCATCAGCATAGAGCTGAGTCAACAAATGAGTGAGTGGCGAACCTCACCTTCTGGTTCTCTCGACACTCGCTGATTTCTAACACCGCCTCCATCTCTCTTACCCAGCGGTGAGCAGTTGCAGCATCGCCATTACCAAAGTAGGGGGTTTACATCTTTGGAATGCCCCGTAGCTGCATCCCCTCACGGTTTCCTGCACCTTTACATCTTCTTCATCACTAGAGGCTCCCCTTGCAGCATTCAACTCCTCCTCATCATCATGATCTTCCTCATTCTCCCTTCTCCCAGTCGTCTTCCTTCTTTCCTCCTCCTTCTCATTCCTCTCATCATTCCTTACAGCCCGGATGACTTCAGTCACTACAGATGGTAGGATCGTCTGCATGACTTGATGAACCTCCTCAACCATTGCCTCTTTCACTGAGGCTCTCAGGTTAGCACTCTAATCACCGCCCTCCGGGTGATAAATCCCAGGCTCACCAGGAGCCGTCTCTGCAGTCCCGTGGTCTACCAGTACATCCACCCCGTGCTCCACCTCTAGAAGCCTTAGATGATCTTCCACCAGCCATCCTCTAAACACTATAAGATTCAAACACCAACACGGTCATTCTAGGTAATAGCTCAGTTTATGTCAAGTATAGTAAGTCCCTAATTACAGTGGCCAGTTGTGATTAGCCACTTACTTTACTCTTCATCCCCCGAGCATTTCTTATCCTGACTACATTAGTATTCAAATCTATTAAAGGCACATAAATCAAATAGCACACGCACATAATACCGGTTACATTAAGAAAAGAAATACCTGATGGCACGTAGCTACACGGGCTGGCATCCCTCCATTCGTCCCATTCTCAGTTTAAGTTTAGGTTTTGAAAATATTTACCTATTTCTCTTAAACTTTGGCTCTGATACCAACTTGTAAGGCCCTGTTCCCAAAGACCTCACAGTTGGTCAATCATAGCAGAATATATATAAAAACATTATATAGTGTACGAATCAATACAGCGGAGTCAATATCAAAAGCCACCCATTCATTAATAAAGATTGTTGCTAAGCAATACATAGTTGATTATTATCAGTTACAAAAGCCCATATTATTTGCATTACAAAACAACAATGATATTAAGGGTGAACGGATGCTAGTCTAACCCTGACTAGTAGCCTCCCCATGTGCCATCCTCAATAAAATTACATGCCAACTGAAAATGCATAAAAGTCAGCATTGCTGAGTGAGCTCTAGTTTAAAAAAACATTAAAATACCTTGTAAGATTTGTATATGAAAATACCCTTTTAAAATAATATTCATTTCTTTCGTACGTGATCACACATCATACGTACAATTAGATAACATCCATTATCTTCTTTTACCATTTCGATCATCATTCATTTTGAACTTTTATTTTAATCTTTCACTTAATCCAGACCAATGTGCTATGCCCCCAAATAATATGCATAAAACTAGTACTGGGCCAAGGTCTACAAATAGACCCCAAACTAGTGCACAAAGCTGACTCCAGTACCGGGGCAGCAACAAAGGTCCCTTCAATCTCAAAGATTGACCATGTGTGCATCCAACAGGTTAGCTAAACCGCACACAGTTGAGCTAACAACCTAATGGTTGTGGACCTCATGTGAATTTGCTTGCAAGACTTTCTTTCATTCTTTATGTTCCAGTTTTCATTATCATTGATCTTTCCACTTTCTTTAATGATAATACTTTACGGATACGGATAAAATCACACCACATAAAGTCATGTAATAGTATAATAATAAGGAACACAAGAATGGCCCAAAACATAGATAAAATAGTCAAATAATAACACCAATTCAAACTAGGGTCAAACCCTAAAATTCTGATTTCCCAAAATTCCAGAAAATTTTCTAAGTGTTTAGGCACATGGACACTATGCAGGCGCATGAGCCCTGCTTAGGTGCATGAACACTATGCAGGCGCATGATCTTATACTTAGGCATTTTAATCAAAACTTCTAGGCGCATGAACTATGCAGGCGCATGATCTTATACTTAGGCATTTTAATCAAAACTTCTAGGCGCATGAACTATTCAGGCACATGGATTTACACTTAGGCATCAGAGAAAAAAATGTTGGGCGCATGGTACTGCTTGGGCGCATGAGTCTACACTTAGTGTTTTCAGGCAGACATCTAGGGCGCATGGGCACTATTGGGGCTCATAACCCCTTCTTAAAAGCTTTTCGAAGGAAAATTCCAAGCGCATGGGTGCTGTTTGGGCGCATGGCCAGTACTTGGGTATTTCTAAGTCAAAATCTCAGGCGTATGGGCACTATTAGGCGCATGACCACCTGTCTTGCATTTTTCAGAATTAAAACTATCCCAGACCTGCATTAGTACCTGTTCTAAGCATAAACTTAACATTCTAAGCAACCATAACACATAAACAAGCATAGAAAAAAAGCATATACACATATAAACATACGGTTAAAAGAAATCCATTATGAAAACCTTTTTAAATGCATTTTTAGCCCTAAACTTGTTTAAAACACATATAAAACGGGGTCTAGAACTCACCTATTGCAGCAAACAAGCAAAACTCCACCAAACTTGCTTGCACAAGAGTTCAAACACCTAGAACAAGCATAAACAAGCATCCAAACACAATGACCACTTAAATATCAGTTATAAGGATGAAAACCCCAAAAAAACTGAACCAATTAACACAAAAACACTCACCTAAGAAGATTTTCAGCCCTTTCTTCTTCTACAAACCGAGAGAACAAAGTTCAGCTCCTTTTCTTCTTTGTTTCCGTCGAACAACAGCAGGTAATGGCTAAACATTGGCGGCCATGCCCCTTAAAAGTAAACTTTTGACTTTTGTGTACTTTTACATAAAAGCCCCCTCCACTTTTGCCCTTTTTTGTTTTCTTCAAGATACTTTTCTTTCCTTCTTTTTATTACTCTTCTTTTCTTTTTATTTTGATGAAATTTTGGGTGTTACATGTCAATGTTTATTTGTTTGTTTGGTTGGTTTCTTCAACACTGTCATCACTTACAGGATCTCCATCTTGACCATCACAGGAATGAAAGGTTTCATTTTGTGGTGATTTAGGTTTGAGGTACAGCTTTGATACTGTTTCTGAAGAAGTGATTTGAGTGATAGTGGATTGTTTGTCTGTTGTATGATGATCATGCATATTTGAATCTTCTTTGACTAGACTTGTCATTGAAGTTGGCATTTCTGTGTAGTTATCATTGTAAGGAGGAGGAACAATACGGTATGTAATTCCATCACTCTTCTTCTGATCTCTTTGTGCGTCAAGTAGTTCTTCCAACTTGTTAGTAGTCAGCTTTAAATTCTCAAATTCAACTTCTATTGATGCATGATATTCTTTTGTATTTGTTAGAGACTCAAGGAGTCTTGTAACTTAAGCTTGAAGACTAAGTCTTTCTCCAAGGAGTTTGTCTACATCCTTCAGTAGTGAATTGATTTTATCTTCAAAGGTTTTATGTTGTATCTTCAATTCTGCATTTGTAGTCTTTTCTGTATTGATTGCTTGATTTAGACACTCAATGTAATGTTGCAAATCATTGATTATTTTGGTTGTACTTGCTTTTGATATTTTGGTTTCAACTTTAGCCTTTGTGTTTATTAATTTCATAGAGAGTTCAGTTGCTTGAGCATTCAGCTTGTGGTTTTCTTTAAGCAATTTATCAACTTCTTTCTCTAGTGAACTGATTTGATTTGCAGAAGTTTGTACTTCCTCTGTATGTGAAGCTCTTTCCTCCTTTATCATGTATGATATATTATTGCAATATTTCCGATATGCATGTACTTCATCTATGCATGCTAATGAGCATAGATTGATCTTTCTGTCTTCAGGAATTTCAGGCAATGGAGGAATGTTTGTATTGTTGATGTTTGTGGCTTTTGCAAGCTCAGCAGTTAACTCTTCAAGTTTGATTTGTTGTTGAACCATTTTGTCTTGCAACTAGTTCATCTTTTGAGCTAAACTGATGTTTTGTTGATTTAATGTCTTTATTTGTGCTTGATCATTTCTTTGAGATTGTTCCATCTCTGACCTGCATTTTATCAATCATTAGACAATGTGTTGTTTGAGTTTGCAAGATCACATAAATGTAAGTGCATCAGTTCTTTCTTATTGTGACTGATGTACAACTGAATGTTTGTCTTGTCAAACAATGAACTGTTGTTATTGTTTGATATGCTGCCTGTTGCTTGTTTGGTTGCAGCTTTTGTTTGATTTGCTGCTTTTATTTGGTTGGTTGCAGCTTGGTTTCCTCTGTTTGAATTCCTGGAACCTCTTTCTACCTGCAGCAAGAAAGATAGCTCAGTTTCTCGAAACACGAGTGTTAGTGAATGTTGTTAAATTTTCCATTTTGTTTAAAAAACAAAAAATGATTTGAAAATTTGTTTTGTGTTTAAATCAAAATCAAATTTAAACTTTAATTGAATCCAAAGAACGTCAAAACTCAATTTACTTAGATTGACCTAATTAAAGAGTTAACTCGGTTCAATTACAATTTAGTTAAGCTAAACTAAGATTAATCTTTCTTAATTTAAAAGTAACAATATTTGAATCGCCTCAGTTATAATTAAATGATTTTGTGACACGATTAAAATTATTGTTAATTTGTTTGTTTGAAGAATATGAATGTCTGTCAATATAAAATCTTCCGAGAATTACAAAATTCTTCCAAGAACAACTCTTTCGAATTGAAGTTATAAACGGGCCAATGCAAAAAAGGAGTCTTTTTTTTTAATCCCAATTTATATATGTTGTGAAAGTCGGTCAAGAGAAATCACATGGAGTCAAAATTGAACTCCAATATCTCTCAATCTCTACCGACTACCTTCTTTCCCACTGTCTATCTCTCTCGAACTCCCTAACTCTAGCAAAGTTTCCAGCAAGAGTCGTCGGCTAGGTTTGGTGTGGTGTCGGTCAAGAGCATAGGTTTCTCAATTTGAAGACCGGTTTTGATGTGATGGTCAGGGATGATGTTGTGATCGGTCGAAGATTGCAGTGGATGGTTGCAAGTTGGAGTTCGGTGATGCTTGTGATGATTGGTCTCGATGATGGGTGTGAGTTGTATCAAGATACCAACGGTGGATTTGTCATGTGGCTAAGAAACCGATGGTGTGGGGGGTGTGCGTCGATTGTGCTTGGGGATCGATTTTGGAGTTGATTTCAGATGGTTGATGTTGTGGTTGTGGTCAAATTACGTCCGCTGTGAGATGTCCACTGTGGACGTATTGATTTAAGCGCCCGCTGTGGACCAGTTTTACTTGTCTGCTATGAGCAGCTGTGAGGACCGTGTTTGGTCTTTAGTTGTCTACTATGGACAAATTATGTATCTTCGCTGTGGTTTCAACTCTTTCTTGCTTGCTCATCCGTTGTGACCAAGGTACTGTCCGTTGTGGACCTGTGTTTGTTTTGATGTCCGTTGTGGACCTCATGATTCAAGTCTGCAGTACGGTGATTCTGTCCGTTATGGTGGGCATTGTGGGTGTGATGTTAGTGTGGTTAATGTCTACTGTGTATGTTGTGTTTGTCTCAATACCCGCTGTGGAATGTGTTTACACGTCCGCTGTGAGTGTTAACACATCAGGTGTGGATGTGTTTGTTCATCAGTTGTGAACAGATAGGCAAAATGGATGTTTGTCAGCTGTAAATTTAGTGTATCAGCTATGGATGTAACACATCAGTTGTGAAGATAGTAAAAAATGTATGCTTGAAGTGGTTGTCAGCTGTGGATTTAAAACGTCAGCTTTGTATGTAACACTTAAAAAATTGGAGTTCAATATGTAATTTGTATACTTTGTAAAATTCGATTATGAATGGAATTTCACTTGCAAATACACAAATTGATGTTTGAATGACTGTTGAATGATTCTAAATGATTGTATGATGAACAAATGAATCAAAATCCAGATTAAATCATAGTTTTTGCTGATTTTGAGATTTCAAAACAGTTTGACTTTGAAAAAGTCAAACTTCATGTTCTTGAAAAGGTTAGGAAGCCACTCCACTTTCCTGATCAATACCCGCCTTCTTGTCCTTAGAGCTGTTCCCTTTGTTCCATCTAGCTCTCACTGGGGTAGTCCGAACTATAATGCTTATAAAAAGTAAAGGGTTGATTCTTGGGTTTCTGATGGAATTTGATAAAATCAAAGGTTATAATAGCTGTAGATAAGTTATTCTAAGCTAAAACAGTAATCAATTTCATATAATCATCATCTAAACTCGGATTTAGATGATGAACACATGAAGAACACAATGAAGAACAAAAACTCAAATATGACAATTAATGTTCAAAAATGTATGTTTTGTTTGTTGAAAATGATAAACGAACCTTATATTTGTTATTTCTAAGCTAAAACTACAATTAATTTCAGCTAAACAACATCAAATTCGTGATTTTTGATGATTTTTCCTCTAGAACAGTAAACTTTTCTCAAGAACACAAAATTTTCAAAAATCTTCAAATTCAAGAGTTGTGGATGTTCAATTGATACGAAACTTTACAGATGTGTTAGTTATCACAAACTAAAGCTATTAGAAGATTAAATTCGATCAAATACCAACAAAATCAAAATTTCATGTTCATGAGCATTTGATGACTTGAAGAACAAGTTTGCTTAAATCTATAAATTAGTGACTCAAATGAACTTCAATTGATGTGAGAACTTGCGGATCTTCGTGAAATAACAAATCTAGGCTAATGGTAGCTTGATTTCATCAAAAACAATAACAATTTGCAGATCATACTTGTGGTTCAAATTTTTTGGGAAAATTTTGAAGAACAAGGAGCCAAGGCTCTGATACCAGCTGTGGAAATTTGATAATGATGGATCAAATATTGCAATCGTATTGTTTCCATTTATCAGATCCGTGATGGAGAATCTCACAGACCTGTTAATGATTTCAAGTGAAGATCTGTTGCAAGATTTAATGTATGATGATGAATGAATGATGAACAATCAAGAACACATTCATAAATATTTCATTCATTCGTATGTATGTTGATGCTAGGAGATTACAAAGGGAGTTTGTAAGAAAAAACTCTCTCACACACACTAAACCTAATTGTTTCTCCCACTAGCCCAATTCTCAGCAATGCTTGCTTACTTAGAGTATAAATGACTACACTTGGTCTATTTATACTCTTTACATAAATAAACAAAATTACATTTAAGCCTTAATGATTACACATATATTGTTCTAAGACTGATAAATTCTCTGTTGCTGATGCGTGACTGCCTGGTGCTAACGTCATTCGTGACGACAGCTGATATTGACTGTTGACTGATAGGATCAAAATGGATCGATCTGTGATGATATTGTGATGCAATTGAATCAAAACAAACACAAGTAATCAAATCAATGCAAACATATCAGAAAAATTCATAGTTTTTCTTTGATCGAAAGCATAGAAATACAAGTGTAGAGGAAACAGTTACAATTCGTTCACTGATTCTAAGGTACCCTAGTCTAGTCTTTGTGCTTTTTTTAGACAATACATAATCTATGCTATTTATACTATCAAAGAAAACAAAAAGGAACATATATTTACAAATAAGTCCCTAAACTATGACAAAACTATTAATAAAGACAATAAAGACTAAATGTTAATCTTCGAGAGGCTTCTACAATACTCCCCCTAAGATTGACATTGTCTTCAGTCTTCAAAATCTTCAATCTTTGGTCTTCGGTCTTCAAAATTCTTCAATCTTCATCTTCATTCTTCAATCTTCATTCTTCATTCTTCATAAATCAATGAAATCTTCTTGTTCTTCTTTTACTTTGAACATAGGCTTCTCCTTGTACAGCTCTTGTTCTCTTAATGCTTTTGTAATTGCTGACTTAAATTTTTCTGCTAAAATAGCTTGCTCAGGCTTTGATTCATTTGTCTTTATCTCCATCTTTTCCATTCATTCCAATGTCTCCTTGGACAAACCTACAATATCAATGTTTGCATAGACTTCCAAAGGTTTTGGATAATCTTGAGAATAAACTTCTAGCACTCCTTTACTTGATATCCTCATAAACTCAATTGACTTAATATCTTTCTTAACAACGTTTGCATATGCCAACGCTTTGCATAATGCAATTCGTTCCATTACAGCATTCATGACTTTAATGATTGTCATGAAGTACTTCTTGTCATTTTCAGCAACTTCAGAACACACCCATTCAAACTTTTGAATTGATAAGAAAGAAATGTAACTTGGATGAAGAACTTTTAGCTCAAATACTCCAAATAAAGAAATCATATCTTTATCTGAAGATCAAGCATAGGTTGGACTCACCATAGATTAGATATTAATTATGTTTAATTGTAATAGGTTTAATGTTAGTTTCCTTTTGTAAGTTTGTTATGTTTTCCGGCCCAGCGAAACTATGAGCGAAACTGTAGTTCGCTCATAGCAGGCTGCTAGTTACACCCAGCGAAACTGTCAGGCTCTGCCGGGCGAAACTGTGTCAGTGGCAGAATAGTTTCACTGACAGCGAAACTGTCAGCGAAACTATACCTACTATATATATTGTTTGATCTTGTTCTTTTTGGGTAATCCTTGCAAAAACCCTAAACGTTTATCATTGTTGCAAGTCTCTTTGTAAGCTAGTTCTTCACAGAAATATATTGAGCTTTGTTACCTTTTAATGTATTGGATCATTATTGCTTTATGATTGAATAATTTTGGTTATTCTTCTTCATCGTTGTGTTTGTTGTTTGGTATTATTGTTGATATTGAACGAATCAACCACACAAGTGTACTGATATTCGATCGAATGGACCAACAAAATGGTATCTGATTAATGTATGTCTGTTCTCTTGTTTTATATCCCAAATCGTAACGAAAAATGTTCTTGAAGCCCTTCAAGATCCTTGTTGGGTTGAATCGACGCAATTGGAGCTGCAACAATTCAGGAAACTCAAGGTTTGGACCTTGGTTGATCTTCCACCAAACAAATACCCAATAGGCATGAAATGGGTGTTCAAAAACAAACCCGATGACCGTGGTATTGTGGTTAGAAACAAGTCAAGATTGGTTGTTCAGGGATTTGCTCAAGAAGAAGGCATTGACTACACTGAAGTCTTTGCTCCCGTAGCTCGTCTTGAAGCTATTAGGATTTTTCTGGCTCATGCCGCCAACAAGTAGTTCAAAGTCTATCAAATGGATGTCAAATGTGCATTTCTCTTTGGAGACATTGACGAAGAGATATACGTGTGTCAACCTTTAGGGTTTGAGGATCCCGACTTTCCCGACATAGTCTACAAGCTTGATAAATCCCTTTATGGCCTCCATCAAGCCCCTCGGATCTGGTACGAGAATCTAACACAATATCTGTTAAGCAATGGTTTTTCTCGCGGCACCATTGATATGGCATTATTCAAGAAGGAAGTGAATGGTGAGATGCTAATTGTGCAAGTCTACGTGGATGATATTATTTTTGGCTCCACCAATCCAAATCTGTGTCAGGAGTTGAGGAAATCATGCGTAACCGTTTTGAAATGAGTATGTTGGGGGAGATGTGCTTTTTCCTTGGGTTACAGGTTGAACAAAAACCAGAGGGAATTCTCATTCATCAGGAGAAGTTTATTAAAGATATTCTAAAGAAATTCAAGATAGATGATGCCTCTTCTGAACTCACTCCATTCACTGCTCAAACATGTCTCACTCCAGACGTGAATGGGAAACCTGTTGATCCTCATCTTTACAGATCTATGATCGGTTCCCTTATGTATCTTACAGCAAGCTGTCCTGACATAACCTTTGCTGTAGGATACTGTGCTTGGTACCAATCTGCCCCGAAAGAGTCTCATGAAAAGGCAGTCAAACGGATCTTTCGTTATCTTAAAGGCTCTTCTCGTTTAGGGCTTTGGTATCCTTATGGTGGGAATTTTGACTTACATGCTTATTCTGACAGTGATTCTAATGGTTGCAGGTTTAACAGAAAATCGGTTACTGGAGGCTGTCAGTACCTAGGAGATTGTCTTGTATCATGGCAGAGCAAGAAACAAACTACTGTCTCTCTTTCCACGGGGGAGGCAGAGTATATTGCTGCTTCAAGCTACTGCTCTCAAGTACTCTGGATACAACATCAGATGATTGACTATGGCATCAACTTCCTCCATACACCGTTGTTCTGTGACAACAAAGCAGCCATTGGCATCGCAAAGAATCCTATTCATCATTCCCGAACCAAGCACATCGAGACACGGATTCATGCAATCCGTGATGCTCAGAAAAAGGGTTTTATTGATATTATTCCTATTGACACTAAAAATCAAAAAACAGATCTTTTCACTAAAACTTTTGACAAACCTCGTTTTTATGAACTGATCTCTATGCTAGGTTTAATATCTTTTTAAATCTTTTCCTTTCTTTATCCTAGGTCTTGTGAATATTGTTTATTCTTTTGTTTCTATGTTTCATCTGTTTAATTTGCCCCTTAACCCTTTATCTTTTCACATTTAAAAAAAAATAAAAATAAAAAAAAAATAAAAAATATTATACACTTTCGTTGAAATTTTTATTTTGAAATTTCTTCTATCTCGCTGATTTGTAGAAATTTCGGGGGAGAATAATAACTGTCTCTCTTGTTACCTTTTGCAGTATTCTCCTTAATAAAAATTGTCTTGCCTGGATGATGTGAAGGAAGTCTATAGTTTTGGGCTGGGATACGCTTGATAGGTTCAGCCTGAAAGCGAAGTAGACAGTAATCTTGTGGCTAAACTAACAGTATAAGATACTGGATGATTCGGATTATTCCATTGACATTCTTGCCCTTCACAAAGTTATAAGTCCTTGTTCAAAAAGGGTTGAGAACATGACATCTCTGCGTTGCTGTATTTGTTGTTTCCTGTCTTTGACAATAGCTATATGGCTGTTCGTCTTTGTTTCTAAGAAGTGTTTCCTGTCTTTGACAATAGCTATATGGCTATTCGTCTTTGTTTCTAAGAAGCTCCTTACTGTATATTTCCTCGTGCTTATCTCCTCTGTTATGTGTGAACATTGACCTGGAGTGATGATCTCCTTTACTGTACGATAGTACTGACCTGGAGCTCTCATCGGCACCATTTGATGATCTTCTCTGTTATACGTAAGTATAGACCTGAAGCTCTCATCTGAATGACTCAATTGATCATCTCCTCTGTTATACGTGAGTATAGACTTGGAGCTCTCATCATTTGATGTCTTTAAGGAATGTGCTTCTCTTGTAAAAAGGATCTTTGTTTCTTTTTAGAGGGAAATAATCTTTCAGGGAATGTCATTTGTTCATTATATCATGAGGACAGGATAAGTCTCTTTGCCAAATGTCTGTAGGAACTAAGTCATTCAGTGTTCTTCAATCGAACCAAAACATGATAACTGTAGCTGCAGTTTATTTGTTGAAACGAAGAAGGCATAGACTTAAAAGGACAAATATATTAGCATTTCCACCAAACTATGACTCTCCAGAAGATCTCTTCTATTCTCATTCTTATCTACCTTTATTTTAATTCCTCTTTTATTATGTTAAATTTTTGTGAAGTCTGGTAAGGGCTTGTTGGGGCAAATTCTTTTTTGTTTTCTTCTATTTTTGTTACTTAAAAAACAAAATTGGTTTTCAGCGAAATTATACTTTCGCTGATAGTTTCGCAGGGTGAAATTGTAGATTCGCCGGCTCTTTCGCTCTTATGTGTGTCATTTTGACCAAAACATTAACGGGCGAAACTATAGTTTCGCTACTAGCGAAACTATATACTATATATCGCTCCTTGTGAAATTAAGGCTTCATTTTTGCACCATCGGGGTTTTAGGTCATCGTGTGTATACCGTGTCTATCTTGTGCGAATCTGTGGTTCTGAGCGTGTTTTCATTGTTTGGTGGTCTTTTTCTCTTCTGTTGTGAGTTTCGAACCATCGGTTGTAGTTTAATCTAGGTTTTAACCATTTTTTTTGGTCAGATTGGACTGTGACTCTTCGGTGCCTTCGCAGTTCTTACTGCGAAAGTACTCATAGTCCTGCGAAACTGAACGAAAGTTCAAAGGTTTTTCAGCGAGACTGTAAAGTCATGTTGTCCGAGCGAACTTCACAGTTTCGCTGGTCTTGTTTCAGTTTCGCTTTGCCGAATTTATAGTTTCGGCACGCGCTCCATCATGCCGAAACTGCTTCTTGCTGGTTGCCGAAATTATATTTTCGCCTGCCGAAACTACTGTTTCGGCTAGCGAAACTATACTTTCGCTTAGAGAATTTAAATTCGAATTTAAATTGCTTTTTCTTTTTTTTAGTCTTTTTAATTATTTTTCTTTATTATTCATTTTAATATATCTTACTAATACGTTTCATCTGTTTTTCAGATTAAATGGTTAATCTAAAGTTTGATGAGAGGAATAACATCATGGCCATCTTTGATGATACACATCCCAAAGCTGCGGGATTTAGAGACTGTATCCGTTGGCTTTAGAGTTCTCCCATTGCATATGCTGTCACTCGTTCTCCCACCATCTACGATCTACACATCAGAGATTTCTGGCGTACTGCCAAGTACGACACAAGAGCCAATCCTCAAAGGATTGTTGCGAGAGTACTGGAGAACGACATTGTTATTACTGCTGAGATCATTACACGCGTGTTAAGACTTCAAGAGGATAGGGGGATGAGGTCGTGTTGACAGACCAGGAGGTTTTTGATGCATTCAGGAGTTTTGGTTACGAGGGCCCTCCTTTTGGCACTAGAAAGGAGATCAAGAAGTCCTTTCTGTCCAAAGAGTGGAGATATATCGCTCATGTATTCATCATGTGCTTAGATCACCGAAAAAGTGGGTCCGATGGGCTAAATCTTGATTGGGCCAAAGCTATGGTTATATTTTGTAGAGGGCAAAAGGCCAATATAGCCCAACTTATCTTTGACTGCATGGCGGAGAACGTAATGGCCCTAAAGAAAGATAAATGGCTTTTGTATCCTCGATTTATGCAGATGATTATTGATGATCTTATTCCTAATGTTCCGATGCACGGAGAGATAAAGAGATTAGTGCAGATGAACTCTCGCATTTTTTCCGACTGCTGCGCAATAAGGCACGATTTCAGTGGGAAGATTACACATCTGTTGGAAAATATGTACCCTCCTGAAAGATGGAATTATATTCGAAGGGTGGTTGAGTCAGAGGATAAGAGGGATGAGGAGGCGAGACATAACCAGGTTGAATCTATAAAGAAACGGAAGAGATATGCGAAGGAAAAAGAGTATGACTTTGAAGAAGATATTCATGAGGCTGAGCAGGAGGTGAGAGCAGAAAATGAAAGAAGAACAAAGAAAAAGGCTGAGGAGGGGGAGTTGGAGAGGGGAACAAAGCATAAGCATCAAGCATTCTCTAAGCCCCAGAGAAGGGATGAGAGGGCAGGGCTGGATGAGGACATTATCAGGAATCTCAACACTTCTTTAGCCAATGAGTTAAGCATGATTAGAACTAAGCTGTCCAATCAAGAGCTGAGGGAGAAAAGAAAGGATGAGATGTTAGAGGGGATGTCTAAGATGCTGGTGGATTAGCAGAAGTTAATAAAGAAATTATTGGTGGATGTAAATGAGCTAAAGGCTGCAGCCGACCTGCCTAATCAGCTAACTCAAACTGAGTTAGATGATATGACTGATCTATCTAAGTACCCATTTCTGAATGTGGGTACATCATCGAGGGCAGGAGAGGGCACTAGTGGTGCAGAAGCTGAAACAGCAAGTGGTTCAGGGGTGAGAAAGGATGTTGAGACTGAGAATGTGACCGGGAGGTCTGAGGATGAAGAAGAGGTGATTGAGGCTGGGTTTTTGAATTTGGACTTTGATATAGAGAAGGATCTGGTGGGAGAGGAGGTTGTGAGAGATAATCCAGTGGAAAGGGCTGACAAGAGTTTGATATATGAGGAGGTAAAGGATGAGCAACTGGTTGACTATGATTCAGAACCTGATTATTATGAGGTGGATGAACGACCATTGATGTATGTGGCCAAGAAAGGCTTGGATGAAAATGATGTGTTTGAAATGGTTAAGGATGAGTGGTTCGTTAGGGAGAAGGAGGCTGAGGAAATAACCCCATTATTTCAAAATGTTCAGGGACCCAGCAAGAAGGAGGCGGATAAGAAAATCATTAGCTGGAAATACAACCCTTAACTCAAAATGTTCATGATTAAGAGAAGAGGGGGAGGGATCTCTTACCTGCACAAAAGGAAGGCATTCAAGACCTTACCTAAATGTGATCTGAGGAGATTAGCCACAATTCCTTTGATAGATTCCGATTTGAGTGAGAGGGCTAAGATGTTAGAGGAAGAAATAAAGAAAGGGCTGAACGATAACTTCGAGGGTTTTGGATTTATGAAGGCAGAGAGGCGGAGGTCAAAGAAGGATAAGGATTGGGAGACGAGAAAGGGTCGGATTGTGTTAAGAGTGAAGCCCCCGAAGACAGTGAGTTGAGTGAGGTTACCTGACCCCCTTCCCAAAAGGCTTGAGAAGTTTGAAAAATGGTTTTATGATAACAACATGGGTAAGACAGTGATTCGCGTAAAGGATGGAGCTGAAATGAGACTTTTTGATCCAATGGAGCTATTTTCGTTTTCTGATGAAGATCTGGTGATGTTGTGTGAAAATCACATTAAAGCTAGGGCTAGAGCTGAGACGCGCAAAGAAGCAAGCATGTTTATGATGGTTGCTAACAAGGTAAGGGGTGTTAGAACTGAAGTGAGGGAGCTAGCCCAGAAGGTTTGGCAAGAAGATGTTTTGAGGATGGACGTGAGGGACTTAACAAGACAATTTGCTTAGGCAACTGCACGTGAAGAGGATGAAGCCGCAGGAGGTAACGAAGAAAGATCTGAAGCGGTGGAAGATACCGGAGCTGAAAAGACAAATGAAGATTGATCAAGACGGTGAGATCCAACCTAGGGGGAGTATTGAAGATCAAGTATATGTTGGACTCACCATAGATTAGATATTAGTTATGTTTAATTGTAATAGGTTTAATGTTAGTTTCCTTTTGTAAGTTTGTTATGTTTTCCTGCCCAGCGAAACTATGAGCAAAACTGTAGTTTCGCTCATAGCAAGCTGCTAGTTTCACCCGACGAAACTGTTAGGCTCTGCCAGGCGAAACTGTGTCAGTGGCAGAATAGTTTCGCTGACAGCGAAACTGTCAGCGAAACTATACCTACTATATATATTGTTTGATCTTGTTCTTTGTGGGTAATCCTTGCAAAAACCCTAAACGTTTATCATTGTTGCAAGTCTCTTTGTAAGCTAGTTCTTCACATAAATATATTGAGCTTTGTTACCTTTTAATGTATTGGATCATTATTGCTTTATGATTGAATACTTTTGGTTATTCTTCTTCATCATTGTGTTTGTTGTTTGGTATTATTGTTGATATTGAACGAATCAACCACACAAGTGTACTGATATTCGATCAAATGGACCAACATTATCCCAATTATCCAGATTTCTAACAAGCTTCAACTCAAATGTATCAACATTATAAAACCATCGTATAATTGGTTTTGTTGTTTGAGAGCCATCAATCACTTTCAGACCAGGCTTTGTTACTTTATCAAAGTATTTATCACTAAAAGCATCCAAAAATACATCTTCTTCTACACTTTTTTCTCCAATTTTTCTTTTGCTTTTCAATGATTGAAAGTATTCTTTATCTTCTTGATCACATCTCGTTTTAAGAAATGAACTCATCCTTGATATTCCCCGGTTTAGCAATTGAACAAAATTTTCACCGCGACTAGCTTTTGTCGGGTTAATCAAAGGAAGTTTGTTCAACTCTTTTAAGTGTTGCATAGGTAGTTTAATGATGCATGAGTAAAAGTGATAAACATCACATATAACATTTACTCTCTTGATCAAAAAGTGTAGGAACCTCTGAAGTTAAGAGGCTGATGCAACCAAAAGATACCAAAACAACCAAGTCTTCCAACATGCACTTTGGAACAAAGGTGAACTAGCTTCGGAAGTTTTACACACTCAAGAAAAATGCTAAGTGTAAAATATTCCGAAGCCAAAGATCAAAAGAAACTGCTGCGGAAGCTTTACACTGAACTTGGAAAATATTCCAATTGCAAAATCTTTCGAAGCCAAAGACTCAACTCTTTCGAAGGTAAAAGATAAAGTCTTCCGTAGCTCTCAACACAAAGTCTTCCGAAGCTGTTTAAAGACAAGAATGATTTTCCTCAGAAGAGAGAGAAAATATACCTTTTCCATCAACTTTTTCATAAAGTAACCTACTTTCCGCTGCATGCTCTGGTAGTTCACCTGCTATGACTAGTTGGTGAAACTTCCATACTTTATGATAAAGTAGATAAGGTCTTCGCCTACAAGTTTCTGTTTTTGTTCCTTCTTGGCTTTTTGTAATAGGAAAGTCAGTGAGCTATGGCTTGTCAGAGTTACTAATCAAAAGGCAATCTGTCTTTTAACTTTAGGCTGATCTTTTTGTTTAGATTACTCACTTCCAACTGTCTTTTTGCATATTGACGGTTGTAGGATGTAGTATGAGTAGTATCCGGTTCTTGTATTTAAAACATACTTGTACAACACTTGTAACAGAACTAGAGAAGTAATATACAACTTCCTTGAAAATTTTATCTTGTGCTCTTGTTCTTGTTTTACTTGTGTTTATCTTGTATCTTCAGTAAAGGTTGACAGTTCCCTATTTGAATTGTTAAATGATCTTAAGATCTCCTAAGTGTGTTAACTAAGTGCAAGCTTAAGTACCCTTTAACGGTCCTGCAAAAAGGCATCAAATACTTCATCATATTTCCAAGCTACTATTTTAACTTCTTTTGTTTTATCAGGAACAATCATTGCATTAAGCATTTCTAAAATTGATTGTCCTCTTTGTAAAGCATTTTGTACCAAATCTCCTGCTGTTCTAGCTTTATTCCACAATTTCTTTTGTTCAATCCACACTTGATAAGCTTGTTTCTCAGTCTCAGGAAACATCTTCATTAGCTCTTTCCTTCTCTCGTGACCACTTCTTACCAATTCCATGTTCTTTATTTCTTGAGGTTTTAACATTCGAGTTCTTTTGGTGATTTCCAAATAAATACTATGGATTGTCCATGTCGAGGACTATCATTTTGTTTGTTTGTTTCTTAGTTTCTTGGAAACTTCTCACCAAGTTCCTCAACTATTCTGCATGAAGTCTGTTTAATTTCTTCCTAGGACAGTTACGTGATTATAACCATATCCTTAAAGCAGTTACATTCATATCATCTGGATCATGATGGTGTAACTCAGAAGTTGAAAGTTCTTCAACATTGATGGTTTCATTAAGAGGGTTCCATTCACCATGTTCCACTATGATCTCATTTGGATCCACTGGAGCACTCGATTCTGCAGTTATACATTTTTCATATTCTTCATTTATTTGAGATACAGTCAATCCATCCAAGAATACTCTGTTGTACTTCATTTTGGTAAGTAATTGTACTTATCTTCAATATCAACAGGAATGTCATCAGTTATTTCCTGGATTGGAGAATGAGTAACTTCAACCATGTCTTCATCTTCCAATACTTCATCGTACCATGCATCTTCAAACTCAGATTCTAAATCATCAAGTGCCTCAATCTTCTCTTGATCTATAGGATCTTGACTTTCTTGAGTTTCAACTTTAGATGTAATCTTTTGAACTTTTAATGATTTAGCTAAAACTGAAATGTCTACATCATCAATTTTTCTTTTTCATTTATCTATCTCAGATATCTTCTCAACATCAATTAGGGTAACTTCAGAAACTATCATAACTTCAGGGGATGAAGATTTTAGACTATCTTTCATTCTTTTGAATTCTTCTTTTAAAATCTCATTGTTTTCTTTCAACTTTTTGAACTTTTCTTCCATTAGGTCATAATCTTTCATCATGACTTCAAAATTTTGCAAATTTGTTTCTTTATCTTTCTTTAAATCAGCAATCACTTTATCTTTCTTTTGTAATTCCTCCTCAATTTCTCATTTTCTTGTCTTAACTTTTCAATGAGATTCACTTGCTTAGCATTTTCTTCTTTTAATTCATCAATAATCAACTGAAAGTTTGTTTCTTCCACCACATGTGTATTCTGTTGATTCAAACTTACAGGATCATCATGTATCACATCGTCAAATACTTCAAAGTTTTGAACATCTTCATTAACTTCAGTTTGTTCTTCTGTTTCAATTGCTTCTTCAATCATATTAACTATCTCCTCAATAGTTTGACTTTCTTCATTTCTATCTTTAACTTGATCAACTTCCTGAACATCTTCAACTTGTTCATTCATGAACATCTTCATTTAATTGTTCCATGTCATTGCCATCATCACCACCATCATTTTTATCATCATCATCATCAGAACTTGAACTTTCATCATTATCAACATCATTTTCATCATCATGGAAGTCAGGATTTGCTTCATTTATAATCATCTGTAGAAATCTTGGGTACATCAGATACTTGTTTCTAATACCCTTTTCCAAGTTGAAAATAAATCCATTTATAATCCATCTAGACATGTTAAATCTTCTGTTTGTGGCTAATGCAACAATTGGTGATGCAATGTCTACTGGAAATGAATTCCATCCAGCACTTCTCTTTGACATACATTGTTATAAGGTATAACATAAAAGCTTCCAATGATTAAACACTCTAGCTCTGAAAAATTACTTCTTTGGAAAGTGGTCTGGATGACCCATAGCAATAAAAGTTTTTCTACATTCATTAAATGAGAGTTCTGCTAAGTCTTCAGGGTCATTATTTCCAAGCCTTAATGCTTCTCTAATGGATTCTTCTGACACTTCAATCATTCTTTCATTGGTTATGAATCCTCTAAAAACTTTTCTCCCTTCTTCGTTGATTTCAACAGTTGCAGTAGTCCAAAACTTCTTGATCAGTCTGGAATAAATCACAGGCTGATAGCACATAGCATAGACATACTTAGTCCTTAACAGGAATCTAATAGCATCACGAACATCTTTGTTTAGAAATGCTGCTACATTGTGTTTAGGCTCAAACTTAAATTCAACCATCTGAATGGATAAGACAAAAAGAATTAGACACTTAAGAATTTGCAATATTGAATCAAATTGATATTTATAGAAATTTAAATGAATTATTATGTTTTAATTCTGTTAACCTAACTTGCACTTTGAATATTTTCTAAGTGTTCAAGTATTCTGTCAAAAAAAAATAAAAAAATACATTCAAGTTAGAGTATAAATAATTTCAAACATATCAATTCATTAAATTTTCTCAAAAAATATATTTAAAGAATGAATTTGTGATTAATTTTTCATTTTTATTAAAAATTTATGAATGTGACTGTTCATATTCAAGAACTTCGACTGATGAACATGAACATCATCATTAAGAACAAATTTAAGGAAAATTAGATTTGATTATCACAATATGTTCGAAATCAAGTGTATATCATCAATCAATGTTCAATTTCAGTTAAACATTTACATTAAGGTCACAGATTTCAAAATTTCAGTCGAACTAGGGTTCATACGCCCGTATAGTCATAAAACGCCCAATCAAATTCAAACTATAAACTTGAAATTGTATGAATTTGTTCATAAACTTACGTTTAGAATCTGGAAAACAAACTATCAATCGCAAGTATTGAACAAATAACAATCAGAAAGATGAACTGGTGAATCAAGGGTGTTCGATAGTCGGGTGCAAGATCAGGGGATTTGAGAGTGAATGAGAGACCTGAAATCACAAGTGTTGTATTTATACTAAGTGTAAATTTTAAGGCGCATGAGCACTGTTTGTGCGCATGAGACTCAATTTTACACAAAGAATTTAGGCGCATGAGCACTGTTTGTGCGCATGGGTTGATTTGTACACTAAGTATTTAGGCGCATGAGCACTGTTTGTGAGCATGAGGTTTAGACGCATGGGCACTGTTCACACACACAAGCACTGTTTAGGCGCTTTTGCACTGTTCAGGCGCATGGGACTAACTGAAACACCCAACACTTGGTAATTTTTCACTTGAAACGCCCAACTCTTGAAAGCCTGATACTGTGTAGGCGCATGAGTATGAATGAAACGCCCAACACTTAACCACAAATTTCAGACATATGACAATTGTTTACGCGCATGAGGTTGTCTGAAACGCCCAACACTTGTACAAATTTCTAAAAAAACATCATGCTCCTATTTTGGACTTTTAAACACTGTTTAGGCGCATGATATTACTTCCATGAGTCTAACACTTGTAATTTTCAAATCTTCCACCTGAACACTGTTTGAACGCATTAGTACTGTTCATATACTATTTTTTAAAACAATTTGTCAAATTTTGACTTTCACCCAAAATTTACATAATTGACCCTCAATTTTGTACTTTTGACATTGAAATTTTTTTTATTTTTTTTTTAAATTATATATATTTTTTTATGTTTTGACCTTTTTATTTTTGTTTTAAATTTTTTGAAAAACAATTTCCCGTCATTTTAGTCTTTAATTTTAACAAAAAGTCTCATATTAAAATGTTGCAAGAAGCTTTTCCACTTTAAAATGTTTTCTTCAGGTTCATTTTTATATTATATTAAACACACACATGCTTGAACTTTTTAGCTTCATCATATCCATCCAAAACATTTAATTTTTGATTTTTGATATCTTGAAATTTGAAAATTTTCTCGTTGACACTTTTACTTTTTACTCCCCCTTAACTTTTAAGTTTAATAAAACTTAGAAGTTTCTTGAAAGTCACAGGAAGAGCACACTAATCATTGTTAATATGCTTGCACACAGAAAAACATGCAAAAATCAAAATTAAAGCAGAATAAATCTATTATGTAGAATTGAATCATATGTCTGTAGTGAGATCATATCAGTTAAGATCAGCACATTGAAATAAAAGAAATTGGTGGGTAGTCATAGACAGTGAATAAATCCTGATCAAGTGTGTTCCAGGTTAGCATTTCTGCAGCAAAGGAGACACGAGATCTAAGGACAGAAAATGAGTGCTTTTGGCAAGGTACTCAGCACACTTACTTTTTCAACTCTTGGATTGCTTAAGACACGATTAGATTATGTAAGTCACACGTAGACTTAGAAAGCTCAACCCTCATCAAGATATGCAAGAAATCACTTTTCTCAACTTGAAAACCTGACATATACTTATAACCAGATCTCATGTTTAGGTTGTGCACATTGGCATCTTTTTGCATCAGATAAGAATATCCAGGTCTGTAATGACTTACAACAAAGGATATGTCATCACTTCAGGTCTATGATGACTCATAACAGAGAAGTGAATCGATGCTTTAAATTAATGATATAAACAGATCTCATGGTTATTTATATCGCCATCAGGTGTGAGTTTGTAACTTTACAAGCAATCAATTTGAGAAGTCAACACTACTCATGGGTACTAAAATGTACAAACACGAATGCATGATTGATTTAGTTTGATCACAAGAGTTTACTTTTTCAGTATAATTACATGGGCTTACCTACACATCGTATCTGATCACGTCAGACTTTAGTCGTAAGCGAAGTATGCAACTGATCAAACTAATGTATCTATCATTTCTCACATATTGCAAAGACAGATTCATTCCTAAAAAAATGAATTAAGAAAGAAAAACTCTATTTTTGTAGTTTTTGTTTTATATTTTTATCTTTTGATTTTTCAATTTTCTATTTTTTTGTATTTTGGTTTGTTTTTCTATGAAACATGCACACACAATATACAATCATGCAATTAACTCTGACATTTTCTCTTGTTGTTTCCTATTCAGATAAGGGAGGGTTCTGATCATTTTAAGACTCAAGTAACTAAAATGATCAAAAACTAGTTTTTACACATGGTTAATAAGACCAACTGACTCTACCAAATACTCAAACCTTCCTGGTAAAAAGGCTTTTGTAAATAGGTCCGCCAACTGTTTTTCAGTTGCAATTTGGATTAAAATGATTAAACCTTTTTCAGAGATATCTCTGAGAAAATGATATCACATCTTGATATGTTTTGTTTTTGAATGTTGGATAGGATTAGCTGTAATGAACATAGCAGCAGTGTTATCAATGTAAATTGAAGTTTTAAGAAAATTGAACCTGTAATCCAACAGTTGGTTTTGTAACCAAAGGATTTGAGAGCATCCTGCTGAAGCAGCTATGTATTCAGCTTTTGCGGTTGAAACGGAGACATTTGTTTGTTTCTTACATTGCCATGAGACCAATCTGGGTCCTAAAAACTGACAACCACCCATAGTAGATTTACGATCTTGACAACATCCTCCATAATCACTATCCATATATCCATGTAACTCAAAGTTACCTTCATAAGGATACCATAGCCCTAAAGTCGGTTTTCCTTTGAGATACCTGAATATTAGTTTAACAGCAATTAAGTGGGATTCCTTTAGGTCTGATTGATACCTGGCACAGACACAAACAACATACATTATGTGAGGTCTAGATGCAGTAAGATATATCAATGAACCAAGCAGATCTGTATAAAGTATAGTCTATAGATTTTCCTTTCGGATCAGGCTCAATCTTGGAGTTTACGTCAGCTGGAGTTCTAATTGATTGAAAATCTTGCAGTTTAAATTTCTTCAAGAGTTTGTCAACGAACTTCTCTTGATTAACGTAGATTCCATCTGCATATTGCTTTCCTTGAAGTCCAAGAAAGAAATTTATTTCTTCCATAGAACTTATTTGAAACCGAGACTTCATGATTTCTTCGAATTCACTGCACAATTTTGGACTTGTAGAACCAAATGTGATATCATCGACATACACTTGTACACATAGAAGATCATCAGCATCCTTCTTTATGAACAAAGTTGGATCAATTTTCCCTCGCGTGTTTCCATGTTGGATTAAGTGTTGTGACAATGTTTCATACTAGATTCTAGGGGCTTGTGGTAGTCCATACAAAGCTTTGCTAAGCTTGTACACACGATGTGGGAATTCTGAATCTTCAAAACCCGGAGGTTGCTTTACATACACATCATCGGTGATCGGTCCATACAAGAAAGCGCCTTTAACATCCATTTGGAACACCTTGAATTTCATTAATGATGCATAAGCCAGGAAGACACGAATTGATTCAAGACTTGCAACTGGAGCAAATACTTCATCATAATCTATTCCTTCCTCTTGGGTGTATCCTTGTGCAACGAGTCTCTCTTTATTTCTAATAATTATTCCTCGATCATCTGTTTTATTTCTGAACAACCATCTTGTGCCTATGGCATTTTCTTCTTCAGGTAAATTCACAAGATTCCACACTTCTTGTTTGCGGAATTGCAATATTCTTCTTGCATAGCCTCAATCCTACTATTTTCCTTTAACGCTTCGGTAACGTTTTTGGGAACAATTTTAGAAAGAAAACACGAGTATAAGCAAAGATTTGCTTGTTCTAATTTACTTGTCGTTGTTCTCTCATTCAATGGACTAATAATCTAAGACGTTGGATTGTTCTTGTGAATACTGTTCGGCTCAACAATTGATAGCTTTCCAAGCCTCAATCAAAGGCAACTGAAGATCTCATTGTACAAGTTCAGAGACCAAGTTGATAAACAGAACAAAACAAACACAAGACAAAGTCAACAAGACCAAGTCAACATCAAGCCCACAAGAAAAGTCAAAATTAGGTCATGATGTAATAACATTATAAATAGAACCACTTGTGCCACTTATAAAGGTTGGTTCTTGAAAAGTGTGTAAGGGCTTGTAGTTCTTAAGTGTGTGTTTTTCAAGGTGTAAATCACCATCCAAGGAGAAATTCTCTCCTTTGGGTGGGTTTGATGTTCATCCATCTTTGTATATGTTTCTTCATTGTAATTTGTTATTCAATATCAATGAAATCATAAAATTATATGTTACACACACGTCCTTGTTCTTCGATTCACACACTTCCACCCGTCTTTAATTTTGAATTTTCAGATCTGAAACTGATGAATCCTAAGATCCAAGCTCATTGAATCTGAAATATTGATTCAGCAAAAGTATTTTGCTGAATCAATATTTCAGATTCGTTGAGCTTGGATCTTAGGACTCATGAGCTTGGATCATAGGGCATGGTCAAAACTGATAAGCTCACCATTGAGAAGGTAAATTTTGTTAAGGAGCTTGGGTACAATCTACTGAGTGTATCCAAATTTTGTGATCAGAGACATAACATGCTCTTTATTGAGCATGAGTGCATTGTTCTTAAGCCCGGGGTGATCATTCCTCAAGAGCATATCCTGCTCAGAGCCCCAAGGAAAGGGAACATGTACAAGATGGACTTGCAGGAAACATCTCCCTCATGAGAGGTTTTTTGCTTTCTATCTGAAGCAAATAGTGATGAGTCTTTCCTCTGCCATAAAAGAATGTGCCATGTAAACTTTAAGAACATGAATAAATTAATTAAAAATGATTTGCTAACTAGAATGCCAAAGAAAGAGTTTACAAGTGATGATCATGGTGTTGCATGCCTGAAAGGAAAGCAACACAAAGTGTCTCAAAAGCCAAAGGAAAGGAACTCTATCACTACTCCCCTACACTTATTACACATGGATCTCTTTGGCTCCACCAGTGTAATGAGTTTAGGAAGGACCTCATATTGTTTAGTGATCACAGATGATTTCACAAGATTCACTTGGGTCTTTTTCCTTAGAACTAAGGAAGAAACTCCTGAGATCTTGAAGAACATCACTCTAAAAATTGAGAATCAATCTGATCACAAGGTCAAGACCATAAGATGTGATCAAGGAACAGAATTTAAGAACCAAATCCTTGATACATTTTATGATGAAAAGGGTATTATAAGACAATATAGTGCTCCCAGGACTCCTCAGTAAAACGGTGTTGCTGTGAGGAGAAACATGACACTTATTGAGGCTGCAAGAACCATGTTGTCTGACTCTAAACTGCCGATCACCATCTAGGCAGAGGGTATTAACATAACTTGCTATGTGCAGAACAGAGTTTTAGTAGTTAAGACTCATGGTAAAAATCCTTATGAGCTGTGGCACAAAAGGAGACCATTCATTGGTTTCCTCAGGTCATTTGGATGTCCCTGCACCATCTTGAATACCAAAGATCAGGTAGCCAAGTTTGCTAAGAAATCAGATGATGGACATTTTATTGGATACTCTTCTTAAGCTAAGGCTTATAGAGTATACAATCTTAGGAGTAGAGTAGTTGAGGAGTCGGCTAATGTGACCTTCAATGAGCACACTCCCAGTGTGAAAGGTTCTAGTTTGGATTAGCTATTTGATCTTGATTTAGTAACCAACTATTTTAACAAGTCTTGTAAGGATGTTTCAGGATCTACAGGTAACATATTAAGAGGAGATCCTGACCCAAGATTTAAGCTAAGAAGACCAAGTAGAAATACTACTTCAGCTCTATTGGTGACTAACCCTCAAATGAAGATCCTATTGGCATAAACATGAAAAATTTAGCTAATACATCTGAGATACCTTCAAATTCCATCTTATAGGTTCAAAACTTAGGTGAAGGAACTTAAAATGTAGGAGGAAATAGAGGTGGTGACAGTGATCAAGAATTTCTTCATGCTGATAACCACTCCATAGAAGATAACATAAATGATGTCACACATTCATTGGATCACGTCTCACTTGATAAGCGTGCTGATGTGGTAGGTGATACTCTGTTGCCAGATCTAAATTTCTCTAATTTGGATCTTTCCAATCAACTTGTTATGATCCCTCAACTCAGGATCCATAAGTCACACCTAACCATAAACATCATTAGAAATGTTGACACAGGGTAAAAACAAGAGGACAAATCCATGACAAAAATGTTTGTCTATAGTCTTGCTTCTTGTCCTAAGTAGAGCCAAAGAAAGTTGATGAGGCTTCAAAAGATGGAAGTTGGGTTGAAGCTGATGAAATCAAGAAAATGCTGATTATGAACTTGATGAACAATAAGAACATAAACAGGTTGATTCCCCCAAGGATCTTTTTAAATCTCTCAAACAAGATATAACAACAGATTGTTATATTTGATTTCAACAAACAATTATCATGGTGTGGAAACCCATGATTAATGCTATGATATCAGAGAGTGTGTGTGTATGATTGCTAGTGATTGCTAGTGATTGAATGATAATAACTGCTTGATTGTATTGATTGTTCAAAAGCTTACAAAGGATTAGGGTAGTATGCTATTTATAGCCTATACACAGAGCTATATACAATACTAAACTACCCTTATGTAAACGAGAATTACATAAATAATCCTAAGTCTATAAGCTGTCCGCTGTGGATGATTGATTGTCCGTTGTGCATAGACAGTTGTCCGCTGTGAACACTTGTGTGTTTTTTCTTTGTATATTATCTGCTGTGGAGTGTTCATCCATTGTGGATAAACATCCGCTGTGGAGTGTTCATCTTTTGTGGATGAACATCCACTGTGGACAGTTCATCAGCTGTGGACTAGTCATCCGTTATGTATGCTTGTTCATCCGCTGTAGACACTTGGAAGCTTTTCTTCATCCGCTGCAGACTCTTGTTCATCTGCTGTGGAAGGTCTTCATCCGCTGCCAACACTTAGCAAAAATTCCTTTTTATCTACAAACCTAAAAAAGAAATTTAAGAAATATTAGTGTATGTTATGAGTGTTAATGATACTAATGTGTTAGTTAATGATTGTTTGAATGTTAGAACACATTATGTTTGATTATGGCAAGCACTATCGTTTTTATGTATTAATCTATTAATGCACTTGTTGAGTCCAACAATACTCCCCCTAAGGATGATGTTCCATCTCTTTAATGTTTGCTTATTAATGTTTTGTTTATTAGTAACAATGTGTGTGTTGATGCTTGTTAATGATGTTGCCATCTCTTCTGTTGATGATTGCATGTTTGAATGTTATGCATGATTGATTGTATGTTTATATGTTGTTTGTATGATTACATGTATATTTCACTGATTACTCATGTATAATTGTATGATAGAATGACTGTCAAATTGTTTGATTTGTGTGATTATTAAATATATGATTTAAATATATGATTGATGTTTTAATGTGTTTGTTGTATGTTATGGATGTTTGAATGTTGTGTTATTTTGTTTTGTCTGTTTGTATGTTAGTTAACCTTTAAGAATGAGAAGGACCAGCTTCTTCAACATTCTTCTACACTTCTAAAGTTGCCTTCAAGGATTCTTCTACCTCCTTTTCAGTTGCTTGATCTTTTTCAGCTTCTTTTACATGATCTGATAAGGGTGTGATCCTTAGTGCATTTTTGCAGTTGACAATATGCTTAACAAAATAATTCACTGCACTTTTCTGGTCATCATATTTTCTTTCAATGGTGAGATTAACCTTATAATGTGGATTGATCTAGGCTCTACACAATAATGTTACTGACCAGTGTAGTCACAACATGATTGCCCTTCAGGATCTCAAGATTGTTGTTTTTTGATATTGTCATGCCTGTTAAGCCTTCAATATGTGTTAGTGGTTGCTGTTTGGTTTCTAACCTCTGTTTGAGTGCAACATTCACGTACATTGTCCCCAAAATTCTTAACATATGTATGAAGTAACAACAATCTCCCTTACATAGCATATCTTATATTGGTGGGAATGTTTTTGTTTTCAGAAATGAAACATATGATGGATGAAGGAGTTTGATTTCCACAGGATCAAACAACCTTATGACTTGTGCTTCTTTTCCCTCAAGTTTTCTTTCAAGTACAACCTCAAAATAGGTTTCATCATAATACCATTTTGTAATTGGGTGATTGTACTGGTTACTATCAATCTTTTTCATAATTAGCTTTAAATCAGAAGGCCTCATAGGATAACCAACCCTTTCTAACAATTCTGGGTCAATATCAGAGGATGGTTCTTCACTTGTCTGTTTCCTCTTGCTAGCTTCTTGTTGTTCTTTTCTTAGCTTAGCAATATGAAGTTTGACTTCTTTATCATCCTTTTGGTTTAGTTCATGATGATGTTTGTTCATGTATGATCTTAGTATGTGAAAGAAATTGGTTCCTCTTGGATTGTTTGTGTGATTGACCATTCTTTACTGCAACAAGTCAAGATAGTCTTCATATGTTAATGATCCAAGCTAGGATGTGTATGCTAAGTATTGGACAAGTCCAGATACTCTTTTGACAAGAACTGCATCCCAAGTTTCATCATACTTCCATGCCACAATTTTTCTTTCATTGGCATCAGCAGTGAGAGTAATTCTGTCATATAGCTTGACAAAGTTTGTTTTCTCACTGATCATTTCTCTAACCTCATTGCCTTCTGGCCATAGACTGTGAGGCATGAATTGTCTAGGCTCTTCTATAGGGTGTAGCTTAGGAGGTGCTTGATGATAAGTTGATAAAGAAGATGTAGGATGAGGTTTAAAGACTTGTGGTTTCAATGCATTTGCAAGCATGTTTTTATGGATCTCTCTATCCATTTCTTTCATTTGAGATAGAGATCTACCTGCATATGACCTATATGACACTCTTGTATGACTCAACCAGCTTTTAACCTGGGAGTAGCTTATCTTCTCTATCTGAGGATCCTTTGGTAGATTCCTTTGAAGCACTTGTTGATCCTTGATTTCCTTATACCTTCTATATGTTTGCTCTTTTTCCTCTTTCATGACTTCTTGAAAATCTTTGAGCAAGTCTTTAACCGTAGAGAGGTTAAGCTGTATGAATGTGTCATATGGAAATCCTCTTGTTACTAACTCAATACCCATTAAGGTTTTAGGATCATCAGGGAAGAGTTCATGTATGTTTTGCATAACATCTTTATCTTTGTCTACATCTTCTTCATCAGAATCACTCAAGATTATGATAGTCTGTTGCTCAAGTGTTTGATCAATTTCACCCTCTTCTAGAATAGCCTTCGAACATGTCTGTTGTGGTTCATCCTCACTGGTTCAGCTTTGACTTTTAAAAACTTCAGAGGAGGTGATTGAGGTTCTTCTGGTTCTTGTGCTTGTTGTTTTCCCTTCATTATAGAGGCTAGGTATAATCTTTTCCTCTTCCTTTCATACGTGTTTAATTTAGGTGGCTGTGAAGATGATGAAGCTTGATCTTTGGATGGTTTTGGTTGTTCTTTCAATGATTCAGCAGATTGTTTATGAATCCAATGATTGAAACATGAATTATCAGTTTGATTGAACAAATAATGATCGTAGAATTATCATAAGTCGTTGTTTAATTAATTTTTTAAGAAATTGTAATTGTAACTTAAATCGATGAAGAACAGATGAGAGAAATGGAAAACAAGCTAAAGTAATATGATAAACAAATTTGCTTCAAGTGATTTCCATTAATACTAAATTGATTACAATCGGTTTTGATCTTTGTTGATATGATAATTGCTATGTGATGTTCTAGGTGTTCTTGGTGTATTGTTGGTGTAATGATGATATTAATTTCTGATGCTAATGATGCTATCTGGTTGCTCTAGGGTGTGGTAAAAGTGTGCACCCACGCCTTCAATTTATAGGAAGAGGGATTCAGTTTTTACATAGGTAAAGGTAACTTTCTTATTGTGGTAAGAAAGTTACACAAAAAAAATTCTTGACGTGACACCTAATATTCATTTCTGACAGAAGTGCAGTCTTCCGCAGATGTTGACTTGATGACGACACTTTAGAGAATTTGACTTGTTGACTTCATGAGGCTTCCTTGATGAATGGGGTTCATGCAAGTACTTTGTTCTTTTGTAGGAAATAGCCTTCCGTTGGAGTTGGTCTTCCGTAGGAGTTAGCCTTCCATAGGAGTTGGTTCTTTGATCTTCATGTTGAACTTCATCCTCAGCAGCAAACTTTCCGCAGGAGCAGCAGCAGACTTGATCTTCCGTAGAAGTTACAATGCTTCCGCAGGAGATCTACGGATGAACATTCTTTGACTTGTTCTTCCGGAGATGTTCTTGTACTTGGTCAAATTTCAAACTTGACCAAGTATGATGTATTCCTACAATTACACATACTCGACACAAATAATAATTTTTGTTAACATGTATATAACTTGCATACAAAAAGATAAATATGTACAAGAGTTCATTACAAGTGATGAATAATCTTCTAAACCTATACAATTAATCTAGTCTTAACAATACTCCTCCTTAGGTTTAGACACTTGAATACAGTTGTTTAATGCTTAAAGCTCCTGAACTCTTTCCAAAATCTTTTTGTTGAAGTATGCAAAAGCATCCTTCTGATCTTGATAAGTATACTTGATCTTCATTCTGCTCATATTCTTCAAAGTCTTAAAATTGAGACCAAGAACATCTTCTTCAATAGTCAATGTTGCAACTACTTTGTTGTTTGATAATACTTCCAACTCATCTTGTTCTGAAATTTGAAGATCAATAATAGAAGGGATTTCAGATCCAATGAGTTTACCAGACTCAAATTTTCTTCTCTTGTAAGCTTTGGCATGAAGTTGTCTATCACTTGAATAATGTGCACATATAAACATATGTCACCTTGAGCAATATTATCAGACAACTTTGGAAAATACTTATCATGCAGGTATGAGGTGTAACTTGGATGACGAAGCTTAATTTCCATTGGATCAAACAGTCTAATACTTGAAGCTTTCTTGTTTGGATCATTTCTTTGCAGCTCCAATTCCTTTGTTCTTTCAACATATCCCCATCCAATAATGGGATATGAATATTGATTTCCTTCAATGGTCTTGATAGATGATGTACTCTTGTCTGCATATCCAATTCTTCTAAAAAATTCATCATCAATAGGTTGAGAGGAGCTGGATTGAGACCTCTTCTGTTTTTGTTTTCTCCTATTGTGATCTGCATCATCTCTTTTTGCTTCCTTCATAGCATCTCCTATAAATTTGTTTCTTAATTTTGCAATGATCATAGAGAAGACTCTCCCTCTTGGATTGATTGTGTAGTTTGTGATTGGGATGTTTCGTAGATTAGTGATGTTTGCATCTGGGAGTGAAATGAGAGTATCCATCCATGGAAAGTATTGAATCATCCCAGATGCTCTTTTTATTACTGCACAATCCCAGTCTGGATCAAACTTCCAAGTAATGATTCTGTTCTTTTTAGAAGATCTTAGAGTTGTCAAATGATCATACAATTGAATGAGAGTTGATTTTTGCTCAGTGATCTCCCTAACTGTTGTTCCCAAAGGCCAAATATTATTGGGAATTACATCCCTTGGCTCCTTGATCAGTTTTTCTTTCCCTTTTTGCATATCTTTACTTACACCTACAATTGGCACAGCAGGGGTTGGCTTTGTTTGATGTTTGTATGCAGGATTAGGTGCCCTATTTTTGAATCTAAAACCAGTTTCCAATTCAACCTTCATCACATTCTGCATCATGCTTTTAAGCTCAGCTACTGTTCTTTGTTTCATTTCATGAAACTCATAATTGTGGCTTTGTAGCCAACATGTCATGTTGTATTTGGAGAGCTTTTTGGTGCCACAATGACCCAATTCTTGCTTTATCTTTTGAATTGATTGAAATTTTGTGAAAGTTTCATAGTTACACACAGGTAACACAAATTGTGCTGCTTCAAACTCTTTCAAGACTTGCTTCATCTTATTCATGTTCATCCTTTCCACCATATCATAAGGAAAACCATTGTTGATCAGATCCATGAACATGGAGGATTAGGCTCTTTCTTCAAATATGTCTTTAGTAGTAAGCAGGTCATCAGACCTTGCTTCTTCAGCACCCTTGGGAGACTCATCCTTGGTTAAATCTTCCCACTCAGCATCACTCTCTTCTTTATAGTATTGAATTGGTTTGAGAGTAGATAGATCTACTAATGGAGTGTGCTCAGGAGACATGGTTTTTGTTTTCTTTGGAGAATCTTCAATCATAATTACTTCAGCTTTTGTTCCTCCCATATACTTTCTCTTTCTCTTGTACTTAATTGTTGGTTCTTTTGGCTTTATCAATTGAACGTTAGCTGCCAGTACTGATGTTGTGTAACACCCGGAAAATTTTAAAAGACGAGAAAGAAAAAATAAATGTGCAGAAAAAGAAAGAAAACACAATTTAACCCAAGTTGAGGGGCTAAATGTGTCAAAAGGACAAAAAAATAAAAGTGGGTGCAAAAAGGTGATGGCCGCACACACCTTCCTGCATATTTCACTTCAACCGGATTTTCTAGAGAGAGAAAGAGCAGAGAACTCTCAGATTGTGAAGAAGGAAGAAGAAGAAACCGAATTCAAGGTAAGAATTCTTGGTTTTAAGTTGTTCTTGGCCGGCCTATGCCTCGGTTGTATGCTTATGTGTTTGTTTGTATGTTCGGGTTATGTGATTTCGTGGGTTTTAGGTGTTTGAACTCATTTGCAAACGGGTTTGAAGAAGTCATACTCGAAGGTTGTCAAAGGTGAGTTCTAGAACCACCTTTTTACATGTTTTAACTGATTTTGGGGCTAGAAATGCATGTATGTATGTTTTTACGAAAATGGGTTTTGTACCCGTATGAATGTGTATGTGTGAATGTGGGTGGGTTATGATTTTGGGTGTTCTTGATGTTATAATGATGCCATGTTCATATTATGATGCTTTAATGCTAGAACTATGTTAGAACATGTTGAATTGATGATGTTGGGACTGATTATGATGCTGGTAGCGAGAGTTGCTTGCCCATGCGCCTGAAATTGGCCCATGCACCCAACGGTCAAATTGCCTAACTGTAGTCCCATGCGCCCAAAACCCATGCGCCCGAATAGTATCCATGTGCCTAGAATAGGCTGAATTTGACTAAGTGTTCCAAGCGCCCAAAACTGCCCATGCGCCTAGGCACTCATGCGCCTGCATAGTGCCCATGCACCTAGAAATTTGCCCTGGAGACTAAGTGTTGGGTCATGCGCCCAAATAGTGCCCATGCGCCTAAAAGTTCCTTATGCGCCTAAGTGTTCCCATGCACCTGCATAGTGCTCATGCGCCTATGCCTTAGAATATTTTCTGAAATTTTGGGGAAAATGTAAAGTGTAGGCTTTGACTTGGGATGTTCCTGGGGGTGATGTATGTTGACTTTATGATGTCATATGTGATGTGATGATGCTATGTATGGTATGGTTATGTTTATGTTATGTTCCTTATTATGTATGTTTATTTTCCGTGGCTTTACGTGGTTTGATTATGAAAAGTAAATGGAAAGTATTATGTAACGTAAAGCGGAAGATAATTAAAAAAGGAACATAAGGAATGATGAATGCATGCATTAATGAATGAAAGTAATGAAAGTCTTACAAGCAATGTATGGAGGTTCACGCCCAATGAAGGGTGTTAGCTCAACCGTGTGCGGGTTAGCTACCCCGAAAGTATGCACACAGGGGTCTAATCTTTGTGATTGACCATATGTATGGGACCCTTGTCGCTTGCCCTAGGTACTGGGGTCAGCTTCGTGCATAATGTTCGAGGTCTATGATAGACCTCAGGCCCATTAACCATCTTCGTGCACAATGTTCGGGGTATAGCACATGGCATTGGTCCGGAATGAAAGATGAATGATAATGATGGGTGTACTTGCCCTAGGTACTGGCGTCAGCTTCGTGCACAATGTTCGAGGTCTATGATAGACCTCAGGCCCAGTAACCAGCTTCGGGCACAATGTTCGGGGTATAGTACATGTCATCGGAAGTTAATGAATGTACGTAAGGCACGGTAAGAAAGATAACGAATGATAAAGATGACGTACGATGATGAATGAACGGAAGTCAGCGAATGACGATGAAAGATAATAATAAATTATTATCTATCTGTACGTATGTTGTATGATCGCGTATGAAAGTAAAGAAAGAATGGATTTTAACCGAAAGAAAAGTATTTTATTTATAAAACTAGAACTCACTCAGCAACGCTGACTTTTATGTGTTTCCAGTTGGCAGGTAATGTTGCTGATCATGGCACGGGGCAGCTACTTGGCATTTTTGGATGGCATCCGTTGTTTAAATTATAATGTTTCAAACTTATGGGTTGATTGTTGTCATTATAATTAGGTACAAGAGTAGGTGGAATGTGGGGACCTTCAGTCATAGACACCCATAAATCAAAATCAGTGTAATTACCATGGTTCCTGAATCTAATTTTCCATTTTTTAAAATCATCTTTGCTTTCCAGTTTTGGGGGTTGATAAGCTGAGCCAACAATTGAATTACTTATTTTAGTTAACTTGGAATTATCAAATTATCAACTGATCTAATACCCTATGAATCTGTAAAGTAAACATGATGCAAACACACTCACACAGCAAGAACAAATCACTGATAATACTGATATCAAATCAACTAAGACAGAAATTCCTTTGAATTAATGGCTTTCGTTGAGAATAAGCTAATTAATGACAAACTCTTAATTATCAGACAATTAAGCAGTTGTGGTCAAAATTAGTCAAACCTCTCAGTAAATTCTCAGATGATTTGAATTTGAGATGTTAGATGATGGGATATGTTCAAATTTGTTTAAACAACCTTCAAATATCGAACAACAACACAAATCCACAAAACAAATTGATTTTGATATACATCAGAGTTAATCGAGCAATAGAACAGTACTCGATGATCAATATAACAAGGTTTGATGATTTTAACCAATTACACCAATTCTTTGAGTAAAGTACCTTCGTTAGCTATTGATTAGTTAAACTCAACTTATGTTTTAATTAATTTGTTCAACAACATGCTTAAATCTGAGTTATGAACTCTCAAGCTGTAACGAACACTCAAAAGCATTCGAGCAATGGAACAGTACTCGATGATCGATATAACAGGGTTTGATGATTTTAACCAATTACACCAATTCGTTGAGTAAAATACCTTCGTTATCTATTGATTAGCTAAACTCAACTTATGTTTTAATTAATTTGTTCAACAACATGCTTAAATCTGATTTATGAACTCTCAAGCTGTAACGAACACTCAAAAGCAATTTTAAGCCAAAATTATCATATCTAATAAAAAAAATGATAGATCTAATGAGTTAACAACTAATTAGACAAATCAAAACTGATAGATTAATTGATCTAGATCAATGAGCACGAGGCTCTGATACCACCTGTGAATCCAAGGATCAAAATAGGAATTATCAGTTTGATTGAACTAATAATGATCGAGGAATTATCATAACTTGTTGTTTAATTAATTGTTTAAGAAATTGTAATTGTAACTTAAATCGATGAAAAACAATTGAGAGAAATGGAAAACAAGCTAAAATAATATGATAAACAAATTTGCTTCAAATGATTTCCATTAATACTGAATTGATTAGAATCGGTTTTGATCTTTGTTGATATGATAATTGCTATGTGATTTTCTAGGTGTTCTTGGTGTTCTTGGTGTGTTATTAGTGTAATGATGATATTGATTTCTGATGCTAATGATGCTAATGATCTGGTTGCTCTAGGGTGTAGTAAAAGTTTGCACCCATGCCTTCTATTTATAGGCAGAGGGATTCACTTTTTAAGTAGGTAAAAGTAACTTTCTTATTGTGGTAAGAAAGTTACACAAATAAAATTCTTGACGTGACATGCAATATTCGTTTCTGACAGAAGTGCAGTCTTCCACAGATGTTGACTTGATGACATCACTTTAGAGAATTTGACTTGTTGACTTCATGAGGCTTCCTTGATGAATGGAGTTCATGCAAGTATTTTGCTCTTCTGTGGGAAATAGGAGTTGGTCTTCCATAGGAGTTAGCCTTTCGTAGGAGTTGGTTCTTTGATCTTCATGTTGAACTTCATCCTCAGGAGCAAGCTTTCCATAGGAGCAACTGCAGACTTGATCTTCTGTAGAAGTTACAATGCTTCAGCAGGAGATCTACGGATGCACATTCTTTGACTTGTTCTTCCGGAGATGTTCTTGTACTTGGTAAAATTTCAAACTTGACCAAGTATGATGTATTCTTGCAATTACACATACTCGACACAAATAATAATTTGGGTTAACATATATATAACTTGCATACAAAAAGATAAATATGTACAAGAGTTCATTCCAAGTGATGAATAATCTTCTAAACCTATACAATTAATCTAGTCCTAACATTGTTTGATAAGTTCTTTTTGTTTTACAAAGAGAGGGTTCACAAAAATAATGTCTGTTTGAGCTGATTTAGTGTCTGGTGTATGGAAATGTTGTCTGAGGATTGGAGAATAATGGATGTTCTCAAATGGGTTTTCCTCATCAAACAATTAGTCTATTGACTAAGACTCCTCAGGGATAATGAGTGCAAGCTCTGTTTGATGTTCCTGAGTGCTTGTTTCTCCAATATGTGATGATGATTAATCAATGAACTCTTCATTTAACTCCTGTTCATGTTCATCTGAATGTTTTTCCTCATTCATTTTGTGTTGATCCATATCTTCCAACTCTCTGTTTAACCTTTGAATTTCTTCATTTTAAGCAGCAATAATCTTTTTGAGCTCATCAATTTCAGACTCCTTTGCATCTATCTGCTCAGTCAGTTATGTAATATCTAATCTTGTACAGTTGAGTTCTTGATCTTTTGCTTTCACCACTTCTTTTGATTGATCTAGTTGTTGTTCTAGGAACTGAACAATCAACTTTTGAGCCTTTTGATCAGCAGTGAGCTTTTCTATTTCTTCATCTTTGCTCTTTAGCTTCTCTTTTAACCTTTTAGCTCTATTGTTTGTCTTCTCAATCAGCTTGTTGTACTCAGTGAATAAAAACACTTTAAAGTACTTAATTTCATCCTCAATTGGTAATTCACTGCCCTGTTCATCACCTTCAACAAGTTCAGTAGTGCTTTGCTATTCTATATCATGTTTTTGAATTGATGAGGTTCCAACTTCTTCTTGATGACTTGTGTGTTCTTCCAAAGTTGCATCAATGTCTCTCAAGAGAGAAGATAATGTTTGTTGGTCAGAATAGGTTAGGCCTTGTGGTGGTGAAGGGATATGATACTCAGACTGAAACTATTCATGTTCTTGGGTTTCTTCTTGAGCTTGTTCTGGCTCATTGATTGGTTCTGGGATGGGTGCAACTTGTTCTTCTTGAACTTTTGGCTCTTGAATGGGTGCAGCTTCTACTTTTTGTATGATGGGAGCAGGCTGTATAATTGGTTATTGGTAAATCACATTTTGAAACATCATGCTTGGTTCACCCTGACCTGGAACCCATATGAACACATCAGGAACAAGAAGATCATGATCTATCATATGGGGTGGAACTAGAACCTCATCTTCTTGATAAAGGCTTGACTTGATTCTGTTAAAGACATGTTCATTAAAATGAACAGGTTGGAAGATAGCTCTTTCTCTTGGTATGTTTGGCAAAAGATCATTAATGATCATCCGAAGAAACCTTGGATACATCTGAAACTTGTTTCTTACTTCAGACAAGTTGTAGATCATTCCATTTAGGATTTGAGCTGCAAAGTTGAAAGGTCTTCTAGCAATATTACTTGCTATTGTAGGAGAGCTTCCCAAAGAAGTGGAATCCCAGCCAGTCTTCCTGTTTGTCATGGTTTTCTAGAATGTATGCATTAGAAATCTAAATTGAGCACACAAGTAAGACTTCTTGATCTATTTCTTGTCAATGGTACCAGTATATCCTATTTGCATGAAAACATGTAGAACATAGTTTTCATCAAATTCTACTGGACCTTCAGCATCTTCTTCACCAAGTTGCAAAACTCTCCTTATAACTTCATTAGATATAATAAGCTGATGCTCATGAATGTTAGACACAACAACTTGTTGATCATTGATTTGCTCCAGATGAGCATGAGTCCAAAATTGGACTATACGATCTTCATAGATCTCTGGTCTTGCTGTCATAGCATGAAGAAGTCTAGTCTGTCTGATAGCTTGTATGATATCTCTGTAGTTCTCAGCCTTTGGTTAATCAGGGTTGAGAAAAGCACAAAGATTGTGATCTCTGATAAATACTAGATTTGCCATATCTGCAATGAAGAAAATAGATGTTAGTATCTTGTATGTTAATGATATGTGTTGATGATTGGGATGATTAAATGTTGATCAAGTGTTCACTGACTGTTGTGATTGTTATAAAATGATGAATTATATATGCTTAAAACTTGTTACTTGTTTCAAATGTATGTTTGAATGACTTTAACAAATTACTCAGTTTGACATATCAAAAGTCAACTGTTTAATCAATTTTGATCATGAAAATGTTTTTTGATACAATTTGTTTTGATACAATTTGATTTTGCAATGTATTTGTTTTGTCATAAAGACTTGTTTTGATCAATTCATACAATAATTTCAATTCACAACATATTCAGTTCCATGCCATTAAATGCACATTAAATGAATATTCGTTTAATGTTTGTATGTTCAATGTCATGCCAAATAAACTGATTTTACTTCTTTGTTACTGACTTTTGAACATGTTTACCAAGTTATAACAATTTTTAAGTCATTTTAAACAGTTTCAAAGATCAGCGATCAGTTTTTTGTATGATTTGGCAAGAACGTCATGACTGTTCATGAACCCAATGAACGCTTAATCAAATAATATCAGAACAACAGTCCTAATACTTTCCACTATGTCCATCTAACACATATTCAGTGTTTGATTTTTTATAACTGTAAGATCATCTGAAGATTATGAGGATGATGCAACCAACAAGCCAGAACAACCAAGTCTTCCATGCATGTACTAAGGAACAAAAATGAATTAGCTTTGGAAGTCTTACACTATCAAATGTGTCAAAGTGTAAGATCTTCCGAAGCTAACAGTTCAGAAGGAGTTACTTTGGAAGTTTCACACTCAAACGGAAAGTTATTCTAAGTGTGAAATCTTCCGAAGCCAAAGACCAGCATCTTCTGAAACCAAAGATGAAATCTTCCGAAGCTTCAGAGACAAAGTCTTCTGAAGCTGTGAAGACTGATTTCTTCATAGGATAGAGAAAATACGCTTTCTCTAAATCAACTTTTGATAAAGCTTACACACTCTCCGCTGCCTACTCTGGTGGTTCACCTACTTTACACAAGTTGGTGAAACTTCCATGCTTTATCAAAAAGTAGGAATGGTCATTGTCTGTAACTTACCTTACTTGTTTCTATAGAATTTTTGTATTAGGAAAAGACAGTGAGCTATGGCATGTCATAGTCACTAGTCAAAAGGCAATCTGCCTTTTGATTGTAGATTGACCTTGTTGTCTAGATTAGTCAAATCCCAACTGTCTTTACATGTAAGTGATGGTTGTAGGTTGTAGTATAAAAGTGTCTCAGGTCCTTGTAATTTCTATGAATACTTTGTAACACTTGTAAAAGAACTTAAGATCAATATGCAACATCCTTGAAAACCAATCTTGTGTTCTTGTGTTGTTCTTAGTTCTGTCTCTTTAATTTACTTGTGTTCTTAGTATCATCTGTATCTAGTTACCAGTTCCCTATTTGAATTGTTAAGTGATCTAAGATCTCTCCTCATTGTGAAACTAAGTGTTAAGTACCCTTACCCGGTCCTGCAATTGGTATCAGAGCATTCTAGGCTCTTCATTGTAAGATCTCACCATCTTTAATCCTCTTAGCTTCACACATCACTTAACTCTTCAAATGGCAGCTATCTCTAAGGTTGATATGGAAACCGAAACTATGACAAAGTCCCCACTGATCACTCCTGAGGATTTTGACACTTGGTATGAAAGAATGGAATGCTTCATCAAGTCTCAGGATTCCAGGATGTGGGAGTCTGTTATCGATGGACCTCATGTACCATGCACCTCTTCAGCTGCTGCTGGTGGTGGCATGATACCAAAGGAGAGGGCTGACTTTTCTGATGAAGACTGGAAAAGGATTGATATTGATCAGAAAGCCATGACAGCCCTCCAAACTGCTCTTCCAAACTCCGTCTACAGAGGTTTCAGGAAGTAAAAGACCGCTAAACAGCTATAGGATGCACTGAAACTGATGTATGAAGGGTCCAATGAAGCCAAGGAAAACAAGAAGGACCTCCTAAAGCAGCAGTTTGAAAACTTCACCTTCAAGACAGATGAAACAATGAATCAACTATACTTTAGGTATGTTGAGATTGTGGATACTCTGGCTGATGTTGGAGTAACTATTGAGAATAGGGATATTGTTAGGAAGTTCATGTCCTCTCTTCCCAGACAATGGACACACTACTATATGGTCATTAAGAGGACTAAAAACCTCAAGGCCCTTACTCTCAATGAGTTGTATGGGATACTCAGTGGATACCAGATGGAGATGAACATGCAAAATTCATCTGGTAACTCCAATACACACCAGAGTTCAGCCCTTCATGTGGGTGAAAGGGATAGCAGAGAACCACAACATCATCTTATCTGCTACCATGAAACTTCACAAAAGGGTCCTTTCATCACCTTCCCAGAGACACCCAGAGAGAGATACATCCAAGGAAGTCCCTTCCAAGAGACAAGTTCCTCTCAAGCCTTTGTCTCTACTAATGAAAGTTTAGGCAACTTTCTCTTCACTCTTAAAGACCTAGACTGTATCCATCCAAATGATCTGGAATATATGGAAATTGTCCAGCAGATGACTCTTCTCACTTACAGAGCCCAGAAGTTTTACAAGAGGACTGGGAGAAGGTTTCCTAGCAATGCATCCAGTGGCAAGTTTGGGATGGATAAAAGCAAAGTAAAGTGTTACAACTGTAACCAGATGGGAAACTTTGCCAGAGAAGGCAAGGCACCTAAGTTAAATGGGTGGTCAAACATCATCCAGGCAAAACTACACTAAAGAAGAGCACCAGAATGAGAAGCCAAGACAGCAAGCTGCAGTTGCTGTTAAAGAAGGAGGCTTTGACTGGAGTGTCCAAGCTGAAGATGCTTCTCCAAATCAAGCACTCATGGTTGACCATGATGAAGCCAAGGTATTAGAACTTCTTTGCTCTCCTAAATGTATTGTTAAAGTAAATAGATACAGGTCCTACAACTTAGAAATGAGATCTGATATTGAGTCTTTAAACATTTTAAAAGCTGATTTTAAGAGAGCTGAAAATGATTATAAGCTTAAAATAGAAGATCTAGAGAAAACAATTTCAACTCTTAAACATGAACAAACAAACTATAAGACTCAATTAAAAGATCTTGTTACTAAGTTGACTGAATGCTAGGCTGAGCTTGTGATCAGCAAAGCCAGGGCAGAAAAATGTGTTCTTGAAGAAGAGACCTTAAAGAACATAATATCCTCATCTCTGCATGCAAAAGTTTGTTATCAGAATAAGCGGGGTCTGGGATCTTGTGAGATAGCTCCTCCACACACTCTATTATCTGTAAGATCTCCAAGGTGTGGAACTGGTGAAGATGAGCTTCCGTTAATAGACCCTAGTGTTGAAGATGATGAATAGGAGATGGTGAGGGATGATTCTGAAATAAGTGAAAAGAGTCAATCCAAAAAGGGTCACCATGCTCCTAAGAAGAGTAAGAAGGCTGGTATGACAAAGACAAAGAGGAAGAACTTGATCAGAAGAGCAAAGAGAAGATCAAAGAAGGCTCAAGAGATCAAGGCCACTTTTGACCCCAAGCAGAAACAAGTGTTCATCTCTACAGGGTTTGAAGTGGTAAAGGCTGAGGAATCAACTACAAACTCTAGTACCAGGAGTTTTAGTACAGTTCCAACTCATTCTAGAAAAGAGAAGGCTGAATTGTTGTGTACCACTGCTACACAGTCTGAATCATCCTCCTCCAAGAGCAATTCTCTCCTTAAGAGAATTGTTGCATCATCTATGAAGAAGAAGCTGGAGAAAGAAAGTGTTCAAGTTCAGTCTTGCTCTCAGAAGAAGACTCCCAGAAGGAAGCAAATGGAATGCATCATGTGTGGTAGTACTTCCCATCTGGCTAAAGATTGTATCTACAATCCCAAAAGCACTATCCACATGTTTAAAGAGAAAGCTTCTGGGAAGATGATGGAAAAGTTAGCTTCAGAAGGAAAATCTGTTTCCTTCGGAAGCTCCAAAATGAAGAAGAAGGCAAGTGAAAAATTTCCTTCGGAAGAAACATTGGTCTCGAAAGAAAGGAATGCTTCTGAAGTACTGAAGCTTGCTGCAGTGAAAGCAAGATCTTCCGAAGGTCCAGTCTCCAAATCTTCCAAAGCTGCATAAGCTTCCGAAGCTTTGAAGGTCAAGCCAAATTTTCCAAATATGGTGTGGAAGTTGAAGGAGGACCGTGTGACTGAAGATTCTTCATCATCAAATGATCCTCAGAACTTGAACATAGGATCACTTACTATTTCATTTCCTTCAACTCATTTTAACAAGCCCAAGACCAATGAGGCTTCGGTTTCCAAATGTAACTAAATCATCTCTTTTTGTATAGGGACAACCAAAGTCAAACAGAAATGTGTGGATCATTAATAGTGGCTGCTCCAGGCACAGACAGGCAATGAGTCCTTACTTCAAAACTTTAAGAAGTTTGATGGAGGACCAGTTGCTTTTGGAGGAGATACAGGTGGTTACATCACTGGCAGGGGCATGGTCTCAAATGGTAAGTTCAGCATTAAGAAGGTAAACTTTGTCAAGGAGCTTGGATATAATCTTTTGAGTGTGTCCTAATTTTGTGACCAAAAACATCACATGCTCTTCACTGAGCATGAGTGCATCGTTCTAAAGCCTGGGGTGGTTATTCCTCAGGAGCTTATTCTGTCCAGAGCCCCCAGGAGAGGGAACATGTACAAGATGGATCTACAGGAAACATCTCCCTCTGGAGAAGTTTCTTGCTTTCTGTCTAAAGCAAATAGTTATGAGTCTTTCTTTTAGCATAAAAGAATGTGCCATGTAAACTTTAAAAACATAAATAAATTGATTAAGAATGATTTGGTAACTGGAATGCCAAAGAAAGTGTTTACAAGTGATGGCCACTATGTTGCATGCCTGAAAGGAAAGCAACACAAAGTGTCTCACAAGCCAAAGGAAATGAACTCTATCACTACTCCCCTACACTTGTTACATATGGATCTGTTTGGCCCCACCAGTGTAATGAGTCTAGGAAGGACCTCTTACTGTTTAGTGATCACAGATGATTTCATAAGATTCACTTGGGTGTTTTTCCTTAGAACTAAGGATGAAACCCCTGAAATATAAAGAACTTTATTCTGAAAATTGAGAATCAATCTGATCATAAGGTCAAGACCATAAGATGTGATCAAGGAACTGAATTTAAAAACCAAATCCTTGATACATTTTGTGATGAAAAGGGTATTTCAAGACAATATAGTACTCACAGGACTCCTCAGCAAAATGGTGTTGCTAAGAGGAGAAACAGTACACTTATTGAGGCTGCTAGAACCATGTTGTCTGACGCTAAACTGCCTATCACCTTCCGGGCAGAGGCTGTCAACACTGCCTTCTATGTGTAGAACAGAGTTTTAGTAGTTAAGACACATGGTAAGACTCATTATGAACTGTTGCATAAAAGGAGACCATTCATTGGTTTTCTCAGAACATTTGGATGTCCTTGCACCATCTTGAATACCAAAGATCAAATAGCCAAGTTTACTAAGAAATCAAATGATGGACACTTTGTTGGATACTCATCTGAAGCTAAGGCTTATAGAGTATACAATCTCAGAACTAGAATCATTGAGGAGTCAGCCAATGCGACTTTCAATGAACACACACCCTGTGTGAAAGGTTCTGGTCCGGATTGGCTGTTTGATCTTGATTTAGTTATCAACTGTTTTAAGAAGTCTTATGAGAATGTTTCAGGATCTACAGATAACAGATCAACAGAAGATCCTGATTCAAGATTTGAGCTGAGAAGACCAACCAAGAAGACTACTTCAGCTCCAGTGGTGACTAACCCTGTAATTGAGGCTCCTATCAGCACAAGCATGACAAATACTGCTGATTCAACTGAATTTCCTTCAAATTCCAGCTCAGAGGATCAGAATTCAGGAGAAGGAACTTGTAATGCAGGAGGAACTGGAGGTGGTGACAGTGATCAAGAATTTCTTGATGCTGATAACCACTCCATTGAAGACAACATGAATGATGTCACACACTCATTGGATCAAGTTTCTCTTGATAAGTGTGCTGATGGGTGGGAGACACCTCATTGTCAGATCAAAATTTCTCTAATTTAGATCTGTCCAACCAACTTGCTGTGATTGTTTCTTATCCTAGATAGAGCCGAAGAAAGTTGATGAGGCTTTGAAGGATGGAAGCTGGATTAAAGCTACGCAAGATGAGCTGCTTCAAATCAGAAGACAGAAGGTGTGGAACTTATGCCCTCTTCCTTAAGGGAAGATTGTCATAGGTACCAAATGGGTATTCAATAAAAAGAAGTTTGATAGAGGGATTATTATCAAGAACAAGGCTAGACTGGTTGTCCAAGGATACACTCAAGAAGAAGGGATTGATTACACTGATGTTTTTGCTCCAGTTGCAAGACTTGAAGCTGTAAGAATATTCCTGGCTTATGTTGCATCCAAGGATTTCAAGGTTTACCAACTTGATGTGAAATGTGCTTTTCTCTACGGGGTGATTGATGAAGAAGTTTATATTAAACAACCACCAGGCTTTGTAGACCCAGATCATCCTGATTATGTCTGCAAGCATGATAAGGCTCTATATGGACTGCATCAAGCTCAAAGAATGTGGTATGAGACACTATCGACATACCTCTGTCATATATGTAGATGACATCATCTTTGGTTTAACTAATCCAAAGCTCTGCAAAGAGTTTGAGATGCTGATAAAGAATCGATTTGAAATGAGTGCCATAGGGGAACTCAGTTTCTTTCTAGGAATTCAAGTGAAGCAGGTTGAAGATGGCATCTTTATTAGTCAATCAAAGTATGTATAGGACATACCTAAAAGATTCAAGATAACTAACTGTAAGGTTGCAAAGACACCCATAGCCAGAAACCAGTCCCTTGGTCCTGATCTTGAGAAGGAGTGTGTTGATGAACATCTCTATAGGGGTATGATTGGGTCACTTATCTAACTTACTGCTAGCATTCCTGATATTATGTTTACCACATCTATATGTGAAAGATCAAGCCAACCCCAAGATGTCACACCTAATCACTGTCAAAAGGATTCTCAGATACCTCAAAGGTGCTCCAAATCTAGGCCTTTAGTATCCAAAGAATTCAGACTTTAATCTATATGCTTATACAGATAATGATTATAGTGGCTGCAACATGACTGCAAAGTCCATATCTGGGGGATGTCAATTCCTTGGTGGAGATTGAGACATGATCTCCCTCTGCACCCATTACCCTCAGTAAAACACCAGTTGGTGATGGTGTTTCACAGCCTCTCTCTAGCCAGAGCTTGACAGCTGAACCAAGCAATAAAGGCCAAAGTTCTCTCCAGCCTGAGTCACCAAAGCCTATGGATGACAAAGGCAAAAGGAAAATGACTCCTAAGGAGATTCAGGATGAGAAGAGAGAGAGAGGAAGATGAAGTTGAGGGGAGAGAGTTCAAGTGGTTCCCCAGGGTTTATGGAAGCTGCAATCAGGGCTGCCCCCAGGCTAAACACTCAGGAAGATGAGTTAAGGGCAGCCAGGCTAAACTACCTGGGAACCAGAAACTATAATGTTGATAAACTCATCTCTCTCCCCTTAGATGAATTGAATGAACTGGCTGACATGGAGTTATCAAAGGAGAGGAAGGAAGCTGAGGATGCAGCATTGCTCCTCAATCACAGGGAAGAAACGAGGCTGAAAAGTATCTACAAGAATATTCCTGTCCTCTCCCCAGTTCAAGAAAGTCCTGAGCCAGAGACTATGGCCACTGAACAACCTCAGGTAGCAACTGAAGAAGAAAGACTAAAGATGATCAGCTACCTGAGTGCCACAGGTCTCTATCAGGCAGATGCACTTCTTCCCTTACCATCTGAATACATATTGTTTGAATATAAAAAGCAGATGGAAGAAAAAGATAAAAGAGAAAAACAAGATAAAAAGAAAAGATTAAGGGAAGAAGCTGCAAGGTCAAGGGCCATCATCCACAAAAGCCAAAAGAAGTCTGCTGTCAGACAATGGATGATGACCTTCTTAAAGCTGTATGGATTCTCTGGAAGGAGGCTTGGCCCAATGTCTCTATCCATAATGGATGAGCATATCAGGGTAATCAAGCAGAAGATAAAGAAGGGAGAGCTGGTGGACTTGTATTTTCCACCAAGTCTAGCTCAACCTGAAATTGAGGTGAAAGTTGAACCCACTGAGACAACACAACCTAAACCTGGAGCTGTATCTCAGCCAACTTCATCTTTTGATCCACAGTAGGGTCCTCCTCTCTCTCCTTCTGAACCTGTGAGATAGGAGACCCAAACTGAGGGGGACTCAACTGAACAACCTGGTACTCAAGACCAGTCCCCTTAGTTAAAATCATTAGGGAGAAGAAAAAGGATGGCCAAAAGATCAGCCTCAAAGAGAAAAAGAAGAAAGGCATCCACCTCCCAACCTCAGGATGAGTCAGAGCATCCTGAGGGAGTGCATGAAGAGGTCTCTCAACAAACTCCAATCATAGTAGAGCCTCTTGCTGTTGGAAGACAAATTATGTCATGGTCTTATGATGAAGATCAAGATAGATGGTATGTCATAAGAGATCAGGAAGGCATGCATGTCTATTCCTCAGAAGACATGCTCAATCTTCCTCTGCATGATCTCTTTAACATGAGAAGATTCTATGTTAGTCTGAAGGATCAAGACCTAATGATGAAGAAAGGTATGCGGAGAATCCTAATATGGACTATCAAAATATGAATCACTTCTCTGTTTTGGTAGCATCAGCCTAGGGGGAGTTTGTAAGATCATCTGAAGATTATGAGGCTAATGCAACCAACAAGCCAAAACAACCAAGTCTTCCATGCATGCACTAAGGAACAAAGATGAACTAGCTTTGGAAGTCTTACACTCTCAAATGTGTCTAAGTGTAAGATCTTCCAAAGCTAACAGTTCAAAAAGAGTTACTTCGGAAGTTTCACACTCAAACAGAAAATTATTCTAAGTGTGAAATCTTCCGAAGCCAAAGACCAGCATCTTCCGAAGCCAAAGATGAAATCTTCCGAAGCTTCAGAGACAAAGTCTTCTGAAGCTGTGAAGACTAATTTCTTCAGAGGACAGAGAAAATATGCTTTCTTTGAATCCACTTTTGATAAAGCTGACACACTCTCCGCTGCCTACTCTGGTGGTTCACTTACTTTACACAAGTTGGTGAAACTTCCATGCTTTATCAAAAAGTAGGAATGGTCTTTGTTTGTAACTTACCTTACTTGTTTCTGTAGAATTTTTGTATTAGGAAAAGTCAGTGAGCTATGGCATGTCATAGTCACTAGTCAAAAGGCAATCTGGCTTTTGATGGTAGATTGATTTTGTTGCCTAGATTAGTCAAATCCCAACTGTCTTTACATGTAAGTGACGGTTGTAGGTTGTAGTATAAAAGTGTCTCAGGTCCTTGTAATTTCTATGAATGCTTTGTAACACTTGTAAAAGAACTTGAGATCAATATACAACATCCTTGAAAACTAATCTTGTGTTCTTGTGTTGTTCTTAGTTCTGTCTCTTTAATTTTTGTGTTCTTAGTATCATCTGTATCTAGTTACCAGTTCCTTATTTGAATTGTTAAGTGATCTAATGATTCAAATTTTGATTTTGGTTCAATGTTCGACTTAGGTCGAACAATGTTAGAATCAGATAAGATGAGCAAGATGTTTTGATGAATGTTTGATGATATGAACCATGTTGTTATACCCGTTTGATCTTGAATCAGAAGAAAAATTAAAGAGATTTTAGGTTTTGGATGATCAGGGGGTTTAAGGGTTTAACGCACTGTAGCAACATTTAAAAATTTTGAGTTTTCTCTCTCTCACTCGTGATAAAAAAATCATAAGTGTTGAACTATATATACAACGAACAAAATGAATGTCTGCTATGTAAACAGTTTGTTTGTCCGCAGCGTAAGCAGTTTAAACTTAAAATTTAATTTTAATTGTCCGCTGTGAAATACACGTGCGATGTGTGAACAGTGCGTCCGCTGTACAATTTTAAAGATGTATGCTGTGGACCCTTATGATGTTGTACTGTATGTACAGTGGATGACTGCTTGGTCATGCGCTGTGTACACTTGTTTAAAATTGTTTGTTTGTTCACAACGGATGAATATGTGTTCATGCGCTGTGGACCCTTGAAAACTTGTTTGGTTTTTCACAGCGGATGAACATTTGTTCATGCGCTATAGACACTTGAAATGATTTGTGAATGTTTACAGCTTATGATTACCTGTGTGCATACGCTGTATACACTTGTACAGTTTCTACAACGGATGACTTATGTTAGTCATGCACTAGGGAATGGCACTGTATTCACAGCGGATGCCCTACCAACATCATACGCTGTGAACACATGTATGTTCACTAGTGCATACCGAATGTCTGTTTGTTTTGTCTGCTATATACACTTTGTGTATTTTGCATGTTACGATGGTTACTGTAGCTACAGCGGATGTATGCTTGTGTGCCCGCTGTGACAACAGTTGTCAAATTTTCAAAAATTTTGAAAAATATTAATTAATTTTCTTCAGAAGCAAATGTTTGTTTTAATATAATTTCTTCCGAAGCAAATTTTGTTTGTTTTTCTTTCGAAGAAAATTTTGTTTGATTTTCTTCCGAGCCAAATTTTGTTTGTTTTTCTTCCAAAGCAAATGTTTGATAAATTTTTTTGAAATGTTTTAAAAATTGAATGTTTGTTAAAATTTTAGAATTTTAACATGATCAATCTATGGTTGTTAAAGAATCACTCACAAGCAATATTATGTAATATTGTACATATGTATATGTGTCAAACTGTTGTGTTTGGGTGCTTGCTTGACTTGGCTTTATTTAAAACTCAAAATTTTTAAAAAAATTTCAAATTTTAAAATGTATGATTATGCACATTTCTGCTGCCTTTGATATTTCCAAGTTCATTTTCTCCCCCTAAATGTTTCCATATTTTTAAAAACCTTTTATAAAATGACAAAAATTTGTATGTGTTAGAATAGAAATTATCAAAGTCCAATTGATTGCTTGCTTGATACATGTTAGAAAGATAATACCTTATCTAACTAATAAATTAATGATTTTCATGTTTGAACATGAGTCATGGTCACATAACATGAGATCATACTAGTTTGAAATTTTCACTGAGCTGTTCGAATGTTTTTTTGAGAATAGACATTGACTAATACAATGTTGATTGCAGATATTTTATTCCACTTAAACTCATGCATGGTATTAATGATTGATTGAAACAACGAGTAATTATCATGTTTTGAGTTGATTGATATGAGCTGTATGCACCCCACATCTTATTGTATGTTTAGAACAACCCTTCTTAAGATATGCTATAAAGCACTTTCAATACTTAAGACCTAGCTACTTAGGACTATAAATGCTCAATTTGATCCATGTTGTTTGATTCTCATTAGGATTCTTTTTCTCTTCACTTTGGAAGGTGATCCTCTTTGGGATTCTTTTGATTAATTCACAAGGAATGTAGTCTAGAAGACTTTATTGATTGTTCATCCAAGATGGATGTGTTCCGCATTGGGATTCTTTTTGGATCATGATTTAGGTCATTTACGTCTGTGATTAGCACAACAAAGAATGCCTTGGTGTACTCCAGGTCTATGAAAATCATAAAAGAGGAGACACATGTATGATTGAGCAATTTATAAACTATTTAACTTGGTGTATTGTAGTTACTTTATAAGCAACCTATGTTGGATAGATCAATGCTCACCATAAACCAAGATGTGTTGTTGACCACACAATCATGAGAATTTAGTTCTTCACTGTTGTATGTGATGTTAGGTGTCCCATGCTGAGCCTATCCACATATTAAACAAAGTACTGTTAGTCTTTATTAGTGGAAAATGACTCAACTAAAGAATGAGCTGGTGTACTATCATTTCTCATGAGTGGTATGTGTGATTCAAGATGTTTGATTATAAGAAAACATAAATTTTGTTTGATATCTTGATTCTGAAACATACTTGTTGATGTTTAATTTGGACTTTGACAAAATCAAGCTTGTTTGAAATTAATGTTTTGAAAACACTACTTGTTTTATTCATAGTTGATCATACCAATTGACTAAACCAGAAATTCATATCTTGTTGAATGAAATGGTTTGGTAAACAGGTCAGCTAATTGATTGTCTATTTGGACTTTAATCAACTTTATCAGACCCTTTTCTAAGCAATCTCTCAGAAAATGATATCTGATATCTATGTGTTTGGTTTTTGAATGTTGAACTGGATTGACAGTAATAAATATGGCAATAGAATTGTCAATGTGTATGGGTGTTTGAAGAAAATTAAAGCCTTAATCAAGCATTTGGTTTTGAATCCAAAGCACTTGAGAACAGCATGCAGAAGCAGCTATGTATTCTTCTTCAGCTGTTGACACAGAGACATTTGTTTGTTTCTTGCACTGCCAGGAGATCAATCTTGGTCCAAGAAACTGACAACCTCCTGTAGTGGATCTTGTGTTGCTGTTGCATCCACCATAATTACTGTCTGTGTAGGTATATAAAGAAAAAATTCCATCTTTTGGATACCATAGCCGAAGAGCTGGTTTGCCTTTTAAATATTTGAAGATTCTCTTTACAGCATTTATGTGTGATTCTTTTAGATCTGCTTGGTATATGGCACACATGCATACTGCATACATGATGTCTGGTCTGCTTGCTGTTAGGTACATCAATGAGCCTATCATTGATCTGTAGAGTTTCTGATCAACTGATGTTCCTTCTGGATCGGGTCCAAACTTCAATCCAGTTGCAAATGGTGTCTTGCTAGATGTGCAATCAGACATATTGTATTTCTTTATTATCTGATTGACATACTTGCTCTGGTTGATTAAAATTACTTCATCTGATTGTTTAACTTGAAGACCAAGGAAGAACGTAAGCTCTCCCATTAAACTGATTTGGAATTTTGATTTCATAAGAGTTTCAAACTCTTTGCAAAGTTGGATGTTTGTGGAGCCAAAAATTATGTCATCCATATAGACTTGAACTACTAACAAGTCTTGTTCTTTTCGTTTTAAGAACAATGTCTGATCTATTTTCCCTCGGGTGTACCCATTCTGTAGTAGAAACTTAGATAAAGTTTCATACCACTTCCTAGGTTCTTGATGAAGACCGTACAAAGCTTAATCTAGCTTGTTGACTCTGTGAGGGAAATACAGATCTTCAAACCCTGGTGGTTGAGCAACATATACCTCTTCATTCCATATAGAAATGCACACTTGACATCCGTTTGGAAGACTATGAAGTTTTTGGAAGAGGCATATGCAAGGAACACTCGGATGGCTTTAAGTCTAGCTACTGGAGCAAAGACATCATCATAATCAATGCCTTCCTCTTGAGTATATCCTTGGGCAATTAGCCTTGCTTTGTTTCTAATGAAAATCACTCTGTCATCTGCTTTGTTTCTGAAGAGCCATCTTGTACCAATGGCCTATTGACCTTTAGGTAGATCAACCAGCTTCCATACCTCTTGCTTTCTGAATTGATGTAATTCTTCTTGCATTGCTTCTATCCAATTGTTGTCTTTAAGTGCTTCTGTGATGTTTTTTGGTACAGTTAAGGATGCGAAGCAAGAGTGCAGGCAAATGTTTGCTATGTCAGATTGACTTCATGTCAACCTGGTATTAAGGTCACCAATGATGTTTTCTAAAGGATGATCTTTGTGAACTCTGGTTGTTGTAATCTGATCAACAGGGATGGTTGAATCAAGATTAGTGATTGTTTGGTTGGGTGTTGATGGATGAGCAAGGGTATTTGTGGTTGTTTGTTTATCTAGCTGTGTAGTTTTATTGAATGTTTATGGTGAATCATGAAAGAAATCTAACATTTCATCTTTATGATGTGCATCAGGTAATGAATGATAGTCATCATCTTCTTCAACTGTGGTTGGATGTTGTGGTTGGGTGGTCACAGGTGTTGATGAAGATGGTGTGTTTGTTGATGTTCCTTTTGATGTGTGTGTTTGTTCTAGAGGTGTTGAAACTATGGTACACGAAGGAGTAATGTTTGTTTTCCTTGGAGGATCAGCAGTTAAAGGAACATCTATGGTTGTTGGTGGAATCATGGGATACTCATTGTCTTCCTTGGTACCTAAAACATCAAAGTAAGATGTGTCAATGATTTTGTTAATAAGTCAATATCAAACAACCAGTCTGATCCAATGACTTTCTTAGTGAAAGAGTGTTCATTAAAAACAACATTTGTTGTTTCTTCCACTATATTTAGTCTTGAATTGTATACTCAGTAGCTTTGGAGCTTCCTAGGTATCCAACAAAAAATCCATCATCTACTTTTGGAGCAAACTTAGATAATTGTTCTCTGGTGTTTAATATTGAGATAGAACATCCAAACGCTTTAAGAAATCCAATGAAAGGTTTTCTTTTAAACATTAACTCATATGGTGTTTTGGAATGTTCTTTGATGTTAATGTTTTGTTTTGAATGTAGCAAGCTGTATTGATTGCTTCAGCCCAAAAAGATATGGGTAATAGAGAGTTGGCTAGCATTGATCTAGCAGCTTCTATTAATGTTATGTTCCTCCTTTCAGTAACTCCATTTTGCTGAAGAGTCCTTGCTACACTGAATTGATGACTGATTCCTTTCTCTGCACAAAAAGAAGAAATAGAGTAATTTTTAAATTCAGTACCATTATCACTTCTTAAAGATTTAACTTTAAGATCCAATTGATTCTCAATTTTAGTGATAAATGATTTGATGATTTCTGATGTTTTTGACTTGTGTAGTAAAAAGAAACCCATGTGAATCTTGAGTAATCATCTACTATAACATGACAGTATTGCTTCTTTCCTATACTAAGGATGTTTGTTGGACCAAAAAGGTCCATGTGAAGAAATTTGAGTGATGTGTTGTTTGAGTTTACCAATTTTGACTTATGGGACACTCTGTGTTGTTTTCCTTTCAGACATGCAGTGCAGTGGTCTGTACAGAAGAATTCTTTTTGTGGTAAACCTATTACTAAGTCACCTTTTACAAGTTGATTCATTATGTTATAATTTGAGTGTCCTAAACGTCTGTGCCACAATAGGGAAACATCTTCTGATGCTTTTGATAGTAAACTTGTTTCAGGGGTTGATGCTGAAATAGTGTTCATATCAACAATGTATGTGTTGTTATGACGAGGTGTTTTCAAATTGATATAATCTTCTGGTATTTGAAAACCCGTCTTAAGGATGTAATAGTTGTTGGAGTCAAATAAGGTGGCATATCCTTTATCACAGATTTAGGATATGTTGAGAAGATTGAACTGGAGGTTGGAGCAGTAGTTGACATTTTCAAAGCTAATCAACCTATTTGACACTGTTCCTTTATTGGTTATCTTTCCACCTGTCTTATCTCCTCCAAAGGCAATATTTCCTCCATATTTGCCTTTAGAATCCTGAAGGAGGGAACAATTGCCAGTCATGTGACAGGAACATCCATTGTCAAAATACCATATGTTGTCAAGCCTTCTTTGATGTCCCTGTAAAATCAAAGAAATTAGTTAGATGGTGCAACCTAAGCCAAGATGGTCATGGGCTTTTCGTCTTTTCCAATAACATATATGCAGGATCATTTTTGACTCTAAACACAGAACTCACTAAGTCTTAATTGATTGATGAAACACAGAATATCAAACTAAAGTTGATAATAATATACGAAGTTAATGAACAAGAGAATGGTTTTCAAGATACTTGTATATATTACTTCTCAACTTAGTATTACAAGACTTTTAAGCTCATGCTACTTAAGTTACAATGAGAAAGTATATATACTACTATCTACGGCCGGTTATACTTGGAAAACCAGCTGGAATCTACAACTAGACAAATACAACATTGCTAGAAGTAAAATATCTAGGATAAAATAATATCCTAGATAAGGTAGTCATGAAAAGTCCATGACTTACCTTTTGTCACCAACTAAGGATGGCATCTGTACTAAGTTGAAAAGGTGAACAGTGGATTAAAGTATGATCAACTACATGGGTTAGGAAAAGCACCATGATGTGTATAAGAGTTTGTCAGACAGACCATACTTTTGTCCACTGGTTCATAGTTGATTCTTCTGAAGCTAAATGGCTTCGGAAGAATAAGTTCTTCCGAGGCCATTTATACTTCGGAAGAAACAACTTCTTCCGAATCTTCTACAGGTCTTTATGATTTTATTCTTCGAAAGACTTTTTCTTGGATCTTCTAAGTGTGAATGCTTCGTAAGGAGAACTGCTTGGTCTTCGGAAGACTTTGTTCTATCCTTTGGAAGTCCTTCATATACTTCGGATGGAAAACTACTTAGTCTCAAAAGACTTAGTTTTCCTCTAGAAGCTCTTCAGACAAAATTCTTCGGAAGATCTTTGACATAGCTATGGAAGAGTAGTTTTGTCTTCGGAAGACTTCTTCAACTTGTACACATAATTGTTCTAAGTGTTGCCTCCCTCCTTTTTGGCAGCCGCAAGTTCTCCCTCTACCTCTTTCTTTCTATTCTCTTTCAACTTCTCCCTAGCAGCTTTCTTCCTCTCCTTGTTGACTAGATCTTGCTCTTTGTGAAAAAGAAACAAGATCATGTCATTATTGTGAGGTGCCAGCTCCTCTTGAGAATAGCCTCTGTTGCAGAGAAAGTCTATTCTCTCCATTCTCTCCTTTTCTATTGCTTCTTCCTTCTTCTTCCTTCTTTCCTCCTCTTTGGCTAACCTTGCTGCTTCTTCCTTTTTCTTTGTACAGCAAGGTTACCTTTTCTAGTTTCACAAGCTCATCAGTTGGGAGTAGAAGAGTTTCTTCATTGGCTACTCCTAGGCTGATGAGCCTATCAATGATTTCCACCCTCTTTTTATTGTTGAGACTTGCTTGGGCGGCTGCTGCTGCTTTGCTGCTTGCAGCCAACAACTTTCCAGTATCAAGTCTCCCCTTCTTCTTTAGCTTCTCCAATCTTTCCTCTTCTAGTAGCTCCTCAGAAGTAAGCTTTCTCTTCCCTTTAGGATCAGAGGAAGATTCAGCCTTTAGGAACTCAGGTTCAAAAGATTTAGGTTGAAGTAAGGGTGTTTGAAGTAGTGGTTCATGTAAGAAAGTGGTTGTAAGAAAGTCCTCACTATTAATCTTAGAGGCTAGTTCAAGGATTGCCTCTGTGGTGAATAGATCACTGGACAATGAAGACAGTCCAATTATTTCTTCGGCAGCTTGGATTTCTGCCTCGGAAGTAACTGGAACTGCATCACCTGTCCCATCCAAATCAGTTGATTGGCCATCAATCTGTACATCCCCTTCAATGTTTATCTTGGGTTTAGTAGGGACCTTAGGTTAACTACCTTCCTCTTTAGAGGTAGGTGGTGCATTCAGCCTTTGAAGCTCTTCAGCTCCAAAGTAGGCGATAGCTAGATCAGGGGAGGGTTGTTGAATGGAGGAGCTCAATAGAAATTTGGTTAGAAACCTATTGAGATCTATGAGCATCCTTTGGTCCACTTGAAAGGTAATAGGAGCTGGTTAAGGGAAGACTGTTGCAGGGTGATACTGTTGGGGGTAAAAGATAGATAAGGCATTAGGAGAAGTTGTTGCTATGGGGTAAGTGGGTTCCACATGATGTTGTTTCTGTACATTCTCCCTATTTTTGGTAGCATCATCTTGAGAAGTAGATGAGCTGGAGGAAGAACTTAAAGAAACCTAGAAAGGCATGTGCCTGACAGACTTCTCAATATGTTTCTCAGCTAGTTTAGCCTTGAGATATTCAATCTCAAGTTGCTGAGTGGCAGACCTGTCCTCTAAAGTCTTAACCTTTGATTCAAGGTTTGAGACTTTAGAAATCAGGTCTTTGATAATGAGTTGCAGTCTACCCTTATCTTCTTTTGAAGAATCATAGGGAGATGAGATAACATGCCCGTCATGTTCATCATCACCACCAGTTATGGTTTCTCGGTGCCCTGGATACCCTTCCCTACTGATGTCCTTTTCAGAAATATCAATTGGCAAGGTTGCTATAGACTCAGTCTCACTGATGTCACCACTTTCCTGAGAGGCCAGTGAGACACTCTCAGTAGTGGTGGCTGACTCTACATGAGTCACCTCCACACCAGTTGGACTCACCTCAGTTTGGCTGAACTGATGTTGGCTAGATATCAAAGGTTCCCTAGGGCTCAGTTGATCTTGAGAGAGGTATTGTAGGTCAACATCATGGCCCTGACAGAACATGATATCCTTATTAGGTTGGATTAAAAGGTCAGTGAAGGATAGAGAGGTTAATTCTAATGACCCGGGACTTTGGTCAGCACCTAATGGCTCTTCTACAATAGCAGATGTGCCAATGATGTGGCTGTCCCTTTTTGGTTGCTCAGGGGAGTGTTGGGACTCACCCTGAGGGCTAATGGCTTGGGTTTTGGGCTCATCAGGTTGAGACTGAGGAGACTCAACACTGATATTAAGGTCGATGGTGGAGGAAGGTGTTACCTCTGGCTGAGTGGGAGCCCTGAGTTCCACTCGAGCCTTTTTAGTGTGAACAGAGGGGACCTGATAAATCAGAGTAGATTGATCAGGAGTTCGCTTGAGGCGTCTGGTGTATGTAACTTTTATTGGGTGGGAAGAAGTAGTTGGCATTTGAGTGGGGAGGTCTGGTGTGGGTTCATCGCCTGCTGGGCTTGTAGGGATGTCACCAGGAGCCGTTGGCTCAAGCATACCTGGGAGAAGATCAGTGAATCTCCCCGTGAAATTGGTGGACACCTTCTTTAAGGACTTGAAGATGCCCGGCCTCATGTGTGGGACCATTAGAGTGTCTTCATGTTATAGTCTGTTCTGGTCCAGCTCATAGTTTATGATATACTGAATAAACGGGGGATACATGAAAAATAAATCCCGAGCAAGATTTCCTCGCAGATTCTTTAGCACAAACCTTGAATAGTTGAAGTGGAAGCCTTTTACCATTCTATGGACTAGGCAGCCTAGATCATATAGGATTTGATCCCAACCCCTTGATTTGTTGGATAGGCTATGTAGGACAATGTGCAACAAGAATTTCTAGGTGTAAGAGAAATTAAACTTGTAGACCGTGGACTTGTGCACATCACCACCATATCCCATCTGAGTGTATATGTATGCTAACTTAGAATTGGGGAATTCAGTTGGGGCGCCTTCATCATGTAGCTCCAGATGCTCCCTGATGGTAGATTCAGAAATGATGATCTCTTGTCCGCTGATTCTCGACCTGATGACCCTCTTATCATTTAGAGTTTCACAATGACCGTTTCCCTAAAATTCAGTCATATGATTAGAGTATATGGTGGGGTTTACAGTGAGGGCGGTAAAGTATGTGGAGTGGAACAGAAAATCGATGATGGGGACAAATTCAGCATCCTTAGCAAAAAAGCGAAGTAGTGGTCTCTTTCTTTCCATTACGAAAGACACGCTTCGCCAGAATCAAGAATGGCGACTTTGTTATGTTAAGGATTAAGAGCCATTGTCAGAATGTATGGTTGGATTGAAGGAATTTGAGAGAGAGAGTGAAGATGATAATGGGAGTATTAGGTTTCAATGGTGGTAAAAAGGGTAAAGAAAGAGAGTCGGAAGTTTTAAATAAAGGGTAAAAGACCATACCGATAAGGTGAAAAGACAGTTTGGCTGTGTACTTGAGTACAGCGGCAAGGTAGATAATTTAAAATATTCCAAAAAGATCTTAATCTTTACACAGTGGAGCCCAAAGGTTTCCGTTAAACAGTAAAAGTTTTCTTCCGAAGGAAAAGTTGCTTCCGCGAGAAAAGACTTCTTCCGAGAGGAAGTTGATAGCCTTCGGAAATAAATTTGATCTATGATCAAATTTTCTTCCGAGGGTAAAAACTCTTCGGAAGAGAGTACTAAAGTGAAGGAATTTACCTTCGGAAGATATAAAGATCTCTACCGAGGGAAAATTTCTTTTCGGAAGAATTTCCACTTAGAAGAAAAACTTTAGTAACAGGGCTTAGATTGTAATTAGACACATTTTAAAAAGGTTACAAAAGAAATAAACTAGTCAATGTTAATCATCCCAATAGTTGTGATTAAGTATTTAAATCTTTGTTCATCAAAGGCTTTGGTGAACAAGTCAGCATATTGTTTATTTGAATTAACTTTTACTAGTTTAATCAAGTGTTTCTCATGAATATCTCGAATGAAATGATACCTGATGTCAATGTGCTTTGTCATGGAGTGCTTGACTGGATTTTCTGTAATGGAAATAGCAATCGTTGTGGAAATTCAATTCTGCTGGATGGATCGAATATTGCAATTGTATTGTTGCCGTTTATCAGATCTGTGATGCAGAATCTCACAAACCCGTTGATAATTTCAAGTGAAGTTCTAATGTAAGATATAATGTATGATGATGAAAGAATGATGAACTATTCAAGAACACATATTCATAAAATATATCATTCATTCATATGTATGTTTGCTAGGAGATTACAAGGGAGTTTGCAAGAGGTTTCTCTCTTACACACACTCAACCTAATGGTTCTCTCCCTAGACCAAATTTGTATGCTTGCTTGATTCAAAATGGATGATTAGAGTATAAATGACTACACTTATTCAATTTATACTCTTTTACAAAAATGAATAAAATTACATTTAAGCCCTAATGATTACACATATATTGTTCTAAGCCTGATAAATTCTCTGCTGCTGATGTGTGACTGCCGGATGATGATGTCTCTCGGGACGTCCGCTGATGTTGACTGTTGACTTTGACCATGGTTGACCAAGTTTGACTTTGGTCAATTTTCTTCGTTTTGATCATATTTTTAGCATAGCTTCACCGTGTCGGTTTTGGTAATCATCATGAGATTCGGCACTTAGGTTTTGGTAAGTATCATCTTCAAATAGTCCAACAATACTCCCCCTAAGATGATGCTGCCAAAACCTCATGATTATCAAAACCTTGGATGTTGATTGATGTGCAGTCTTGAAGTGCAGTCTTCTCCCCCTTTTTGGTAGCATCTTCTTAGAGGCTTTATAAAAAGGCATTGAGAAAACGACTTTGTTTTGGAACATAAAGACTTTGGTTTGGAATTTGATGGATGTTTCATCAGCTTGATCTTCTAATCTTGTTTTCAAGACTTGAAAATACACCTATTTGCAAACACTATGGGTTGCACAGGTAGCAATATCAGCAGCTGTATCTCAACTTCAGAAGTGAAGGAGAAGCATAAAAAATTCTTCAGACTTGACATATACTCCCCCACAACAAATGCTTTGGAGGGTGAGGAACTTTTGTGTATGAGATACCAAGAGGAGGATTCTTATTTCTCAGCAACTGGCAGGAGATCTTTGAAAGAAGCTGGACTGTTCACATGACATCTTGAACTGAATAAGAAACTCAGGCATGTTGTGCAATTCATCACCTGCAAAAGTCTAAATCCTCTCGGTAGAGGTATTGCATGGAAGTTTCACTCCTAAATCAATAACACATGTAAATCTGCCAAAACTAAGAAAAATACTAAAAATGAAAAATCCTTTTGAATTTTAGATTTTTCAAAATTATGATATTTACAAGCATGAATCCATCAACTACAACGAGATCATACTAATCTAAAATCCTTTACATCTAAGAATGTTTAAAGTTTGAATAGACATAGACAAAGAACAAAGTTGATTACAAGTATGTTTGTCCACTTAAACTCACGCAAGGATCTATTTTCAACAATTTGTGATATTTATCATGTTTAGGTTTTATTAGATATGCTAATTGAGTACCCCACACTTAGAAGTATGGAAGAATTATCCTTCTCAGGAAATACAAGGTGGCACTTTATCACAACTTGAACCAGGCTACTTAGAGTATAAATTCTCATGATATGATCCACTTTGGGATTCTTTTATACTTCACTTTGGAAGTTGATCCACATTGGGATTCTTTTAGCTTTGATCCACATTAGGATTCTTTTCTTTGCCTTTTGGCATGCATCAACACTTTAGTGCAAGGTCAACTAGGTCTGTGCTCAGCACAACAAAAGTTGTCCTTATGTTTACTCCAGGTCTGTATTTACATACAACAAAGGAGAAACAGATGCTTTTATCAATGAGAAATTTATAAACCATTTTCGCATGGTGTGTTTAGGTAACCACAAAAGCAAAAACTTGGAAAAGGCATTGGTTACCAATACCTAAAGATGGTTTTGGTCCATAATGCACATTGATTTAGTTCATCACAAATATGCTTATCTTGAATCCAAGCTGAGCCTACTTGCTAAATCAAAAGTTTCAGATTCGTTGAGCTTGGATCTTAGGATTCATCATTTTCAGATCTAAGAATTCAAAATTAAAGATGGGTGAAGTGTGTGAATCGAAGAACAAAGATGTGTGTGTGTAATGTATAATGTTATGATTTCATTGATATTGAATAACAAATTACAATAAAGAAACATATACAAAGATGGATGAACATCAAACCCACCCAAAGGAGAGAAATTCTCCTTGGGTGGTGATTTACACCATGAAATACACACATATAAGAACAACTAGCCACTCACATTCTTTGCAATAATCACACCTTACAAAGTAGCACTAGTGGTTCTATTTATAATGTTTTTACATCATGACCTAATTTTGACTTTTCTTATGGTCTTGATGTTGACTTTGTCTTGTGTTTGTTTTGTTCTTTTTATCAACTTGGTCTCTGAACTTGTACAATGAGATCTTCAGTTGGTTTTGATTGTGTTTTGGAAAGCTTCAGTTTATCTATTGTTGAACCCAACAATACTCCCCCTAAACTGATGCTTGCCAAACTGTGACTTGAAGATCTTCTCTGTCACATGTCTTCTTGATCAACTGATGTTATGACATAGTTCACTGTAGTTCTCCCCCTCAGATTAAGCTTCTCCTAATGTATTTTTGATAAAGGATAGAATCTCTTTGAGAATACTTAACGTATTGGATATGAGGTGTATCACTTTTGGATTACTGTTTGTTCATATCACACTCAAAGGATTAGAATGTATTAGGCATATAATGAGGCTTTGAACTTCAATAAACAACATCAGGAACATAAGTCAGTCTTGAAGACACTTCAACTCTTTGAATCTCTGAATTAACTTGATAATAGATGGTTCCAAGTACTTCAAAAAGAGTTTCTAACAGTTGTACAAATCCTTGATTGGATCAATGATTGTGTGACCAAGGTTGATTTCTTCGTTTTTATTGAATGTGAAAATGGATGTGCCTGTTGGTTGCAATCATCCGTATTCATCATGTTTCTTGTTTTCTTGTTTGTTGTAGGCATCTGTTCATCATCTTTCTTGTATTTCTTGTTTGTTATTGTCAACTGTTCATCATCTGTTCATTGATATTGTTGTTATTGATGATGTTGTTATGGATGTTGATGTTGTTGATGTTGTTGTTGTTGATGGATGTGCATTTTGTTGATAGCATCAACATTGGTTTAAAACAAAGGCTAAAATTTGGATATAACATCCGCTTTAGATGAATCAACATAAGCATTTGATCTTGTAACATCCGTATTTGTTGAATCAACATAAGCATTAGTTCTTGTAACATCCGCAATTGTTGAATCAAACAGCCGCATTAGTTTTACATCTTCACATCCGCATTTGTTTCTTGTAACATCCGTATTTGTTTAAACGAATGAGCATTTGAAGTTATACATCCGTATTTGTATTAAAGAAATGCGGATGTATAGCTCTTCATCCGCATTAGTTGTGAATCAACAGCCTTGGTTTTGCTGATCATCTACATTAGTAGATAATACAATTGCATTTCTTTTGTTGATCATCAGTATTAGATTTGAACTTTCATCCGCATTTGTGTAGTTAACACATCCGCATTGAAGATTCTCATCCACATTACATTTATGCAAATCCGCATTTGTTTGTTTTTAAGAAATGAACTGCCGCATTTCTTTTGTATCTTTGAACTTATCAGCATTGGTTGACTTACACAACCGTATTGGTTGCGTAATATCAGCATTTGTTTGAACTCTCATCCGCATTTCTTCAAAGAAATACAGATGGTTTGTCTTCTACTGTATATTGTTCAATCTCCAGTAACCTGCTCAAAGTCAAGTGATGTTCTCAAAATCATGTAATGTTCTTGAAATCATGTAATCCGCTTGAAATACATGTAATTGGCTCGATTTACACATTGGCAGTAGCATCGATCTACTTTTAATTTTGAAGAGAAAACCGAATGTATTCTGCTTGAGCCCAAGTTCTTTTGTGGATTTGACTTGGATCTGTTAATAATGGTATCGAATTTGAGGAGATGATGTATGGAATGATTTATCATCTTCAATTCGAAGCAAATAAGAGCAGATTTCTTGATTTTGTTAATGAACATATGTGTTATTGATGAACAGATGTTTGTTCTTCATTTTTGTGATTTTCTTCTTTATTGTAAACATCTTTAAAGATAAAAACAGATCTGAAACATACATGAACCCAGCAACCAACAGCTCTGATACCATTTTGCTAAATCAAAAATTTAGATTCGTTGAGCTTGGATCTTAGGATTCATCATTTTCAGATCTGAGAATTCAAAATTAAAGATGGGTGGAAGTATGTGAATCAAAGAACAAGGATGTGTGTGTAATGTATAATGTTATGATTTCATTGATATTGAATAACAAATTACAATGAAGAAACATATACAAAGATGGATGAACATCAAACCCACCCAAAGGAGAAAAATTCTCCTTGGGTGGTGATTTATATATGAAATACACACACAAAAGAACAACTAGCCACTCATACACTTTGCAATAACCACACCTTACAAAGTAGCACTAGTGGTTCTATTTATAATGTTTTTACATCATGACCTAATTTTGACTTTTCTTGTGGTCTTGATGTTGACTTTGTCTTGTTGACTTTGTCTTGTGTTTGTTTTGTTTATCAACTTGGTCTCTGAACTTGTACAATGAGATCTTCAGTTGGCTTTGATTGTGTTTTGGAAAGCTTCAGTTTATCTATTGTTGAACCCAACACTACTGACATATCAAACAAAGTCTTGTCAGTCTTTATTGATTTTGAAAAATAGATATAGAAGATAGTAGATGAGTGTACTATCATTTCTCATGTAAATGCAGGAAGATTCAAAAGATATATTTTTTTTGGACTTTTCTTGATTTTCTAATTTTTAGGATTTTTGTTCTTGAGAAAATAAAGAATTGGCATATGTGTTATCAATTCAATAGAGATCATCTACAGTTAGTCCATGTAGCAATGTAATCAGACTAAGCAGATGAAATGAAACATCGGTTGTTTCTTGCATTGCCATCATACTTTCTGTGAATGATTGATGTCCTGCATTGAATCATGGTTAATTTCTGCTCCATTTGGGTCAGTTGCATCATAACATCATGAGCAGGAAGAACGTTCCTTTCATGGGAAGGGATCAGCCACTACTAACTTTTCTTGGGTTGACAGGCCTCCATAACTGTCCCTATCACACTAGCAAATCAGTTAGATATTTCAACCCTGGCCATTATTGTCCTGAGCTGTCCATTAGCATCTTTATATGTGACTTGCTCTTATGTGTATGATTTTGCTTTATCTGATGATATATTAGAGTCATCTTTTAAAATTGTTTCTTTCTCCAACATTGTTTTGTTTTTAAACCAACTGACTCAACTTTAGTTTGTTTAACAAATGGAGTTTGTTTGGCTTTTGAAAATCTTTTTGTTAGGTTAGAAAATCTAGTTTGTTGTTGAAAATTTTGTGGAGGTGTTGCAAAGGATCTTTGTCCTTTGATCATGTTTGTTTCTCCTGGGCATGTGATCATATTCATCATAAGAATTGTAATCATGATTATAATAATTTGATGGATGTGATCTTCTATGATATTCATTGTGCCAAGCATTATTCCTATATCTGTCATACTTATATAGTGTGTATGACCTAGGATAATGTCTAGGTGCCCAATAATCATGAATATCATAATGTTTGAAATCATACCCATGTCGATGTGATCGAGGAGAAGAGTAGTTATGACGTCTATTGTAGTACTCATGCTCCGATCTTGGTGAGTATGACTCTGATGGATGATAAGATCTTTGACCTCTTCTATGTTGTGATGTCAGAGAGTTGTTGTATGAACACTCTAAAGTGGTATGATTCTCCATGTCATAATTTAAGCAGTAAGGAGTAGGTCTGGATCTTCTTCTCTTAGGCTTGGATGATGAAGTTGGATTTGATTGGAACTTCACAGCCTTTTGTCTTGGTTGTTTTTGTTGCTTTCTCTTGTGAGGACATATATATGTATCACTCTCAGTGTTTTTACACTCAGAAGTGTTGTGTGAATCTGAATTGCATGTCTCGTAGAGAATTGGTTATTGTTTTGGAGTTTCTAATGTAGCTTTTGAGGTTGATGGTTGGTTTGGATCAGGTATAGAAGACTTTGTCTGACTTTTCTTCTTTCTTTTAGATATGGTTTTCTTCCTCTTGACCCGTTCTTTTATTTCTTGTACCTCAGGCTTTTGTTTGTTCTTTAACTCCATCTTAATCTTTGCCTTGAGTTCAGCCTTAGGTAATTCTGGTTCAAGAAATCTTACTGGTTTGAATTTTTCATAAAGAACCATAGCCTTTTGTTTGTTGTCAGGCTTTGCTGCTTTGGATTTCTGTGGTTTTGTTTGTTTTGGATTGATTTCATCATCACTATCATCACTTGTAGGATCTCTATCTTGACCATCACAAGAATGAAATGTTTCATGCTGTGGTGATTCTTGTTTGAGGTACAGCTTTGTGTTGTTTCAGGAGAAGAGATTTGAGTGATAGTGTATGGTTTGTCTGTTGGATGATGATCATGCATAATTGAATCTTCTTTGACTTGACTTGCCATTAAAGTTGGCATTTTTGTGTAGTTATCATTGTAAGGAGGAGGAACAACATGGTACGTAGTTCCAACACTCTTCTTCTGATCTCTTTGTGTATCAAGTAGTTCTTCCAACTTGCTGGAAGTCATCTTTAAATTCTCAAGTTCAACTTCAGTTGATGCATGATTAGTTTTTGTCTTTGTTAGAGACTCAGTGAGTCTTGTAACTTGAGCTTGAAGACTAAATCTTTCTCCAAGGAGTTTGTCTGCATCCTTTAGAAGAGAATTGATTTTATCTTCAAAGAATTTGTGTTGTATCTTCAATTCTGTATTTGTCGCCTTTTCTGTATTGATTACTTGATTTAGACGCTCAATGTAATGTTGCAAGTTATTGATTGTTTTGGTTGTACTTGCTTCAGATATTTTGGCTTTAACTTCAGCCTTTGTGTTTGTTAACTTCACAGAAAGTTCAGTTGATTGAGCATTCAACTTGTGATTTTCTTTAAGCAATTTACCAACTTCTTTCTCTAGTGAAATGATTTGTTTTACAGAAGTTTGTAGTTCCTCTGCATGTGAAGCTCTTTCCTCCTTTATCATGTATGATACATTGTTGCAATGTTTCCGATATGCCTGAACTTCATCTATGCATGCTAATGAACACAGATTAATCTTTCTGTCTTCAGGAATGTCAGGCAATGGAGGAATGTTTGTGTTGTTGATGTTTGTGGCTTTGCAAGCTCAGTAGTTAACTCTTCATGTTTGGTTTGTTGTTGAACCATTTTGTCTTGCAACTGGTTCATCTCTTGAGTTAAACTTATGTTTTGTTGATTCAATGTCTTGATTTGTGCTTGATCATTTCTTTGAGATTGTTCCATCTCTGACCTGCATTTTATCAAATCATTAGACAAAGTGTTGTTTGAGTTTGCAAGATCACATAAATGTAAGTGCATCAGTTCTTTCTCAATGTGACTGATGTACAACTGAATGTTTGTCTTGTCAAACAATGAATTGTTGTTATTGTTTGATATGCTATTGATGTTTGGTTGGTTGCAGTTTTTGTTTGATTTGTTGCTATTCTTTGAGTGGTTGCAGCTTGGTTTGCTTTGATTGAATTCCTGAAACCTCTTTCTACCTACAGCAAGAAAGAAAGCTCGGTTTCTTGAAACACGAGTGTCAGTGAATGATGTTAAATTTTCCATTTTGTTTAACAACAAAAATGATTTGTAAATTTGTTTTGTGTTTAAATCAAAATCAAATTTAAACTTTAATTGAATCCAAACAACGTCGAAACTCAATTTAATTAGATTGGCCTAATTAAAGAGTTAACTTTGTTCAATTATAATTTAGTTAAGTCAGACTAAGATTAATCTAGCTCAATTAAAAAGTAATAAATTTTGGATCGTTCAAATTAAAATCAAATGATTTTGTGACACGATTTAAATTATTGTTAATTTGTTTGTTTGAAGAATATGAATGTCTGTCAATATAAAATCTTTTGAGAGTTACAAAATTTTCCTGAGAGTAAAACTTTCAAATTAAAGTCAAAATTTGAAGTTCTCAAAGCTTCCGAGAACAACTCTTTCAAATTGAAATCAAAATTTTAAATTCTCAATTCTTCCGAGAACAACTCTTCTGAGAACAATAAAATTATCTGGTCAAAATTAAAATCTTCCGAACTCAAAAAAAAATTTTTGCGAACAGTCTTATAAGTCGGTCAAAATGAAATCCATTTCCTCTTTTTTTTAATGTCTTCTGAGCTTAATATTGGTCAAAATAAAAAGGAGTCAAAATTGAACTCCCAAAACACTCTCAAACCTTTCGATGCTTTCTCTGTTCTCACTCTCTATTCGATGAAGCCCCAGCTAGACGCCGACGAAGGTGTTGGTGGTGATGGTTGGAATCGGTCAAAATCGAAGGTGATTGGTGATCGAAATGCCAACGGTGGGTTGTATTGAACGTGATTGGAGGATCTCTGATGATTGGTGCTTCTCCGGGGAGTTTTCGAATAAAACTGATGTTAATCGGTTGTTCAGTTGTTCGCAGTTGGTCGGAATTGCAGCGGTAATGGTTGGTGTTTTCGGTTGTGGTTTCAATTTGAAGATTGGTGGTCAGAAGTGGTCTTGTGTTACTCCGATTGGAAGATCGGTGATGAAGGTGTCGATGATGATAGTCGATGATGTGGTTATGGTTGATGAGTGTTCACACCGACGGAGGGGGTTCGTCTGCTGTGGGCAAATGCAAAGATAGTGTGTCCGTTGTAGGTGTGTTGACTTGTTCTTTACTTCTCCGCTGTGGATGAGATGTGAATGTCCACTGTGGTTTCAACTCGTTCGCTGTGGATACTGCGGACAGAGTTGTGTATGTTCGTTGTGTTAAATTAAAACGTACCTTCTGTTTGATTTGATTTGATGTCGCTGTGGACCTTTTGTTTGTTCCGATGTCCGCTATGGAATTGATGATTCAAGTTCGCTGTGGACAATTTATGTTCTGATGTGCGCTAAGTGTGATGAGGGAAAACGTCCGCTGTGAGTGGGTCTTTGTCCACTGTGATCAAGTTTAGTTGTCCGCTGTGGACAAGTTTGCTTGTCCGCTGTGAGCTGATTTTGTTTCTATGTTGATTCAACATCCTTTGTGATGTTAAAAGTCTGCTATGGATGTTGTTTTGTGTTGTGGACAGATTTGTGTATGGTGATTGGGCCAGCTGTGGATGTTGTTTGTTGTATTAGAAGATGATGAATGTGGTTATGAATGATGATAATTGATGTTGGTGAGTTATGTGTGATGTATGATGTTTGATGGTGGGTGAATGAGTGTGAACAAACTTCTGCTCATCTGCTTTGAACTGAAGTGTATGCTAAAAAAAATTATAACATCAGCTGTGAGGTTTAACACATCAGCTGTGGATGTATTTCTTCATCAGCTGTGAATACTTAGACAAATTGGATGTTTGTCAGCCGTGGACTTAGTGTATCAGCTATGGATGTAACACATCAGCTGTGGACACTTGGTTGCAAAAATGATGAAGATTGGAAGCTGTGGAATTAGAACATCAGCTGTAGAAATAGCTTATCAGCTGTGTATGAAAGAACACTTAGTCAAAAATCAAATACAAGTGTAATGTGTATAATCTTTGTAAACTTTGATTATGAATGAAATTTCTATTTCAAATACGCAACTTGTTGTATGTATGATTGTTGAATGATTCTTGAATGATTGTATGATGAACATATGTATCAACATCTGAATCAAATCATAGATTTGGCTGATTTTCATATTTCAAAACAGTTAGACTTTGAAAAAGTAAAACTTCATGTTCTTGAATGAACAAACTTTTGATTCTTGGTTTTCTAAAGGAATTTGATAAAATCAAATATTATAACAACTGTAGATAAGGGATTCTAAGCTAAAACAACAATTAATTTCATATAATCATCATCTAAACTTGGATTTAGATGATAAACTCATGAAGAACACAATGAAGAACAAAAACCCAGATCTAAGAATCAATGTTCAAAATGTATGATCTGGATGTTGAAAATGATAAACCAACCTTAGATTTGATGTTTCTAAGCTAAAACCACTATCAATTTCAGCTAAACAACATCAAATTCATGATTTTTGATGATTTTCCTCAAGAACAATGAACTTTTCTCAAAAACACAAAATTTTCAAAAATCTTCAAATTCAAGAGTTGTGGTTGTTCAATTGATATGAAACTTTGCAGATGTGTTAGTTATCACAAACTAAAGCTATTAGAAGCTTAAATTCGATCAAACAACAACAAAATCAAAATTTCACGTTCATGAGTATTTGAAGACTTGAAGAACAAGTTTGCTTAAATCTTCAAATTGATGGCTCAAATGAACTTCAGTTGATGTGAAAACTTCCAGATCTTCACGAAATAACAAATCTAAGCTAATGGTAGCTTGATTTCATCAAAAATAACAACAATTTGCAGATCATACTTGTGGTTCAAATTTTTGAGAAAAATTTGAAGAACAAGGAGCCATGGCTCTGATACCAATTATGGAAATTCGATTCTGCTGGATGGATCGAATATTGCAATCATATTGTTGCCATTTATCAGATCTGTGATGCGAAATCTCACAAACCCGTTGATGATTTCAAGTGAAGATCAAATGCAAGATAGAATGTATGATGATGAACAATTCAAGAACACATATTCATATAATATATCATTCATTCATATGTATGTTTGCTAGGAGATTACAAGGGAGTTTGCAAGAGGTTTCTCTCTCACACACACTCAACGTAATGGTTCTCTCCCTAGACTAAATCTGTATGCTTGCTTGATTCAAAATGGATGATTAGAGTATAAATGACTACACTTAGTCAATTTATACTCTTTTACAAAAATGAATAAAATTACATTTAAGCGCTAATGATTACACAAATATTGTTCTAAGCCTGATAAATTCTCAGTTCCTGATGCATGACTGACGGATGTTGACGTCACTCGAGACGTCCACTGATGTTGACCGTTGACCTTGACCATGTCGGTTTTGGAAATCATCATGAGATTCGGTACTTAGGTTTTGGTAAGTATCATCTTCAAATAGTCCAACACTCGTGTTGTCTATGTGGATAGGAGTATTCATGAAGTTGAATCCATAGTCTAATATCTGATTTTGAATCCATAGCAGTTGAGGACAACAGCTCGCAGCAGTAATGTATTCAGCTTCAGTAGTTAATGTAGAGACACATGATTGCTTCTTGCATTGCCAGGAAATAATCCTTCCACCAAGAAATTGACATCCTCCTGATGTGGATTTCTTGTTAATGTTACAGCCACAATAACCATTGTCAGAGTACCCATAGAGATTGAAATCCTTATTCTTAGAATACTAGAGACCCAGTTTGGGAGCTCCTTTGAGGTATCTAATAATCCTTTTGACAGCAATTAGGTGAGACACCTTTGGAGCAGCCTGATATCTTACATTGATGCAAGTTGCAAACATAATATCAGGTCTACTAGCTATGAGATACATCGGAGATCCAATAATAGCCCTGTACTGATGCTGATCAGTATCCTCCCCCTCTAAATCAGGACATATATTGTGATTTCTGGGTATAGGTGTCTTTGGTGTCTCACAATCTTTCATCTTAAATCTTTCTAAGATGTCCTTGACATACTTAGACTGGTTGATAAAGAATCCTTCTTCCATCTGCTTCACTTGAATCCTAAGAAAGAGATCCATCTTTCCCATGGAGCTCATCTCAAATTTCTTTCTCATGATGCTTTCAAAGTCTTTGCATATTTGGTCATTTGAGGAAGCAAATATGATGTCATCGATATAGACTTGAACAAGAAGCATGTCCTTCCCAGATTTCTTTATAAACAATGTCATGTTTATGGTGCCTCTAGTTTAGCCATTTTTTAGGAGAAACTAAGACAAAGTCTCATACCACAGCCTAGGTGATTGATGCAGCCCATAAAAAGGTTTATCCAGTTTGCACACATAGTTAGGATGTTGTGGGTCTTCAAATCCAGGTGGCTGACACACATAGACTTCTCTATATATATTCCCATACAAAAATGCACATTTGACATCAAGTTGATAGACAGTGAAGTTCTTGGATGCTGCAAAACTAAGGAAGATTCGCATAGCTTCAAGTATTACAACAGGTGCAAAGACATCAGTGTAATCTATGCCTTCTTCCTATGTGTATCCTTAAATAACAAGTCTTGCTTTATTCTTGATGATCAAACCTCCATCATCTCTTTTGTTTCTGAACACCCACTTGGTGCCAATAGGGACTTGACCAGGTGGCAAAGGACATAGGTTTCATACCTTTTGCCTTTTGAATTGAAGCAATTCCTCTTGCATAGCTTCAATCCAATTATTGTCCTTGAGAGCTGCTTCCACCTTCCTTGGTCCCAATTAAGAGAGAAAGCATGAGTACAAGCATACATTCCCATTATGGGTCTGACATCTTGTTCTCACACCTACTGATACATCCCCAATGATGTTTTCAACTGGATGAGTGTTGTGTATCATAAGCCTAGGAATTACATCTAATTGCATAGATAGGTCAGGGTTTGAGAAGTTTTGCTCAGAACTTCGAACACCTTTTCCAGCTGATGTCACACATTCATTCAATGAGGACTGATTGAATGAATGAGTGACACCATCAATGGCAGTATGCTGTGAAGCAGCATCAACAGTTGCATGTTCCTCCATGTCACTGTCTTCATCAGCTTGTTGTTGAGTGCTTGAATTGTCAACCTCTGGGTTAAGAGGCTTAATGAGCTGAGAATTTGTTGAATATCCTTTGTTTCCTGAGATACTCATGCTTTCAGGACTTTCAGCAGTAGGAGCTTGTTCTTCATTTCTTCTTGGAGAACTGGAAATAGGTCTGGGTTGCCCAAACAGTTGATCTTCATATGGGTCACTTTGAGTTCCTGTTCCAGCTAAAACGTTCTCACTAGTTGGTTTAGAATAGTTTGGAAACAATTCTATATCAAAAATATATTCAGGTCCATTCCCTCTAACACAAGGAGTGTGCTTATTAACAACAATGTTGGATGATTCCTCAAATTGTTGAGTTTTGATATTATACACTCTATAAGCAATAGAGGTGGAGGAATATCCAACAAAGATAGCATCATTCGACTTTTCAGCAATTTTTGCTAAATTGTCCTTTGTGTTCAGTATGGTACACATGCTGCCAAAGGATTTAAGAAAGCCAATGAACGGTGGCCTCTTGTTCTATAGCTCATAAGGGGTCTTCCCATGAGGCTTAACAATGCGAACTCTATTTTGGATATAACATGTAGTGCTGACTGCCTCTGCCTAGAAAGTTAGAGGTAGCTTTGTATCAGCTAACATTGTTCTTGTAGCCTCAATAAGTGTCTTGTTCCTTCTCTCAGCAACACCATTCTGTTGAGGAGTTCTAGGAGCACTATATTATGTGGCAATCCTTTTTGAGTTACAAAATGAGTCAAGAACTTGATTCTTAAACTCAGTCCCTTGATCACTTCTACTGATTTTCACCTTGTGATCCTTTTGATTTTCAATATTAAGAATAAAAGATTTTAAAGTTTCAGCCGTTTCATCTTTAGTTTTTAAAAAGAATACCCTGAATCTTGTAAAATCATCAGCAATCACAAGGCAATGTGATTTCCTTCCAATGCTCATTATACTTGTGGGACCAAAAAGATCCATGTGCAATAAGTGTAATGGAGTGGTGATAGAGTTAACTTTTGGATTTGTGAGTGACCTTGTGTTGTTTTCCTTTCAGGCAAGCAACACAGTTGTCTTTACAGAAAAACTCCTTTTTTGGCACACCATGTACCAAATTCTTTTTAACCAAGTTGTTCATGGTTTTAAAATTAACATGGCATATTCTTTTATGCCAATGAGTTGACTCAACACCATTGGCTTTAGAAAGAAAGCATGATACTTCACCCAGTGGGGAAGCATTATTCATATCCAACTTGTACATATCGCCTCTTCTAGGAGATCTAAGAAGTACTAATTACTGAGGAATTGTCATCCTGGGTTGAGGATAATGCACTCATGTTCTATGAAAAGCATTTGGTGCTTTTGATCACAGAATTGACAAACACTTAACAGATTGTGTTCAAGCTATTTGAAAAAGTTTACTTTGTCAACTTTCAACTTACCATTGGATACACTACCTCTACCAGAAATGTATCCTTCGGCTTCACCTCCAAACTAAACAAGACCTCCATCAAAATGTTCAAATTGTTGAAGAAGAGATCTGTTCCCTGTCATGTGCCTGGAGCATCTGCTATCCACAATCCATATATTTCCATTCTTGTCATGTGGATGTCCCTGCACATAAAGTGAGATGATTAGTTACTATTAGAAACCCAAGCCTTGTTGGTCTTGGGTTCTTCCAATGTAGATGATTTAATTAAACCAAAGTATAGGCAAGTGGGTTCAATTTGTGTTTGTGAAGAAGAGGTACTGGCTGCAGCATATGTTCTGTTCTTCCATACTATCCTATGGTTGACCAGTGTAGATAATCCTGAAGAGGGTTGAGCAGCATGACCTTCTTTCGAGACTACTTTCTTTTCAGATGATTTCAAAGGATTCCTTTTGTTCCTTTGTTTGTTCTTTGGCATGTCTTCCGAAGCTATTTTTCTTTTGGAAGAATGATTTTCTTCCGAAAGCAACTTAGCTTCAGAAACAAGCTTTCCTTTCCATGTCACTTGGACCATGTGGTAAGGTCCAAATGTGAAACCTTCCTTGACTCCTTCTCTTTTAACATTGGTTGCATAATGTGTGCTTGCAGGATTGTACTAAAAATCTTTAGCCATATGGTTATGCAGACCACAAATTATGCACTTAATGTTACTCTTAATGGGGCATGATGGTTGTTGGTTCTTGCACTCCTTTTCTTTAACAGCTTTCCCCTTTAACTTTTGATTCTTTAGTTGGACAGGAATGCTGGTACTACATTCTTTTCATGAGTCAGAGTTTCCAACCACTTGGAATCCGATTTAAATGAATACACCCATTTGTGTAGGATCTATCTTCATCCTAGACTCAGTCACCTTCTTGGTAGTTTCTTTAATGCCTTGATTTTTTTCTTTCTCTCTTGGTGGTTAGGGGTAGGACAACAGCGGTAAGAATGAGGTTTTCTACCTATCCTTCCCTGTGGTGGTCACCATAGTTGCATCATTCTTTTGCTCATAGGGTAGTGGGTCAGTAGTTGGAACCTCTTGCTCATGAGTGCCACATCTTGGCTGTCTAACAGACACATAAGAGTGTGGTGGAGCAATTTCATTAGTTCCCAACCCACTTTTGTTTTGATAACACACCTTTGAGTGGGAGGATGATGCAATGATGGCGTTGAAGTTATCCTCTTCAATAGCATATGTTGGGTTCAATAATAGATAAACTGAAGCTTTCCAAAACACAATCAAAGCCTACTAAAGATCTCATTGTACAAGTTCAGAGACCAAGGTGATCATAGCAAAAACAACAATACAAGACAATTCAACATGACAAAGTCAACATCAAGACAATTAGAAAGTCAAAATTAGGTCATGTTGTAATAATAATATAAATAGACCCACTAGTGTATTTTTGCAAGTGTGGTTCTTTTGTGTGTGTTTCTCATGGTGTAAATCACCACCCAAGGAGAAATCCTCTCCTTTGGGTGGGTTTGATTTCATCAGCCATCTATGATTCTCATTGTAACTTGTTTATCAGCATCAATAAAATTATAACATTATTATTATCCATCTCTTCGTTCTTTGATTCACACACATACACCCATCTTAATCTTGATTTCTAGATCTGAACGTGATAAATCCTAAGATCCAAGCTCAACGAATCTGAAATTTTTGATTTAGCAAAATGGTATCAGAGCTGTTGGTTGCTGGATTTATCTAGTTTTCAGATTAGATTTCATCTTTAATGATGTCAAGAACAATGAAGAAAAGAAGAAAAGGTAAAATCTGAGATGCTTAAAAGAGAGATCAAAAGTTTCGAAATAAAAATCAAATCTCTCATTTCTGATATTGAAAAACTACATGGTGAAAAGTACACTATTTCAGCTGAGAATGAAGAGTTAACTGAAAAATTAGCACAATCCAGAGCTGAGCAATCAGTTACTGAAGTGAAACTTGAAAAGTTTCAACTGTCTTCAGCTAAGCTGCAAGAGATGCTTGATTCATAGAAGGAGCACAATGATTTGACTGGGATTGGACACAATTCATGTCCTTCACCATATAATGACAATTACACAGTCATGCCTGAATCTGTCACTTTGTCTGAATAAAATTGAACCTAAAACTAGTAAAGCTAAAACTAATAATACACAAATCACTAATCCTCAAAATAAACCAAATGTTTACATTGAAACAAATGAGGAGAAAATTAAGTTAGGTCATCCTATCAAATCAAAGAGTACTCAGACAAGACAGTGAATGTCATTAAACCAAGAAGCCCGGTCAAAGCCATAGTGCCTTTTGTGAAATTTGTTCCTGCAATTTCGAAAGAAAAGCAGAAAGCTGAGATTTCAGTGAAACCTTCTGCTGAAAGCAGTTCTGATTGTGAGATCAAATCTCCAAACAATTCAATCAAATCAGACACAGTTTTCACTTCAAAGAACACCAAAACTCCAAAAACTTCAGAAACCAAAATCAAGGATGACCCTCAATCGTCAAAACCAAAGCAAGGAGTTGGTTTTGATATTTTAATAAAGAACATGTAGATCAATTCGAAAGGGAATTGAAGCAAATGGTAAGAAAGCAGAAACAATCTAGGAAGAACAAACCTAGTAGAGTTGTGAAACAAGCTACTAAAAAGGCTGATTCTGCTTCCTCACCAAAATCAAAGGTTGAAACTCAGTCAAAAACTGGTAAATCTACTGAGGTTTCAACATCAAGATCAGCTTCAAAAGACAAACACATGTATTGTGATGTGTGTGAAATGTCTAATCACAGTACAGATATATGCTTTTTCAATCAATATTGCTCAATCTGTGACATGAACAATCATTCCACCAAAAACTGCTATTTTAATAAATATTGTTCCTAATTGACCAACCACAATACATCTGATTGTTTCTTCAAACAAAAAGGGTTGAGAATTCCTCAACACAAGCCCATCTCACAAATCTCATCTGTGAGACCCAAAATCAAAAATCACTTTCATAATACTCAATTCAGAACTACCATTTCTGATCGGGATAGGGGTAACATAAAAGGGTCAAGGAAAATTCAAGGAAACAAATGTCATAACATCAACCAAACACATGATTTTCATAATTCAAAAATGATGTTTGATAATCAAAAACGGGTCAGGTTTCTTAAAAGAAACAGGGATCAAAGGTTTCATTATTCTTCTGACTCTTCAACTGAAATTAATAAGATGAAACATGCAAAATATCATCAAAAATCTCCTAGAACACCTCACTCAAAGTCACTATTTGGGGAAAAGTACCAAGAAGTTACTATCATGGATAGGAACGGGAAACCCAAGACCATCATGGCTTGGGTTCCATATTCTGACTAATTCTGTTGTGCTTGCAGGGTCATCCATACAGGTCCAATAGTTTATGGTACGTGGACAGTGGATGCTCCCGACACATGACTGGAGATTGTTCCCTTCTTCATGATTTCAAGCATATTCAGGAACTTATGTGGCATTCGGTGGAGATTCACAAGGTGGCAGAATCATGTGTGAAGGATCTGTGACAAATGGGATGTTGAGCTTTGATCGAGTGAACTACTGTGAACAACTGAATTTCAATCTGCTCAGCGTGTCTCAGATCTGTGACAAGAAATATTCTACTCACTTTACTGACACTCATTGCTATATTCTGAAACCAGGATTTCAACTTCCTGAAGAATGGGTTGTCTTAAAAACCCCGAGGAAGAATAACACATATGTCTTAAACCTCAATTCTGCCACACCAAAAGAAGAAACATGTCTTCTGTCTAAAGCATCCTTTGATGAGTCACAACTTTGGCACAGACGGTTGGGACACACAAATTTCAAAAACATGAATAGATTAGTCAAGGAAAACCACGTCATTGGTTTACCTCAAAAAGAATTACATTTTATTGATCACTATTCAGCGTGTCTCAAAGGGAAACAACATAAGTCTTCCCACAAGCCAAAACTGATGAACACAAACAACTCTCCATTGAAGCTGCTTCATATTGATCTTTTTGGACCAACTTATGTTATGAGTATTGGAAAGAAACAGTATTGTTTGGTGATCATTGATGACTTTTCCAGATTTACATGGGTCTTCTTCCTACTTCATAAAAACAAAGCGTCCCAATTGATAAAAGATTTTATCACAAAAATTGAAAACCAACTTGATCATAAGGTCAAAACAATTAGAAGTGATAATGGGACTGAATTTAAGAATGAAGATTTGAGTTCATTTGTACAACCAAAGGCATTGCTCATCAATTTAGTGCAGCTAGAACTCCTCAACAAAATGGCGTAGCTGAAAGAAGAAATAGAACACTGATTGATGCAGCACGAACCATGCTAGCTGATGCTAAACTGCCAATCACCTTTTGGGCAGAAGCAGTTAATACATCGTGCTTTGTGCAAAATCAAAATTTGATTGTAAAAGAAACCAACAAGACTCCTTATGAATTTCTCTTTCATAGAAAACCATTTATTGGATTTTTTAAAGTCATTTGGTTGTCCTGTCTTGATATTAAACACCCGATACTATTTGGGAAAATTTTCATTTAAGTCTGATGAAGGATTCTTTGTAGGTTATTCTTCTGTTTCAAAGGCTTACAGAGTATTTAATCCTAGATTAAATATTATTGATGAATCAACAAATGTTCAATTCAAGGAACATTCGTTTCCTAAATCTACAAATGGTCCTGACTGGTTGTTTGATATTGACTCTTTTACAAAATCTTTTGATCAATTTCATTTGTCTGATGCAGGAAATCTACATTCAGCAGAATCCTCTTCAGGAGTAGAAAGAAGAGATGAATTTCCAATGATTCCTCTAACTTCTACTGATCAACTAACTGAAGATGTTCCACTACAAGCTGACCCTGTCAGACAACTATCTCAAAATCAATGTGTTTCAACTGAAGCTGGTCCAAGCACACTACCATCTCCTTCAGAAGATCCTTCAACTGAAGTCAAAGATCAAAATCAAGCTTCTCCTCCAGTTGAAACTGAAAGAACCTCAAATAATGGAAGTAATCAAAGTGCTGCTGATGTTGAAGCAGGAACTGAAACCGGTTTTGATTATTTTCATAACTATCCCACAGTTCAAGATGAATTGACCTCTCACCAAGATGATCTGAATGTCTCCAATCTTGATGTAACCATTGCTGGTGAATCAATTCCAACCACCAGAACACAAAAGAATCATCAGTTGAAAGCATCATTGGTGATCTCAATGAACGAGTGACAAGAAGCAAGTCAAGCATAGAAACATCTGTTTGTTCTCTTTCTTTCTTTGTCAAACAGTACCCAAAAACATCAAAGAGGCTCTTCAAGACAATAGTTGGATTGAGACAATGCAGGAAGAGTTACTACAATTCAAGAAACAAGAAGTATGGCAACTGGTAGACCTTCCCGAAGGACAATACCCTATCGGCACCAGATGGCTGTACCGAAACAAGACTGATGTCATCAGAAACAAAGCAAGATTGGTAGCACAGGGCTATACACAAGAAGAAGGAATAGATTATGACGAGGTGTTTGCTCCTGTTGCTAGACAAGAAGCCATACGACTCTTTCTTGCGTACTCTGCATCCATGAAATTCACAGTTTATCAAATGGATGTGAAGTGTGCATTTTTGTATGGAAAGATCTCTGAAGAAGTCTACGTGAGTCAACCTCTAGGCTTTGAGGATCCTGATTTCCCTCATAGGGTATACAAGCTTGATAAAGCTTTGCATGGCTTACATCAAGCCCCTCGAAAATGGTATGAGACTCTGTCATCATTTCTTCTTGAACATGGTTATGAAAGAGGGAAGATTGACCAGACTTTATTCAGAAAGAGAAAAGGGAATGAGATGCTGCTTGTCCAGATTTATGTGGATGATATCATATTTGGCTCCACTAACAAACAACTATGCAAAGACTTTGAAGATCTTATGCATTCAAAATTTTAGATGAGTGCTATAGGAGAACTCACATTCTTTCTAGGTCTTTAAGTACAAAAACATCCAGTGGAATCTTCATCAACCAGTCAAAATATGTAGAATCAATGTTGAAGAAGTTTCACTTTGCAGCCTGTCAGTCCATCAGAACACCGGTTGATACAAATGTGAAGATTGGTCCAGATCCAGAAGACAAATCAGGGATCAGACTCTCTATCGGTCTATGATAGGTTCACTTATTTATCTAATAGCCAGTAGGCCTGACATCATGTTGGTGTTTGTGTGGGTGCCAGGTATCAAGCAGATCCCAAGGAATCTCACGTGAATGCAGTCAAGAGGATATTCAGATATCTTAAGGGCAAACATGCTCTTGGACTATGGTATCCAAAGGATGGAGACTTCAATCTCTATGCATACACCGACAGTGACTACGGGGGATGCAATTTCAATAGAAAATCCACATCTGGCGGTTGTCAATTTCTTGGTCCCAGACTGGCGTCTTGGCAGCGCAAGAAACAGACCAATGTGTCAGTATCGACGGCTGAAGCTGAGTACATAGCAGCATCAGCTTGTTGCTCTCAAGTTCTCTGGATTCAAAACCAGATGCTTGACTATGGTTTTAACTTCCTGCACACCCCAATTCACATTGACAACACAACTGCAATGTTTTTTACTAATAATCCAGTTCAACACTCAAAAACAAAACACATTGAAATCAGATATCACTTTTTGAGAGATTGTGCTGAAAAAGGGTTAATCAATTTGATTAAAGTTCATACTGACAATCAATTGGCTGATCTATTTACCAAGGCATTTGAACCTAATAGGTTTGAATTCCTAGTTCAATCAAATGGCATGATTAACCTAGAGTAAAAAAAAAACATTCAGAAATTATCAAAAATCACAAAAAGAAGTCTTTTTCTTGAAATTTGTGTCTTATACTTTTTGGGAAATAATTTAATTACAGTCGTTATATCATTCACTGTGCTTAATTCAAAATTAAAAGACTGTCATGACATACCTGATATGTAGGTAGGCTCAACTTGGAAAGGAAGATACATGCTGTGATGAACTAAATAATCATATTCAACTGTGAAACACTCATCTAGAGTACTGGTAAGTATCAGCTTATTCAAGTGTATGTGTGTGTAGCAACTCAAACACACAGATAATGATGAACTATGAATCTCATTCACCTGCATCAGTTTCTTCTTTGTTTTGCTGAGCAAAGACCTGAAGAAACAAGTATATAGTGCTGATGTCATGATCCAAAAGATTACCAATGTGGAACACATTCACCTTGAATGAATTAACAAAAGAGTATGCAAAAAGAATTCCATTATGGATCACCTTCCAAAGTGAAGTGCAAAAGAATCCCAATATGGATCAAAATATCAAAAGGATCAAAGTAAAAGAATCCCAATGAGGATCAGTGAAATTGAGATCTCATAATTTAAGTAACCTGGTCATGTAAGATGTGAAAGTAGTCTGCCATGCATTACATGAGGATGGTTGATCAAACCATGTTTCTGTGTGTGAGGTACATGTTGAATATTCAAATCAATCAAAACATGATAATGTCACATAAAGTATAATATTTACCAAGTATGAGTTTAAGAGGACAAACATACCTTCAATCAATAAGTTCATAAACATGTCTATTTTATAATCAAAAGAAATGTAGGATTGTTATGATCCCAACAAAACTATAAGGATATATATAAAAAAAAAAAAATTCAAAGAGATTTTATGATCTAAAATTTTTAAATCATTAAAGTTTCTATCTAAATAAGGATATAAACTTTAGGGGAAGTAATTTAAAATTTTGATCAGTTTGTACAGGTAGTTTATTTCTTAATTTTATAAAATCAAAACAAAAAGAATCTGACTGTGTTGGTGCAGAAGTTATACTATAGTATCTTAGCTTATGCAGACATTTGGATGCACAAAAGTCCAAGATCAGTCAAACTCTGGGAAACTTGTATGTATCACACCTGATATACAAGTCAATCCAAGCAAGAATTGACAATCCCAGCATCAGTTAAACTTCATAAGAACAAGTGAAAAGTATAGACGTTCTTCATAACAGCTATCAGTTCATCAGAAAACAGAAATGAATTCAATCTACAAAAACATTAATTTTTGATTAAGTTCAAATATTAATGCGGGTTAGTGCATTGGTTAATACAGGTGAAGGTATCACTGACATATAACCAATGCGGGTAATTGTTTACATACCTGTTAAATAAAGTGAAACTAATGCCGACAAGTTAAATCTACCTTATTTGTGTCAAAGAAGTGTAAGTTTTAAGTGGCAAAAACCTATGCGGACAAAAGTGTTCAACCGCATTTGTCTATGCGGGTAAACCTTTGTTCTACCGCATTTCTTTTTTACTCATCCGCATTTCCTGAACCTAGTTGAATTTAACACTCAAAACTATCTTGTGTATCAAAATGATCAAATCATGTGCTTAATCTCTTCTGTGATTATGATGGATGCATGTCAAGAAATGCGAATAAACTTCTGGTCTACCGCATTTGTTGAAGTTGTGAGACAAGTAACTTACTCTTCCGCATTTGCAACAGTACACTAATGCGGATGAACAAATTCTTATCCGCAATTGCTACAGTGTTTTTTAAAGGTCTTTCGCATTTGTTTTTCAACACTTGTAATATTTGTAAAAGTCATTAAATCATCTTTTTAAACCCGAATTTAAAAGGTCATTTAATACTTTTCAAATTGAGAGACCTTACAGTGCAACGAGCGGTCTTCACCTTTGTTCATCCATCATCATCCCTATCATCTAAAATTCATCACCTGTGATCTAAGACTCATTCATCACAAAAAACTCCTCATCTTCGCTTCATTACAACAGTATTATCAAAGAAAAGGGGAATTTCTTCAAAGTCTTAACCTAAAACATCGAATAGTCAAAAACTAATTTTAACATAGAACTCTAGGTTAAGAATCAATCACCAGAAGTAACATCAAACCAAGGTTTAAATGACATTTTCGAAGGCAATGTTAATCAATAACAAGAATTTAACCTCCTAGAATCGGGTTACAAAACCTTGTTCATGTAAGAACAGGGGACAATCAATTCTGAAAAAGTGAATGTCAAACCTGATATTAATGATTAAAGAGGTTAAAACCATATGAATAATCTATATAAACTTGCAAAACATATAAGAGTGATTATTCATGACAAAATCAAGTTGTGTATGGGTTCTATGAAACTGTACACATGTTCACTCAATTTTGACCATTAAAAGTCAAACTGAGAACACACCACTTGATTTATGTATTACAATCTGTCAATTATAGTTGCATCTTCTATTCATATGCCTCTAATGCAGGTTTCAATAGATAATCTTACATGGAGCAAGCTCCATAATGTTAGTGGTTATCTTGATCCTGATGTTACTAAGGCAAAGGGTTTGAAAGACATGATCAGATTCATCTTAACTACCAGAGTTGCTCATGCTATTACAGTTAGGCCTGTCATCTATGAGAGATTCATAAGGTCATTCTGGAGCACTACTGAGGTGACAGAGATAGATGGTGTAAGGACTCTGTCTGGAAGAATAACTCCTGATCATACTTTGGCCATTACTGAACAGACTATGAGACAGTGTCTGTAGTTTGGTGATGATGCCAACTCTCCTCTGGAATTAGAAGATGATGAAATCATAACTTTCTTTGAAACATTGGATATGAGGGAGGTTATGAAGGAAAGCAGATCGTCAAGGGGTTGGTTGACTTGCAATGGAGATTCCTCATTCATCTCTACCAACATTGCTGTCAAAGAGAAAAACTGGATGGAATGACATATTAGTGACCACCTCTTCTGCTATATGTGCTCTGTGCACAAACAGGCCATTCAACATGTCTGCTTATGTGTTTAATGGTCTGGTGTCAAACATTCAGGAGGGTAGAAGATGCAAGTTCCTCATGTATCCTAGATTTCTGCAGTGCCTCATCAATGAAGCTTTCACTAAGATTATACCTGAAGGACCAGTGATGGATATTCCTCACTACAATGTAAAGTCCTATCAGTACATAAAGAAGAGAGACCCCAGGAATTTCTACAGTGGCACATTTGCTCCTCTATTACCCTGGATGCTGGAACAGATCAACCAAGATGAGCATATTGAGGAACAAGCTCAAGAGGTTCCTGATGCTGAGCCTGTTCATGAAGAAGAGCAAGCTGCTCCTAGTCAACAAAATGTTGGTAAGCAAGCTAATTTAGCTGAAGAAGGACAGAGGCCAGTGTCACCACAGGTTGATGTAGGTGGTGATCCTCACACTGCGCCTTCTGTTCATGCAGCTGAGATATCCTCTCCATCCACTCCATATCCTATCCCCTCACCATAAAGATCACCAATTCCCTTTCAACAAATACATCCCATCATCTTTTCACACATATCACCCATACACTCACCCCATATTTCACCAATTCATCATTCTCCTACATCTCCTGTTCATGCATCCCCAGTCTATACTGAGCCTGTTGAGTTTGGTGATTCTACCAGCTCTTCAGAGGAATCCAAATCATCTGATGAGGAGGATCATCGAATGAAGATGCCTGTGAGGCAAGTTACTTCTGAGGCTGCTCCCTCGAGTGTTATGCTGAGTCAGAGGCAATCAGGCCTGATGCAAAAGATGAGATGATATCAGATCTGTTGCAAAAAGTAGCAAGATGGAGAAACTCCTAAATAGAAGATCTGGTATCATTCAAGACAGACTTCTAGAGTTAGATGAAAAGGAAAAGGAGTTAAAAGAGATGAAATGAGAAGTATGAGACTGAAAAGAAAGAGAAAGATAAGGAGATAGAAAGCCTAAAGGTGCTCTTCAACATTCAAGGGATGAAGTCAGTGGTCATGTGGACACTTTGACCATCCAAACCATTGCAATGGAGGAACAAGAAAGCCTGCTGAAGATGCAAACTGATATAATCATGACTATGCAAAAACAGATAGAAACTTTGAACAAAAGAGTTTCTGAGTTGGAGCTGATAATCATGATAAATCAAGAGGTTGAAAAGAAAAGAAAGGATGATGAAGGTGATAAAGATGAAGGGTGACAAGAAGAAAGATGATGACAAAGAAGAAGGAGGTGAAAGTCCTCAGGAGAGAGTGATGATGACTCTCCTCCTGCTAAGAAAATGAGATCTTCTAAGCCTGAAAAAGAAGCTGAATCAAGTAGAACCAAGCCACAAGAACAAAGTTTGGCTATGGTACTATACACCAGCAAAGATCATGAAGAAACACACACTGAAGAATCAGAGTTTAGTGATATGATCGAGGCTCTTGATAGCTTCACTGCTGAAGATTTCATCATTGATGATGATTCTGGGAATTTATTGGAGATCAAGGTCAAGTTTCTGAGCCCATTGTAGTGATATCTCAATCTCCTATCCCTCTTGAGAAGGAATTGAGCCTTCAGCTTGTACCTGTTGTGTCTCTCACTGAGGAGCAAAAAGATTTGATCAAAAAGCTCTGTGATGACCAACAACAAAAGGAAGAATTAGAACTAGAGTCAATAGAGAAAATCCCAGTAGCTGCTGAAGAAAAGGAAGCTGAAAATTGCCTAAAGAAGCTGAAATAGCTGAACCTTCTTCTGGTCCAAGAGTACAAACATATACCAGAAAGAGAAAATACCTGTCTAAAAGGCAAAGGGTAAAGGCCTATAGAAGAAGATCCACCAAAGAAAAAGCAACAAGATGATCCTCGAAGCCTAGCAGTTATTGCTCAATTTTTAGAAGAACATGAAAAGGCTGAGGAACAACTAAAAATGAGGTCAGTGGGCATATACCTCAAAGAAGGAGAGATAGAGGGTGGATATGTGATTGATGAACACATAGTCAGAGAAAGCCCTGAAAAGCCTGAACCCTTTGTCCAAGAAATGGTGGATAAAGCCCAAACAGATGATTTGATGACCAAAGCCTTGTTTCTCATCAATCATATCCAGATGAAGTCTTTGGGATGACATATGAGGGGATGATAGTAGAAGAAGAAAAGCTAAACAAACTGCTGGACCCTACTGTTGAAACTGAGTATGAAAAGACTCATTCTCCCAAAACTCAAGCTGATATACCCACTTCAAAAGCCAAGCAGACTGAAGCTTCTCAATCATTATATCTGGATCCCTATTCCATGACTGACAGGGAAATGAAGGATTATCTTTCTGCTCAAGGGTATACTAAAAGAAAATTGGCCAATATGAAGACTAATTCCCTAAGGGCTGCCATCCTTAGGATGATAAATGAAAAGAAAGAAAGGCTGAAGAAAATAGAAGATGAGATCATCAAACAGCCTAAAACAAGATTATCTACACAAGATATCCAGCTCACCCATAGAGATCATGACTCTTTGGCACCTGTTCTACATAGAAATCCAGAGTGGTTTGCTGAGCCTTCCCAGTTAACACTTCAAGAAGGGCTCACCACTACTGAGATGATCAAAGGTGTATCTACTCCACATGGCAAGACTGATCAGAAAATTATTGCCTGGAAGTATGATAGTGACTGGAATATGTTTATGGTCAAACGGATCTCAGGGTTAGTTCAATTCTTCACTGAGTATACTGCTTTAGTGAACTCCCTGCAGATTCATGATCTGAAAGAACTAGCTGAACTGGAGCTCATCAATCATCAGGCTATGTTTAGGGGTTATGAGTTTGAAGACATTCTGAGAATGTTCAAAAGAACAAAAAACTTCAAATCTGTCAAGGCTATCTGTATGAGGAAAGATAGATCCTTTGTTAACCCTCTAGAGAAGAAAAAGACAAAACCAGCTGAAGAGGTTGTGTTTCCTGAACTCAAGGTAAAGCCAACTGAATCTTTAAAGAGAAAGATGGTAGCTGGAACTCATTCCTCCAAACCAATCTCAAATGTCTATTATGATGAAAAGACATATGAGTTGGTTATTGAAAGAAAATGGGCAGGAAAAGAAGGTGCAGAAATTAGATTGTTTAGTGGATATGAAGTGAGATTGCTAGATGAATCTTATATCCACTACATATACACAAGGCACTTCAGAGAGTTAAACAATAAGCTAGGTGAGGAAGACATGTACTTTTTCTTAAAATGCATAAAGATTCTGAAGATGGCCTTTGATAGAATCAAAGCTAAAAGAGAGCAGAGAAGAAAGAAGAAGACTCCCTTGCAATTGGGGAACATAGTAAAGCTAGAAGTGGATGTTGATGGAGCTTTGTTGACCCATAGAGATGGGTTGTCCACTGTGTCAATATGGGAACCCATTTCTTTAAAGAAGCTGCCTATGGAAGCCATCTACACAATGAGCCAAATGAAGATACATGTGCTAAACAGAGAAAAGATGACTGAAGCCAATGACTTTGTCAACATGATAAAGGCAATTTTGGATCCCTCACAGGCAGAACCACTCATCCCTCCTCAAGCTGCTCAAGACCCAGTAGAATCCTCATAACCTCATCCACCATCAAAAACTTGAAGTACATAGGCTGTATAATCCTTAAGGGGAGTATTGTTGGACCCTGAAAGGATCATATATGCCAATTCAAGTGGTGGATTGATAGTTGTTCTACTGAAATCTCCCCAAGTCCAAGATCTAATGCGGATGAAGAATCTGCATCAACAATAGAAACCAAGTGTCGGCTATCCGCATTTGTATATGCGGATGACCATAGAACAAATGCGCCCAAGTGTTTGTTCATCCGCGTTAACAAATGCGGATGTTCGGCAACAAATGCGCAGTGTTTGTTCATCCGCATTTGTCAATGCTGATGACCAAACACCAATGCTGATGAACAAGAAGAAATGCTGACAAGATTAGAACATCCGCATTAGTCAATGCGGATGTACAGAATTGCTGATGAAGACTTTTGTAGGACTAGTTCTGATGTATAGGTCAGGGTTAGTTTAGTCTTTTGTTCAGGCATGTGTCAGCCTATAAATAGAATAGAAAACCTCGTATGAGAGGTGACTGAGACTGACTGTTGTTAGACATTAGACAATCAGAATATTTTGCTTTGTAATATTTCAAGGTGTACTGTTACAGTTCATGCTGAAAACCCTAGCATTCATTGTAACCGTTTTTCACCTTCTTTAATACAAAGAGCATTTATGAGTATTATTCAGCATTCAATGTTCTGTGATTGTTTGATTCCGCCTTACAATCATTGACTCAATCATCATATTCGGTCCTTGTTGATTCACATCAACAGAGAATATCATTCTCAAACCCAGTCAAGTTGGATAGAAGCAATGCAAGAGTAATTACAGTAATTCAGAAAGCAAGAGGTATGGAAATGGTTGATCTACTTGAACGCCAAATACGCCATTGGCACAAGATGGTTATTCAAAAACAAAGCAGATGATAGAGGGATTGTCATCAAAAACAAAGCATGGCTAATTGCCCAAGGATATACTCAAGAGGAAGGCATTGATTATGATGATGCTTTGCTCCAATAGCTAGACTAGAAGCCATCCGAGTGTTTCTTGCATATGTCTCATCGAAAACTTCACTGTCTTCCAAATGGATGTCAAGTGTGCATTCCTCTACGGAAAGATAGATGAAGAGGTATATGTTGCTCAACCACCAGGGTTTGAAGACCCAGAATTCCCACACAGAGTCTACAAGTTAGATAAAGCTCTGTACGGTCTTCATCAAGCACCTTGGAAGTGGAATGAACTTTATCTAAGTTGCTACTATAGATTGGGTACACCCGAGGGTAAATAGATCAAACATTGTTCTTAAAACAAAAAAACAAGACTTGTTAGTGGTTCATGTCTATGTGGATGACATAATTTTTGGCTCCATTAACATCCAACTTTGCAAAGAGTTTCAAACTTTTATGCAATCAAAATTCCAAATAAGCTCAATGGGAGAACTTACATTCTTCCTTGGTCTTCAAGTTCAACAATCTGTTGAAGGAATTTTTATCAACCAAAGCAAGTATGTGAATCGGATATTAAAGAAATACAACATGTCTTATTGCACATCCAGCAAAACACCATTGGCAACTGGATTGAAGTTGGGATGCAATCCAGAAAGAACTTTAGTTGATCAGAAGCTCTAGATCAATGATGGGTTCTTTGATGTATCTAATAGCAAGCAGACCATACATCATGTATGCAGTTTGCATGTGCCAGATACCAAGCAGATCCAAAAGAATCACACATAAATGCTGTAAAAGAATCTTCAGATACTTAAAAGTCAACCCCGCACTTGGGCTATGGTATCCAAAAGATGGAGATTTCTCTTTATATGCATATACAACTGTCTCGATCACATCCATCTGGTTGAGATCATCCCATCTCATGTACATGGACTGGATCTATCTCGTTAGATCACCCCATGAAAGGAGGTGAAAACTCCTAAGCTCTTGGCTAATAATGTCACGTTTGATCCACCGTAGATGCACCCGAATTTCTTCCTATGAAAGGATAAGCTACGTTGATCGATCATTTGGTTAATAATCCATATAAAATGAATAAGTCAGGCTTTGTGACCATATCTGTGCCTTTATGTTGCCCTAAGCTAGTGCCTCTGATGACTCGATGAATATGCCAGATAACAGGATCTCTTATGTGTGATGAAGGAATGCCCCGGGGCCCATAACTCGTCTCCAATATTCGGCCACCACTCGCCAAGCTGACGCAACATAAAGCCTAATGGCTCAGCCACCAAAGATATGTTGTGTCTACTGTTGATGAAGATCGAGGCCTAAGTCTCAACGTCAAGGTATAATCCGACAACTATTGCATAATGGCAAATCATGAAGCTTCATAGAGAAGCGTCGAGGATAATTAAATAGCAGCCGGTGTGTCTAAACCTGTACCCCTCCAGTTACTCCAAAAGGTAGAAAAGAACTCTAGGGTCAGTTCGCGCTACTTAGGGATGGTAAAAGAACTCAAGCCCGATCGGTATACCCAAAACCCGTAACGTACAGGATGTGTATACCTGAAGCCCAACGGGTATTAGGCCGGGTATGGGATTAGTATTAAGTTTTATCGCCTGTATGGGATTAGGTAATACCCATCCCGATTACTCAAAACCACAATCCCATTTGGATTATCCCTACTAATCACTAAACTCCTCAGAACACTTCGGAAATGCAAGTAGTTCATGAGAATGTAGAGGCCCGGTCAGTAGTGGTGTTGGTGCTTGTCAGTCTTCGCCGGGTTTGTCCTTGTGAACAAATGGATGCTCGTGCCAGACATGGATGCTCCACGTCCAGCCAGATTTACAAAGTAATACAACTACGAACGAATATATACATAGTATGATAGAAACGATGATGAAAAATCTCATTTTTAATAATTTATTTTTATTTATTATTATTATTTTTTATTTATTTCTTATTTATTTATTTAACAAAAGAATCCTATAAAATCTATTAGTGAGACACTCTATTTAGTCCTAAAATGTTCTCTAAACTATAACAAAATGATTTTAGTTCTCATTTGAATAGCCGATGCGCCCCGCATCGGGGTAGGCTACACAGGCAACATCCCAAACCTTTGCAAAAATTCAGAAATGCAACAGCTTCGATGCCCCCACATCATATAAGTGATGTAGGCGACATCCTAATTTCAAGCCCTTGGTTTATATTTCCCCTTAATCATGCCAATATATATAATTCTTCCACCTACAACCTAATGATATACGACCAATGACCCTTAATCATGAATATGGTTGGAGCATGGGAGACGTACCTTTAATTGTGTAAAAAGGTGTCGATGATGGTGATGCTCGTGGTGGTGGGTGTCGACAGTGGAACAGAAGGTGATGGTCATAAATGGATGGTGTGGTGGTCAAAGGTGACGATGGTTGTGGGGAGGTATGGTTTAACTGAGGTGGCGATGGTTTTGGTGTGGTTTAATTGGCAATGGTGGGTGTAATGTGGTTGAAGGGGATTAAGTTTAAATATAAGTGTCCTAAATGCGATGCGCCACGCATCGTCTACCAGATGAAGGCCACGTCAGTAGAAAATGTTCCATTTTAAATTATGAGACATAATTTCTCGTTTATCCACCCCCATGTCTATGTTACCCATAATATGTAAATACCTGGATATTACTGTTAAATGGCTACCCACCTGGAGTAAAATTAATAAATGGATTAAAGACATTTAAATAAATGAAAATAGAAAAAAAATTAGAAGACAAAAATCATATGAACACAAAGTACAAAATCGAATGTGAAAGTATACCATCTCCTAGAGATTGAGTATGCAGATGGTTTACCTCAATTCAGACACATGTGACGCAAGAATGAATTGCAAACTTAATTGAGGATAAAAATACCATCAAACAAATAAAAGAAAACCAATTGAAAATAAACATAAGAATAGGGTTGCCTCTCGAGAGCGCTTGATTTAGTTACGAGTCCTCGGCCTAACTCATCGCATTACTCATGCATCTGGTGAATCAAGGTAAATAGCCTTCACCTCACTATCTACCACATGCCAACTAATATTGCACTATTACTGAAGGTCATTCACCTTAAATGACGTTCCTTGGCACCCTCAACTTCTACTGCTCCATAAGAGAACACCTCTTTCACAACAAATGGTCCCAGCCACTTACTTCTTAACTTTCTCAGGAATAGTTTAAGCTGGATTAAAACAGTAACACCTGATCCCCATACTTGAAGTCTTTTTCTCCCTTCAAGTGTCGATCGTGTACCTCCTTTATCTTCTGCTCATACCCATACGACTATGCGTATGCATGATCCCTTAATTCCTAACACGTCATCTGATTAAATCGATGATCCTTGGCACATGACATGTTAAGTTTATTATGTTTAATGCGCATGAAGCATGATGCTCTAACTCAACAGGTAGATGTTAGTTTTTCTCGTAAATCATCTGAAAAGTGTGGAACTGGTTGGTGTCTTATATGTTGTGCGAAAAGCACAAAGTGCATCATCTAACTTGTCAGACAACTCCTTTTGATTTGATCCAATTGTGTTCTCTAATATCTGCTTAAGCCCATGATTACTCACTTCCACCTACCACTTGTCTATGGGTGATAAGCTGTTGCATGGCGATGGGTGTAACAACCGACCTCTAGGTCATAATTCTAACCTTTAACCTCCTGTATCATTATCTATAAAATTAATATTAATGTTAATATCATTATTATTAGTAGTAGTAGTGTTATTATTTTTACTGCTATTATGGTCATTCTTATTATTTTATGTGCCATTTGAAATGATTTAGCTAAGTCTAGCTTAGCATAGAGTAACTTCGTGTTCTGGGAAAGTCAATTAGTCCGTTTCAAAATTTAATTTTAATTGAAACAATTAAATTGTGTGCACTCACACACCATTCACGGTTAGAAGCATGCTTAATACTTAAACAACTAACTAAAAACTACCATCTAAAATACTACACATTATACTACATAATAACAATTGTTAATAAAAATTTTAAATAAAACCACTCCACTACACTCCAAATCGGATGCCCCTAACCCACCAATCCATTCCCTTCTACACCACCCACAATTGCCACCATCCTCCACCACTACCTTTGCATGCAAATTTGAACACACACCCTCATTCTCACCTCTCATACTCCTTCTCTATTCTCTCGATTCACCAGCAGAAAACACACACACCACACCATAAATCCTCTCCATTTCAGCCTCATATTTGAAGATCAACCGGAAACCACCATCGACCGATTCCAAGCAACCGAGAAAGTGGCATCTTGAGAGCTTTTGGTGCACGGTTCATACAAGTTCGAGATACTCCAGCCTTGTTCAAGATTCTCCAGCCTTAGTTTGAGATTATTCAGCTCATCTTGTCCTTCCAAACTCTCCAAATCGTGAACCATTCAAGTGTAAGCATCAACACACCCGAACTAAGCTATGTCTTGTGTTATTCCTTCATTTATCTACCAAAAGCCTTACTTTCTTTATTCTAGCAGAATCTTGCTGCCATAATCTTGTTCTTTAGGAGCTTTTAACTTCACTAGAGGTACCTCACACATTATATTGGTCATTCTAAGGGTGGAACTCGAGTTACACCATGAAAACCCTCTTTTTGGGTGACTTTTGCACCATCTAACCTTTGTGCCTTGTAACCTCCGAACCAAAGCTTGTAACCTGCTTATAAATTTTTTATAAAACTTTTAATAACCTGCTTTTAAAGTTATAAAATGATTTGGTAATGTTTAAGCATGATCCGTATGGTTTTACACAAGTGTAATGGGTTTAAATGGTGAAATCACTTATCTACAACTTGTTCTTGGGTTGTATGTTAAAACCGTGAGTTAGAGTTATTATTTCAGTAAGTTTGGGTGTTATTAAGCGTACGAGGTGATGTTAATGGCTGAAAAATAGTAAAAGTATGAATTGTAGACATGTTGAGCTTATTTTGGGACCCGAAAGGTGGTAAAATGACTTAAAAATAAGAGAACTTAGAGTATAACAATGTTAAAAATAATTCCAGGCTCTAAAAGGGTTAGAAAATTGTTATAGATCTGATTTGTTGACTAAATGGTCAAAAGACAATTTAAATAGAAATTTTTAGTTAAAAACGGGTATTAACAGGGTAACGTTTGGAGCAAAGCCTTGGAACTAATGGTATAAAACCAAAATCCATGAAAACCATGTTATTTCAGTAATTTAGGAACTATAAGACTTAATGATGGTGAAAAATTGGTCAAACAAGTTTTTAAACGGTCAATTTCGGATAAAAACGCGTTTTAACGGGTTAAACTTAAAAATGAGACTTTCAACATAAAGGGCATGAAAATACATTTTAGTCAGATTATAAAGCTTTTTAAAAGTCCTTAAATAATATTTAAAGTCTTAAGACTTAAAACTATAAGATTTAATGTTTAACCGTTAAAAACCTTCGGTTTTACCGTAACCGGTAACTTAAAATATATGTTCACCAACTCAAATTTAAAATCTAGAAAATTTGGGAGTTTAAATTATTAATAATGTAATATTTAACCCCAAAAGTTGGTTATGGGGTCGTAAAGGTCATTGAATGTAAAGAAGCAAACTTTAGGGTAGAAAATGTAAATTCTAAAACTTGAGGGACTAAACTGTAAATTCTGCCAAAACTTCAATAAACCGATCCCCTTGGACTGGTAATCACTTGATAAACTTAATTTAACTTGTGTCGATGATCTAATAGCGTGAAAACAAGAATTCCCCTTAAGAAACCCTAGCTTTCTATAAAAGGAAACTTTTAAATGCAAGCCTTAGCAAATATAAGCTACTTGAACATTTAACTTCTTACACACTTTGTCCACCTTGTGTGACCTTAGAATTAGTAGCTTATCACTTAATCTCGATGGTAGGGTGCTAGACTTGAAACTTTCCCGGCACTCGAAGAACCCGTTGCTTGGAACTTAAGGTGAGTTCTAGTGTCCCTTTTTTACTACTGTTTTTGGGGTGAAGCATGCTCTGATTAAACTGAACTTTTTTGTGCTATAATATGCTGCTATATGTTGTGGAAATGTTAGAACCTGCTTTTACTTTTAACACGATCATTAATTCTTATGTGAACCGCTTGTTTTATATGGGTAGATCTACTTGGGGAATCCCCCACACACAGTGCCTTCCTTGATGAGCGCGAAGGGTACCACACTAAGATCCTGCGAGGTCGTTTGTGGCATGTGACAAGTTTTAATAAGATACTAAGGTGAACCATCCGGCAGGTATGGTCCACCATATGAGGCTCAGTTCTTCCCTCGGGATTAGCCGGTGTAACATAACTTTGGAAGAGGCTAGCCGGGACTGAGTGCAGGGTTGTTTGTGATCCCTACAACTATGATACTATGATCTTTGACTTTTAAATCAAATGTGGATTCTTTTGAATCCTTTTGTTTTTGAACATTAAGCACTTGAATTCACCAACTTTTTAGTTGACACAAATTTCTTTTGAGCATGTTTCAGGTAATCCTTGATGGGAGTCTAGCTGTTGTAGAAGACCTTGACCTAGCACCGTGACCCATGACATTGACTTGTTTTGTTTTTAAACAATTTGAAAAATTTACATTTATTATTGTTGGAAACAATTTGTACCGATGAATTATGTACTTGTATTGGTGGCTAGACCTACTTCTAGCCCGGTTTTTCTTTAAACATTAATGCCATGTGATGTTCTCTCCTTTTGTGCTCTTATGATGGTTTGTTTCCGCTTCCATATGTTGTTGCCAGTCTGTGATGTCCTACCCTACCTGGGCCCAGGGTGTGACAATGGGAGACAGCATAGCGATACAAGGGTTTTTCTAGCTACTCATTGTAGAAGTAAGTACCACTATCAAGCCTTACGAACTCCAAACCACACAAAACACTTCCTAAAGAACCTTAATACAACCCTAGCATCATTGAAAGGTAATCCACAACCACTAAGATGTACTTGTTCCCGTGAGAATTAGGGAATGGACTCATAAAATTGATACCTCATATATTGAAAACCATAACTACTTGGTGAATGGTTGGGGCATCTCATTCTGGTATGAGATACTTCCTACTCACTGACATGCATCACATGCCATCGTAAACCCATGCACATCTTGATAAACAGATGCTTGGTAGAAAGCCTAAATCAAATGCTTTCCTTGTTGTGTTGGTGGCCGTATAATGGCTACAGATCAGACCCTCATGGAAATACCCCAATATCTGTCTACCCTCATCCCCATACATGCATCTACGGACAACCTGATCGGCTCAAATCCTAAACATGTATGGATCTTCCAAAATTTTTATTCAACATCTAAAAAGAATTTCTTCTTCTTCTGATATGCCATTCCTTTCATAAGGTACCCACTACACAAATATTTTGCTAAGTCAGCAAACCATGGAAACCCTTGCTTCACAGCTCTCACAAACATCAATGCATTGTGTGGAAAATGATCTTCTATTGCATCCTCTCAAATCACCTCTCGTGTAATATTTGTTAGTCGTGATATATGATCGGCTGCTATGTTCTCTACACCCTTCTTATCTCTAATCACAATATTAAACTCTTAAAGCAACAAAGTCTATCTTATTAACTATGGCGCAAGTACTTGAGCACTTCATGATGTAAATAAACAATAGTCTTCGGAAGAATGCGGTGAGATCTTGTAACACCCAGAAATTTAAAAGGAAAAGAAAAAGAAAGAAAGGTGAAATATCCCAAGTCAAGGGGTTAAAGTTGTGCAAGTGGCAAACTTGCCCATTTTGGGATTTAAAAGAAGCATGGCAGCCCACACTTCTTCTTTTACAGACTTTGCTTTTGGCTGCAAGAAGGAGGAAGAGCTGCTTGTAGGTGAGGTTTTCTTGCATTTTTCTGTTTGGTTTTAGTTGGATTCGAGCTGCTGGACCAATTTTTATGTGTTCTTTTGTGTTTGGCTACTTGTTTTTTTGTGTGATTAGGGGCTAGAACTCCCAATTGCTCTCGATCTGAAGAAGTCTTACTCGAAAGCTACTAGAGGTGAGTTTTAGATCCCCTCTTTTACTTGTTTTATACTCGCTTGTGGTTGATGTGCATATTTAGTGAAGTTTTACAAACTGAAATTTGAATTTCCTACGTTTGTTTAAATGCCTTCTTCGTTGCGATGTAGTGCTAATCTATGTGCTAAGTGTTTAGCATGATAAGGACATAATAGAATGATGATTGAGAACTGGAAATATCATAAGTTTCATTGCAGGTTGGTTTTGAACATTCGCATTTACTGAGTGTTCAGCCGCATTGGTTGAATGTTCCCTTGTATAAGTCTTTTGTTTATCCGCATTTGCTGGTCTTCATCCGCATTTGTTGAACTTCAACCACATTGGTTTTATGTTCAATATCCAAGTATTTTGTTCAGTCGCATTTAGTATTGTTCATGTGTATTTGGACTTGTTCATCTGCATTTGGACATGTTCATTTGCATTTGGTTCACCTGTATATCTCTAGACACTTAGAAAATTTTTCTGAGATTTTCATCCACATTTGTTTGTCTGCATTTGCTGAACATTCAGCTGCATTAGCTTATGTTCATCCGCATTTCTTTGGCCACTAAGGATTTTTCTGGAATCTTGGGAAGTAGAATGTAGTGTTAAGTTCTGGAATGTTTTCGTGGTTTATGCCTGTTGATGTTATGTATGATTGTGGGTTGTGGTTGATGTTCTATATTATGTATAATTATGTGACTTTAAGTGGTGTGTTAATACTCTTGTACGTAAAGTATTATTGTATTAAAAGTGAAAGAATATGATAATGGAAGTAGAACGTAATGAACGAATGAAAAGTCTTGCAAGCAAATGAAAGGATGTTCACAACTTATTCAGGGGTTGTTAGCTCAACTGTGTGCAGTTTAGCTAACCCATGAGGATGCACATTTGTCAATCTTTGTGATTGACTAATATGTATGAAACGGGACCCTTGTCGCTTGCCCCGGTACTAGTGTCAGGCTTCGTGCGCAATGTTAGGGGTCTATTTATAGACTTCTGCCCAGTACCCGCTTCATGCACAATGTTTGGGGCATGGCATATACATTGGTCCAGAAGAAAGTGGAAGATAATAATGAAAAGTATGAAAATGAACGATTATAATGGATAAGTATTATCTAATTGTATGCATGATGGGTGATCACGATTAAAAGTAAAGGATAAGTTTTAACGAAAGCAAAGTATTTTATTTATAAAACTAGAACTCACTCAGCAACGTTGACTTTTTATATGCATTTTCAATTGGCAGGTAATGATGTTGCTGAGGATGGCACTGGGTGGGGGAGGTGAAGCCACTTGGCAAGCAAAGACTAGCATCTATCTCATGTAAAAATAATGTTGTCGTTTTGTAATACAACTAAGTATTCTTTCATAACTTTAATCAGCGATGTATTACTTGGCTAAAGTATTTATTAATGCATGAATTGATTCCTGATAATTATTCCGCTGCAATAATTTCTCATGTTAATTTGTTTAAATAGGTTTTTTTATAATGAATGATGCTTTGAATGACCAACTGTGGGGTCTCTAGGATCGGGGCCTTACAAGTTGGTATCAGAGCTAATTTTTAAGAGAATTAGGTAAATTATTTTCAAAACCTAAACTTAAACTGAGAATGTGACTGAATAGAAGGATGCCAGCCCAAGTAGCTACGTGCCATAAGGTAATTTATTTTCTTAAAGTGAACCGGTATTATGTGCGTGTGCTATCTGATTTATGTGCTCTTAGTAGATTTGGATACTGATGTAGTCAGGATAGGAAATACTTGGGGGATAAAGAGTAAAGTAAGTGGCTAATCACAACTGGCCACTGTAATTAGGTACTTACTATACTTGACATAATCTGAGCTATTACCTTGAATGACCGTGTTGGTGTTTGAATCTTATAGTGTTTAGAGGATGGCTGGTGGTAGATCTTGGAAGGCTTCTCGAGGTGGAGTATGGGGTGGTCATGGTGCTGGACCACATGCCATAAGGAACAAGGCTAAGACTGCTGAGACGACTCCTGCAGAGCCCGAGCTTCATCACCATGAAGGCGGTGATGAGAGTGCTAACCTGAGAGCCTTTGTGAAGGAGGCAGTAGTGGAGGAAGTTCATCAGGTCATGCAGACGATTCTGCCGTCTGTGGTGACCGAGGTTATTCATGCTGTGAGGGAGGATGAAAAGAAAGAGAAAAAGGAGAGGAAGAAAACCATTGATAGAGGGGGGCGAGAAGAGAGGTTCAGGTGAAGGGGAGCAACCAGAAACTGAGATGGTTGTCTCTAGTGACGAAGAGGAATACGAAGTGGTGCAGGAAACTGCAAAGGGGTGTGGCTATGGGGCATTCCAAAGATGAAAGCCCCCTACTTTTGATGGAAATGGGAATGCTGTTGCTGCTCACCAATAGGTGAGAGAAATGGAAGCTGTGTTGGATATCAGCGAATGTAGGGATGATCAAAAGGTGTAGTTTGCTACCCACTCATTTGTGGACTCAGCCTTATGCTGGTGGGACAATATTATCTAGGCCGAGGGTACCAGGGCAATTGGGAGAATAAGGTGGAGTGAACTAAAGAAGATGGTGATCGAGGAGTTTTGACCTCACAGGGAACTCGACAAGATTGAGAGGGAGTTCCTATAGTTGGAGGCGGGAACCATGACACACCAGTTGTACATGACTAAGTTCAACCAGATGGCAAGGTTGGTACTAGATCAGGTGATGCCTATGTCAAGAAAGATCAATAGGTACATCCAGGGTCTACCGGCGGATATCCGTAGGCACAGGATTGCCGCCCAGCCGAGTACGTTTATGTCGGTGGTTGATCTGGCGGGGAGGTTGTATGATGAAAGGGAGGAGATGGCAGTAGTGGAAGTGAGTAAGAAGGGTGGTGGTGACAGGAACTTGAATGGGAAACGATTTGGTTGTAGTGGTTTCAACCCGAACAACAAAAGGCAAGGGTGGATGACCGGAGGGTAGTGTCAGCGGGTACAGGGATGAAGAGGTATAGTAAGTGTAGGAAGGAACATATGGGAGAGTGTAAGTGGGGACTAAATGGTTGCTTCAAATGTGGGAGGCTTGGTCATATGTTAAGGGATTGTAGGGTTATGAGGTGCTACAACTATGGTGAAGATGGCCATCTGAGCAAGGATTGCAAGAAACCGAGGGCTCAGAACTCCAGGGTGAGAAAAGGGATCGAGAAGGAGAAAGAAGGGCAGAAAGCAAAATCCAGAGCATTTACTATGACCCGGGAGGAGGATAGGGTGGACCCTGATGTTGTGTCAGGTACCTTCCTAGTAAACCAAATTTGTGCCTCTGTGCTTTTCGATTCTGGTGCTAGTAAGAGTTTTATTTCTACTGCCTTCTGTGATAAGTTGCGTGTTAGGAGTAGAAAGATTGATGAGCCCTTTGATGTTGAAACTGCCATTGGTAAGTCTACTAGGATTTCTAATCTGATAGAGAATTATGGCATAGAGTTGGAAGGCCATAGGTTCTCTTCTAAATTATCTGTGATGCCCATAGGCGGATTTGATGTGGTTCTAGGGATGGATTGGCTAGCAGCCTATGAGGCAAACATTATGTGTCGCAAGAAGATGATTTGTTTGACCGCACCTGATGGGAGTTCGGTGATGATTTACGGCGATAGGGTCAGTATGGTTCTGAAGGTAATTTCAATGGTGGTGGCAGAGAAGTGCATGAGGCGTGGATGTAGTGCCTACCTGGCTTACGTGAAGGATATGGATGCGTCAGTACCATGATTGTCTGACATACCGGTTGTGTGTGACTTTCCAGACGTATTCCCGAAGGATCTACTAGGTGTGCCACCAGACCACGAGATCGAGTTCCAAATCAATTTGATACCTGGTGCCTAACCTGTTGCCAAGGCACCATATCAACTAGCTCCCTCCAAGATGAAGGAACTGATGGTCAAGTTGCAAGAGTTGCTGAATAAGGGGTTCATCCGACCGAGTATCTGTCCCTAGGGTGCTCCGGTCTTGTTTGAAAAGAGGAATGACGGTAGCATGAGGATGTGCATCGACTGTAGTGAGTTGAACAAGTTGATGGTGAAGAACCGGTATCCACTACCGAGGATTGATGACTTGTTTGATTTGCTCTAACGTTCCAGTTGGTTCTCAAGGATAGATCTTCAATCTGGTTATCATCAGCTAAAGGTTAAAGAACAGGATATCTTGAAGACCGTGTTTTGGACATGATACGGGCATTACGAATTCCTCGTTATGTCTTTTGGTTTAACCAACGTGCCAGCTGCTTTTATGAATTTGATGAATCGGGTGTGTCGGCCGATGTTGGATAAATCAGTGATGGTGTTTATCGATGATATTCTGACTTTTTCAAAGAGCAAAGAAGAGCATGCCGCTCACATTCGTGACGTATTGGAGACGCTTAAAAGAGAGACGCTGTATGCTAAGTTCTCCAAGTGCGTGTTTTGGTTGGCGAGGTTTAGTTTTTGGGTCATGTGGTTAATTCTGAAGGGATTATGGTGGGCCCGGCAATGGTGGAGGCGGTGATTCAATGGAAGACTCCAAAGATGCCATCCGAGATCCACAATTTCTTGGGTTTGGTGGGCTATTACAGGAGATTCATCCAAGACTTTTCCAAGATAGCCTCACCATTGACCAAGTTAACCCGTAAGGAGGTGAAGTTTGTATGGGGTCGAGAACAGGAGAATGCTTTTGATGAGCTAAAGACGAGATTGTCTCAAGCTCCTGTCTTAACGTTACCCGAAGGGAGCGAAGACTTAGTGGTCTATTCGGATGCTTCTTATTCAGGGTTGGGTTGCGTGCTAGTGCAGCGTGGGAGGGTAATAGCCTATGCATCCCTGACAATTGAAAACCTATGAGGCTAATTACCCTACTCATGATCTGGAGTTGGTGACTGTGTCCCGAAATGCACTATCTTCACTAACCATAAGAGCTTGAAGTACTTCTTAGAGCAAAAGGATCTCAATATGAGGCAAAGAAGGTGGTTGGAGTTGATCAAAGATTATGATTGTGAGATCCACTACCATCCAGGCAAGGCCAATATGGTGGCGGATGCCCTTAGCCGAAAGGAGAGACCCGAGCCAATCCGAGTGAAAGCTTACCAGTTGGTGATGACCTCTGTCGTGATGAAACAGTCAAGGAGTTTCAAGATGATGTGTTGAAAGAAGATTGCCTTAACTCTGAAAGGATGAAAGGTCTAGTTTCAAAGTTGGGCGAGAACACTCTCGGAGTTAGAACCCGCTTCGGGCGGAAGTGGATCCCTCGTTATGGAGACCTACGGGGGCAAATCATGGATGAATCTCATAAGACTCGATACTCGATTCATCCCGGCGCTACAAAGATGTATCATGATATGAAGAAAGACTACTGGTGGCCGGGTATGAAGTGTGATGTAGTGGAGTATGTGAGCAAGTGTCTTACTTGCTTGCAAGTGAAGGCGGAGCATCAGAAGCCATACGGGAAGATCCAACCCTTCGATATACCCGAGTGGAAATGGGTGCATATCACCATGGACTTCATTACGAAGTTACCATGTACGGTAAGGGAGTACGATGCCATATGGGTGATAGTTGACCGTTTGATGAAGAGTACTCACTTTCTACCGATTTGTGTGATGTATTCATCTGAGAGGTTAGTGGATCTGTTCATCAGATATTATGACTCGTCATGGTGTACAGGTGTCTATAGTGTTTGACCCTGACACTCGGTTTACATCTAAGTTTTGGAAGAGATTCCATGATACGATGGGGACGAGGTTGCACATCAGTACCGCTTACCATCGTGAGACAGATTGTCAGTCAGAAAGAACCATTCAGATGCTTGAGGATTTGCTCTGAGCATGCTTCATTGATTTTGGAGGAAGTTGGGATGAACCCTACCGTTAGCCGAATTCTCATACAACAACAGTTATCATGCCAGCATTGGTATGCCACCATATCAGATGCTATATGGTAGGAAGCGTAGAATGCCTATATGTTGGGGTGACAATGGGCAGAAGAAGTTAGGGAGCATCAAGGTGATCGAGGCTACGATCGAAAAGTTAGAAAAGATCAAGGCCTTTATGAAGGCGGTAAAAGATAGACAAAAGTCGTATGATGACAAGAGGCGTAGACCGATTGAATTCAAGGTTGGTGATAAAGTCATGTTGAAGGTTTCACCTTGGAAGGGGATCTTCCGGTTTAGAAAGCGGGGTAAGATGAGTTCGAGGTATATAGGGCCTTTTCGAATCATTGCTCGAGTATGAGAGGTGGCCTATAGGTTGGAGCTACCTGATGAGTTAAGTGGATTCATCTGACATTCCATGTATCTCATCTAAGAAAGTGCTTAGCCAATGAAGATGTGATTGTGCCACTGGAGAACATTGAGGTGGATGAATGGCTCAATTATGTGGAGCAACCGGTGGCCATCATTGACAGAAAAGAGAAGAGGCTACGGACTCAAGTGGTTCCACTCGTGCGAGTACAATGGAGGCATATGAAGGGATCCAAGTCTAAGCGGGAAACTAAGGAAGATATGAGGCAGTATGACCCACAACTGTTCAAGGAGCGACAGGTTTCGGGGACGAAACCTATATAAGGGGGTGGACTTGTAACACCCGGAAATTTAAAAGGAAAAGAAAAAGAAAGAAAGGTGAAATATCCCAAGTCAAGGAGTTAAAGTTATGCAAGTGGCAAACTTGCCCATTTTGGGATTTAAAAGAAGCATGGCAGCCCATACTTCTTCTACAGACTTTTCTTTCGGCTGCAAGAAGGAGGAAGAGCTTCTTGTAGGTGAGGTTTTCTTGCATTTTTCTGTTCGGTTTCAATTGGATTCGAGCTGCTGGACCAATTGCTCTCTGTCTGAAGAAGACTTACTCGAAAGCTGCTAGAGGTGAGTTCTAGATCCCCTCTTTTACATGTTTTATACTTGTTTGGGGCTGATGTGCATATTTACTGAAGTTTTACAAACTGAAATTTGAATTTCCTACGTTTGCGACAAAATTTATATGTGTTATGTGTTTAAATGCCTTCTTTGTTGCTGTTTAGTGGTAATCTATGTTCTAAGTATTTAGCATGATAGATCGATACTAAGGACATATTAGAATGATGATTGAGAACTGGAAATAGCATAAGTTTCATTGCAGGCTGGTTTTGAATATCCACATTTACCGAGTGTTCAACCGCATTGGTTGAATGTACCCTCGCATAAGTCTTTTGTTCATCCGCATTTGTTGGTCTTCATCCGCATTTGTTGAACTTCAACCACATTGGTTTTATGGTCAATAGCCAAGTATTTTGTTCATTCGCATTTAGTATTGTTCATCCGCATTTGGACATGTTCATCCGCATTTGGTTCACCCGCATATCTTTAGACACTTCGAATATTTTTGTGAGATTTTCATCCGTATTTGCTTGTCCGCATTTGCTGAACATTCAGCTGCATTGGCTTATGTTCATCCGCATTTCTTTGGGCACTTAGGATTTTTCTGGAATCTTGGGAAGTAGAATGTAGTGTTAAGTTCTGGAATGTTTTGGTGGTTTATGCTTGTTGATGTTATGTATGATTGTGGGCTGTGGTTGTTGTTCTTGACAGGGTTTTTATGAGAATGAAAATCTCAGTTGATGTGACTCAACTTAGGATCAAATATGATGATTGAGTCAGTAATATAGTTGCTAAATTACTATATTACAGAAGATTAACTACTGAAGTAAATGCTTTGATGAACAGTTCACAAAGACAACAAGGTTACTACTGAAAATGTATAATATTATGACTGATGGAAGAAACTTACAAGTTAGGGTATACTATTCTATTGTTAGGCATACCCATTGCATGTACAAAATGACTAAACTACCCTGTTTATTATACATCAGAATCTAGTCTAAGTACAAAAATAACATAAGCATTTGTAAGTGTTCATCCGGATTGACTAATGCGGATGAACAAGTCTTCATCAGCATTTGTTGTTGATTGTCTTCAGCATTAACTTAGTTATTCCGCATTTGTTGTTGCGGATGAACAAGTCTTGGCAGCATTTCTTTTGTTCATCCGCATTAGTCAATGCGGATGAACAAACACTTGTCAGCATTTCTTCTTTCTTCATCCGCATTAGTTAATGCGGATGAACAAATACTTGTCAGCATTTGTTCAATGGTCATCTGCATTAACTAATGCGGAAACTTCAACACTTGTCTTCTTCTTGTCTTTGTCTTTTGTCTTGTTGATTTCTAACCAGAGCAACCTACAACCACCTCTTGAATTGGCAAGTATGATCCTTTCAGGGTCTAACAATACTCCCCCTAAGGATTATACTGCCTAAGTTCTTCAAGAGTGAGATGGTGGAGGAGGTGATGATGATTCTGGTGGTTCTTGTTATGCTTCCTTTGGTTGGACTATTGTTGGGGAGAGTGCTGATGTAGTTTTAGCAGGAAGTACAGGTTCTATCAAAGAAGGATCCAAGATTGCCTTGATCATATTTGAGAAATCCTTAGCATCATTCATCTTTTCTCTACTCAGGACATGTATCTTCATCTGACTCATAGTCTGTATGGTAGCAATGAGCATTTGTTTCAAAGAGATGGGTTCCCATACAAAAATTGTGGAAAGACCATCTTTGTGAATCAGCAGTGATCCATCTGCATCAACTTCCAGCTTTACAATGTTGCCCATTTGGAGAGGCACCTTCTTTTTCTTTCTTTGTTCCCTTTTCTTGTTTATTCTATCATATGCCATCTTCAAAATCATGATACGTTTTAGAAAGAACTCCAAGTCCTCTTCTCCCAGTTTGTTGCTGAGAGCTCTGAAGTGACTTGTGAAAATTTAGTGAATATAAGATTCATCCAACAGCCTTACATCATATCCACCGAACAGTCTGATTTCATGTGCTTCTTTTCCACCCCATTTCCTCTCAATTACCAACTCAAATGTTTTCTCATCATAGTACACATTGGAGATTGGCTTAGTCTTGTGAGTTCCCGCAACCATCATCTTTTTTAATGACTCAGTTGGCTTTACATTCAATTCAGGAAATACCAACTCTTCTGCTTCTCTCTTTTTCTTTTGTTCCAGAGGATTTTTGAAAGATCTATCCTTTCTCAAACAAATAGCTTACAGAGATTTGAAGTTGTTTGTCTTCTTAAATATTTTCAAAATGTCTTCAAATTCATATCCTCTATACATGGCATCATGATTGATCAATTCAAGCTCTGCCAATTTCCTTTAAGTCATGAATCTCCATTGAGTTCACTAAAGCAGAGTACTCTGTGAAAAATTAAACAAGCCCAGAGATCATCTTTACCATAAACATGTTCCAACTGCTGACATACTTCCAGGTAATGATTTTAACATCAGTTTTGCCTTTAGGAGCAAACACACCCTTAATCATCTCAGAGGTGGTTAACCCTTCCTGCAGCTTAAGTTGAGAGGGTTCAATGAACCATTCTGGATTCTTGTGAAACATGGGTGCCAAGACATCTTGATCCTTGGTAGTAAGTTGACCATCTTGTGCTGAAGTTCTTGTTCTTGGTTTTATTCCAGTTACTTCTTATTCTATGGACTGAAGTCTCTCCTTCTTTTCTTTAATCATCATCAGCATTGCAGCCCTTAAAGAGTTGGTCTTCATATTACCCAGCTTTCTTTTTATGAACCCTTGCTTGGATAAATAATCCTTCATTTCCCTGTCAGTCATACTATAGGGATCAGGATATGCAGATTGGGTTTCTTGATGCTTTACAGGTTTGGCAGCAGTTGTAGTGATTTGGGCAGTTTCAATCTTCTTCTCATAATCAGTGACAAAGGTGGGATCAAGCAGCTTTTCCATTTGTCTCACCTCTTCAACCATGCCCTCATAAGTCATGCTAAACACTTCATCTGCCTTATTTCCATGATTGCTCAAATACATGGCCTTAATCATGAGATCATCTGATTGTACTTTTTCAACCATTTCTTCAACTGATGTTTCAACCTTTACAGGACTGTCCCTGGTCAAAGGCATCAACTGATGTTTCATCATATCCTCCTTCAATCTTTCCTTCTTCTAATACAATCACCTCAAGTATATCTTTTAGCTCTTTCTCTGCCTTCTCATGTTCTTCCTAAAATTCAGCTATAGCTGCTAGGCTTCTTGGATCATCTTTTTGTTTCTTAACAGGTTGTTCTTCTTCTACCATTGGTAGTTTGCCTTTGGCTTTCTCTGTTAAGTACTTTCTTTTTCTTGAATATGTATGCAGTCTAGGGCCAGAGGTTGATGGGACAGATGCTTCCACTTCTTGTTTATTTCTTTCAATCTCAAGCTTTTCTACCTCTTGATTCTATATCTCATCAGCTTCTTCCTGTTTTTCAGCTTCTTCAATCTGTTTTGCAGCCATTTCCCTATCCTTCATTTCTTCACATAAGCTTTTGATCAATTCTTATTGTTAAACAGTCAAGGTGACTGCTGGAACAAGCTGCAGCCTTAATTTTTCTTGTATAGGAACTGGATTCGTAGGGATTACAACAATTGGCTCTACAGGAGTTCTGATATCTTTGATGTAGTCCTAAAATTCTTCATCAATGATGAACTCACTAGAGGAGTACATATCCAAATCTTCTATAAGCTCTTTAATGACTGAATCTTCTTCAATAGAGGGAACAGAATGCACAACCATTGCCAAACTTTCTTCACCCCCAACCTTACTATGTTCTGCTTGTTGTGAGGTTTCAGCCTTTTTGTTTCCACATCATCTTGATCAGGCACTTCTCTTGCCACTTCATCTTTTAGCTTTACAAGCATATCTAATTCAAAAATTCTATTGTTTAGAGCTTCAATCTGTTTATTGAGATCAGCTATGATGTCTGTTTGCATCTCAATGAGGTTTTCTTGTTCTTCCATAGCAATGGTCTGGATAGCTGCAGTATCCAAGTGGCCACTGATTTCTTCTCTTGACATATCTAACAGCTTTGAGTCTTTCAATCTCTTCATCCTTTTCTTTCTTTTCAGCCTTATATTTGATTCTCAGTTCTTTGAGCTCCTTTTCTTTTTCATCTAGCTCAAGAATTCTATCATTTATTATCCCAGCCTTTCTCTAAAGAGTTTTCTCCATCCTTGCCACTTTCTGCAACAGATCAGTGATCATTTTGTCTTTCTTATCTGGACTGTTTATTTTTGATTCAGCAAAGCTCTCTGATGGTCCTTCCTCTGAGAGTGTTAGTCTCACAGAAGGTTGTGCAGGGGGAAGATCATCAGATGATGATTTCGAAGAATCTGATGAGCTGGCAGGTTCACCAGCTTCACCAAAATAAGCAGCAGCTTGTGGAGATGAGACAGAGGGTGATAATTATGGATTTGGATTGGAGATTGTTGAGGTGATTCAATGATTTGGATTGGTGAATGTGAAGGTTAAATAGAGGGTTGAATTGGTGAATGTGGAGGTGAAATAGTAGGTGACGCACCAAAAGGTAAGGGAAATACTTGTTCATGAACCATAGGCACAGTGTGAAGATCACCACCTACATCATCTTATGGTGACACTATCCTTGGTATGTCTTCAGCAGCGTCAGCATGCTCATCAATAATGTGTTGATCAACAACTTCTTGTACATCAACTGGTTCTTCCATAGCTTGTTCCTTAACAACTTTTTCCTCCATAATAGGAACAGCTTCATTTGCAGCAGCTTCTTGCACTTCTTCATTGTTAATCTGTTGCAACATCAAAGGAAGTAATGGAAAGAAGGTTCCACTATAGAAATTCCTTGGATAGCTCTTTTTGATGTAATTGAATGACTTGGCATTATAATAAGGGATGTCCAAAACATGGCTTTCTGGTACAAGATTGGGAAATGCTTCATTGATAAAACATTGGATAAACCATGGGTACATCAGAAACATGTGCCTTCTCCCTTCTTGAATGTTTGATATCAGACCATTGAAAACATAGGCAGACATGTTGAAAGGTCTGTTTGTGCACAAGGCATAGATGGCTGATGATATGGTGATAGGGATGTCATTCCAACCTGTCTTTCTCTTGGATAGGCAATTTTGGTATAAGTGAATGAGAAACCTCCATTTGAGATCAACCAACCCTTTGACAATCTGCTTCCCTTCAAAACCACCTACATACCCAATGTTAGTAAAGAAAGTCATAATCTCATCTTCTTCATGCTCTAGTGAAGAGTTCTCATCATCTTCAAATTCTAGACACTGTCTCACAATTTGTTTAGTGATTACTAGAGTGTGCTCACTAGTGATTCTTCCTGAAATAGTCTTCTCTCCATCAATCTCTGCTACTTCAGTTGTTCCCCAGAAATATCTAATGTAGTTCTCATAAATGATGGGTCTAACTGTAATAGCATGTGCCACTCTGGTAGTAGAGATAAATCTGATCATATCTTTTAATCCTTCAGCTTCAGGCACAGTATGATCAAGAAATCCACTAACATTGTGGAGCTTACTCCATGTCAGGTTAGCCATGGATTTTGCAATAGATACAAATGAGTTATTAATGTTTTAACATTCATTATATCATGTGCACTTGATCAAGTTTGACTTTTCATATTTTGACCTTTTCAGGTTAAAATTGAAATTTCAAATGTTACTATTTTATTAGATTTTTGACCTAATCTTAACTTAGGTGATGGAGACTCATTAAAGTTAAGTTTTATGCTTAATTTTTGATCATTTTGCTGTTTCAAACATTCTATTCAACTAGAACATTGGATTTGATTTACACAGTCCCAAGTTTCGGTTCCCCTGTTCATCGTGGTTCAAATTAGGGTTTGAAAATCAAATGTTCTTTGTTATTCACATAAACATCTGTTTCAATGAACTTGAGAATGTCATTTAAATCCATTGTTCTTAGTTGCATTTAGGAATTATCTCAAACCTAGGGTTCTATGTTCATGCATGTCACACCCCGGGCCCAGGTGGGGTTGGACGTCACAGACTGGCAACAACATATGGCAGCAGAAACAAACCATCATAAGAGCACAAAAGGAGAGAACATCACATGGCATTAATGTTTAAAGAAAAACCGGGCTAGAAGTAGGTCTAGCCACCAATACAAGTACATAATTCATCGGTACAAATTGTTTCCAACAATAATAAATGTAAATTGTTCAAATTGTTTAAAAACAAAACAAACCAATGCCATGGGTCATGGTGCTAGGTCAAGGTATTCTACAACAGCTAGACTCCCATCAAGGATTACCTGAAACATGCTCAAAAGAAATTTGTGTCAACTAAAAAGTTGGTGAATTCAAGTGCTTAAAGTTAAAAAACAAAAGGATTCAAAAGAATCCACATTTGATTTAAAAGTCAAAGATCATAGTATCATAGTTGTGGGGATCACAATCAACCCTGCACTCAGTCTCGGCTAGCCTCTTCCAAAGTTATGTTACACCGGCTAATCCCGAGGGAAGAATTGAGCCTCATATGGTGGACCATACCTGCCGGATGGTTCACTATAGTATCTTATTAAAACTTGTCACATGCCATAAACGACCCTGCAGGATCTTAGTGTGGTACCCTTCCCGCTCATCAAGGAAGGCACTGTGTGTGGCGGATTCCCCAAGTAGATCTACCCATATAAAACAAGCAGTTCACACAAGAATTAATGATCGTGATAAAAGTAAAGGCAGGTTCTAGAATTTCCACAACATATAGCAGCATATTATAGCACATAAAAGTTTAGTTTAAACAGAGCATGCTTCACCCCAAAAACAGTAGTAAAAAGGGGACACTAGAACTCACCTTAAGTTCCAAGCAACGGGTTCTTCGAGTACCGGGAAAGTTTCAAGTCTAGCACCCTACCATCGAGATTAAGTGACAAGCCACTAATTCTAAGGTCACACGAGGTGGAAAAAGTGTGTAAGAAGTTAAATGTTCAACTAGCTTATATTTGCTAAGGCTTGCATTTAAAAGTTTCCTTTTATAGAAAGCTAGGGTTTCTTAAGGGGAATTCTTGTTTTCACACTATTAGGTCATCGACACAAGTTAAATTAAGTTTATCAAGTGATTACCATCGGTTTATTGAAGTTTTGGTAGAATTTACAGTTTAGTCACTCAAGTTTCAGAATTTACAGTTTCTACCCTAAAGTTTGCTTCTTTACATTCAATGAACTTTATGACCCCATAACCGACTTTTGGGGTTAAATATTACATTATTAATAAGTTAAACTCTCAAATTTTAACCGAAGGTTTTTAACGGTTAAACATTAAATCTTATAGTTTTAAGTCTTAAGACTTTAAATATTATTTTAAGGACTTTTAACAAGCTTTATAATCTGACTAAAATGTATTTTCATGCCCTTTATGTTGAAAGTCTCATTTTTAAGTTTAACCCGTTAAAACGCATTTTTACCCGAAATTGACCGTTTAAAAACTTGTTTGACCAATTTTTCACCATCATTAAGTCTTATAGTTCCTAATTTACTGAAATAACATGGTTTTCATGGATTTTGGTTTTATACCATTATTTCCAAGGCTTTCCTCCAAACGTTACCCGGTTAATAACCGTTTTTAACTAAAAATTTCCATTTAAATTGTCTTTTGACCATTTAGTCAACAAATCAGATCTATAACACTTTGTTAACCCTTTTAGAGCCTGGAATTATTTTTAACATTTTTATACTCTAAGTTCTCTTATTTTTAAGTCATTTTACCACCTTTCGGGTCCCAAAATAAGCTCAACATGTCTACAATTCATACTTTTACTATTTTTCAGCCATTAACATCACCTCATACGCTTAATAACACCCAAAACTTACTGAAATAATAACTCTAACTCACGGTTTTAACATACAACCCAAGAACAAGTTGTAGATAAGTGATTTCACCATTTAAACCCATTACACTTGTGTAAAACCTTACGGATCATGCTTAAACATTACCAAATCATTTTGTAACTTTCAAAGCAGGTTATTAAAAGTTTTATAAAACATTTATAAGCAGGTTACAAGCTTTGGTTCGGAGGTTACAAGGCACAAAGGTTAGATGGTGCAAAAGTCACCCAAAAGTTTTCATGGTGTAACTCGAGTTCCACCCTTAGAATGACCAATATAACATGTGAGGTACCTCTAGTGAGGTTAAAATCTCCTCAAGAACAAGATTATGGCAGCAAGATTCTGCTAGAACAAAGAAAGTAAGGCTTTTGGTAGATAAATGAAGGAATAACAGAAGACATAGCTTAGTTCGGGTGTGTTGATGCTTACACTTGAATGGTTCATGATTTGGAGAGTTTGGAAGGACAAGATGAGCTGGAGAATCTCAAAAAAGGTTGGAGTATCTCAAACTTGTATGAACCGTGCACCAAAAGCTCTCAAGATGCCACTTTCTCGGTTGCTTGGAATCGGTCGATGGTGGTTTGCGGTTGATCTTCGAATATGAGGCTGAAATGGAGAGGATTTGTGGTGTGGTGTGTGTGTTTTTTTCTGGTGAACCGAGAGAAGAGAGAAGGAGTATGAGAGGTGAGAATAAGGGTGTGTGTTCAAATTTGCATGCAAAGGTAGTGGTGGAGGATGGTGGGAATTATGGGTGGTGTAGAAGGGAATGGATTGGTGGGTTAGGGGCGGCCGATTTGGAGTGTAGTGGAGTGGTTTTATTTAAAATTTTTATTAACAATTATTATTGTAGTATAATGTGTAGTATTTTAGATGGTAATTTTTAGTTAGTTGTTTAAGTATTAAGCATGCTTCTAACCGTGAATGGTGTGTGAGTGCACATAATTTAATTGTTTCAATTAAAATTAAATTTTGAAATGGACTAATTGACTTTCCCAGAACACAAAGTTATTCTATGCTAAGCTAGACATAGCTAAATCATTTCAAATGGCCCATAAAATAATAAGAATGACCATAATAGCAGTAACAATAATAACATTACTACTAATAATAATAATGATATTAACATTAATATTAATTGTATGGATAATGATGCAGGAGGTTAAAGGTTAGAATTATGACCTAGAGGTCGGTTGTTACATTCTCCCACCGTTTAGGAAATTTCGTCCTGAAATTTTTTAGCTTCAATAAACTCAAGAACAAGTGGGTTTGAAGATGTGCAGATAACTCTTTCTCATCTCATCTTCTCGCTCCCAAGTGAATTCAGGTCCTCACTTAGAATTCCATCATACCTTGGCCTTGGGTATGCGACTTCGCTTGAGTTTCTTGATGAGCCGGTCGGTGATCTCTATAGGCTCTTCCATGAAGTTCAACTTGTCATTAATCCTCGCTTCTTTCAAAGGTAGCTCCATGGTCTTATCTACCAAGCATTTCTTCAAATTTGACACATGGAAGGTGTCATGTATGTAACTTAACTCTTGAGGTAGCTTTAATTTATACGCCACGGGGCCAATTCTCGCTAGTATCTCAAATGGTCCTATGTATCTCGGGCTTAGCTTTCCTTTCTTTCCAAACCTCACAGTTCCTTTCCATGGTGCTACTTTTAGCATTACTCTATCACCCACTTGAAACTCTAAAGGTTTTCGCCTTCTGTCAGCATATTTCTTCTGACGGTCTCTGGCCGCTCTTAAATGCTCCTTAATTTTAAATATCTTGTCGGTGGTCTCCATCACAATGTCAGGTCCCATTACTTGACTATCCCCGATCTCATTCCAACTCAACGGTGATTGGCATTTCCTGCCATATAGGGCTTCATAGGGAGCTGCTTTTATACTTTTATGATAACTATTGTTGTAGGAGAAGTCTACTAGAGGAAGATGGTTATCCCAGTTCCTTCCAAAGTCAATCACGCAAGCCCTTAGCATATCTTCCAAGGTTTGGATGGTTCTTTCACTCTAACCGTCAGTTTGTGGGTGGTAAGCAGTGCTTAAATCCAGATGTGTTCCTAAAGCCCGCTGGAGTGACTTCCTGAAACGAGAAGTGAAATGACTATCATGGTCGGAGATGATTGATAGTGGCACCCCATGCCTGGTCACTATCTCGTCGATGTATAGTTGGGCCAGCTTCGTCAGGTCGTTGTCCTCTCGAATTGGCAAGAAGTGAGCCGATTTAGTTAACCGGTCAACTATTACCCAGATGGCGTCATGTCCTCTGAAAGTTCTGGGTAGGTTTGTAACAAAATCCTTTGTGGCATTATCCCATTTCCATTATGGAATTTTAGGCTGTTGGAACGTCCCTGGCGGTTTTTTATTTTCAGCCTTCACCATGGCACATGTTAAACACTTCCCAACGTATACGGCGATTGATTTCTTAATTCCAGGCCACCAGAAAAGTGCCTTTAGATCTTGGTACATTTTGTCACTTCTGGGGTGAATCGAGTACCTAGATCTATGGGCTTCGTCTAGGATCACCTCTCTAATTCCCCCGTACTTTGGTACCCATGTTCTTCCTTCATATTTATATATACCATCGTTGCTCAATTCTAACCACTTCTCCATTACTGTTAACAACTCCCCTGCTAAATTATCTTCCTTTAGCGCTTCACCTTGAGCTTCTTTTAGTCTCGCAACAAGGTCAGTATACACACTCATCCTTAAGGCACGGACACAAAGGGGTTTTTCTCTTTCTTTCCTGCTCAAGGCATCCGCCACTACATTGGCCTTGCCGGGATGATAGCGGATTTCGTATTCGTAATCATTCAATAGCTCAACCCATCTTCTCTGACGCATGTTTAGCATTTTCTGATCAAGAATGTGTTGTAAACTTTTATGGTCAGTGTAAATAATGCACTTCGTGCCATAGAGGTAATGCCTCCACATTTTGAGTGCAAATACCACGACACCCAATTCTAGATCATGCGTTGTGTAGTTCTTCTCATGATCATTCAGCAGTCTGGATGCATAAGTAATTACCTTGTTACGCTGCATTAGCACGCATCCCAGTCCCTGACGCGAGGCGTCGCAATAGACCACGAAATCTTCAACTCCTTCTGGGAGGGCGAGGATAGGTGCACTACATAGTTTCTCCTTGAGTGTTTCAAATGCTTCGTTCTACTCTTGTTCCCACTCAAAAGCTGTATTCTTCTTGGTCAAGGTAGTTAACGGTTGTACAATACATGAGAAGTCCTTGATAAACCTTCTATAGTATCCGGCCAATCCAAGGAATTGCCTTATCTCGGTAGGAGTTCCCGGAATTCTCTAATACTTAATGGCCTCTATCTTTGAAGGATCCACTTGAAGCCTAAGGTGCTTCTCATGTTCTTCCTTTCCATGGGGGTAGATCAGGATGTCGTCGATAAATACAATCACAAATTTGTCTAGATATGGGCGGCATACTCGGTTCATGAGATCCATAAATGTCGCTGGTGCGTTAGTCAGTCCAAAGGGCATAACCAGGTACTCATAACGTCCATATCTAGTTCTAAAGGATGTTTTGGGTATGTCTTCCTCTCTTATCTTCAGTTGATGGTACCCTGACCTTATGTCTATTTTGGAGAAGTAGCTTGCCCCTGTAGTTGATCGAATAGGTCATCGATTCTCGGAAGAGGGTAACGATTCTTTATTGTCAGTTTGTTTAGTTCCCGATAATCAATACACATACGTAGGGTCCCATCCTTCTTTCTCACGAATAGCACCAGGGCACCCCATGGAGACACACTCGGTCGTATAAAGCCCTTGTCGAGTAGCTCTTGGATTTGTAGCATTAGTTCTTTCATCTCGGGAGGGGCAAGTCGGTACGGTGCTTTGGCTACCGGTGCAGCACCAGGCAATAGGTCTATTTGGAATTCAACCTGACGGGTCAGAGGGAGTCCCGGTAGGTCTTCGGGAAATACCTCCGGATATTCCGAAACCACTGGTATATCCTCAATCTTCTTTTCCTCTTTGGCTTTTATCACGTAAACTATGAAAGCTGGGCTTCCCTTCGTGAGACTCTTGGTTGCCTTCAAATGGGATATCATAGGATAAAACGTGTTACATCTTTCACCATGAACAACTAACACCTTCCCGTCGTTCAATGGTATCCTAAGTAGGCGCTCATCACACATGATTTCGACTCTATTCTTAGCCAGCCAATCCATGCCAACAACCACATCGAATCCTCCTAGCTTAATAGGTATCAGGTTTATCTTAAATGTACTACCTTCTAGATTCATTAAGCAATCCTGGATGACTTCGTTAGTTTTTAAGATGTTACCGTTAGCTAATCCTACGGTAAACGTATCAGTCAGGACACATGCACTCAAGTCAATCAAAGGCCTAAAAGCGCTAGAGACAAAACTAGCAGTTGCTCCAGTATCAAATAGAGCGGTAGCAGGATGATTATTTATAAGGAACGTACCATTGACCACATCAGGTTCCTTACGAGCACCAGCTGGATCCATCACGAATGCTCGTCCCTTGGGCTTATTGGGTCTGGCATCCTTATCTCTCCCCAGCTTAGGACACTTATTCCTCATGTGTCCTGGATCTCCACACTCATAGCATTGTTTACCTGGCACATACATACAATCCTTAATCAGATGACCCGGTCGTTTGCATCGGAAGCAGGGCATCGGGTTGCACTCCCCTTGATGATGCAGTTTACACTTGTTGCAGAATGGGCTTGTTCCCGAGTATAGCTTCCGAGTCCTTCCACCCTTGTCTTCACGCCTCATACCTTCAAAACTCTTCTTGTTTGACCCACTGCTGCAACAAATTGCCTTCTTCCCCTCAAACCATTTTCTATTCTCACCCATCGGCTTCCTCCTTTCCTCTATCCTATTTTGTTCAGTCCATCCAGCCCTGACTAGATCATCGGTCAAACTACTGGTGATGTCGACCGCAGCTTGCAGGGTTGGGAGTCTAGAGGATCGAACCATACCCCTGACTCTAGGATGTAGTCCCCAGATGAAACGTGCTACGCCCTTGGATTCAGGTGTCACCAGATGTGGCACGAGTTGAGCCAGGGCTAAGAAGCGGTTGATGTACTCGGTGTAGTTAGGGCCTTTCATTTCCAGGCTCAGAAATTCGGACTCCAGTTTCTCCAGTTGATTGATGGGGCAGTATTTGTTGGTTACCAATTCCCTGAATTCGGTCCAACTTATTTGGTTAGCAGCGTTTCTTCCCCGGGGTTGAGTAACAGTCTTCCACCATTCCAGTGATGATCCTTTGAGTGACTGGGAAGCATACCTCACCATGTGTTCCATCTTACATTCGCTGATATCTAAGACGGCTTCCATTTCGTCAATCCATCGGTACGTCTCAATCGCACCCTCGGTACCATAGAAATCCTTCATCTTGCACGCCATGAAGGTCTTGTAGGAGCATCCATTCCTTAGTGTTGGATCTTATATGCCCAAGACACATACAAGATTGATGTGGTTAGTACGTTATGATCCAAGTCGGGTCATACCAATAACAAGCTAGGGAAAGACCGATAAATATTTATTTGTTGACATGATCAAGCAAATAAATTTTGACACCAATTTAGAAAATGGGTTTTCTGAATTATTGCATTTGAGATAGAACAAATTATATGGATATGTTGTTCATGAGATATCATTTGTAATGTTATTTAAATAAGTTAAATAACATCAAATATAAGAGTGTTTAAGTTATAAGATTAAAATTGGTTTAATTATATAACTTAATTAGTGATTAACAATGAATTAAAAGGGTGTTTTTCAAAATGGGAGGGAACCCATTTTGAACCCAATTTTGGCCGCCCCTTTGGTGGTTGCATTGGGATTCCTTTGTCTTGTTTTTATACAAGACATTTACTTGTTCAACTAAGACACTCAACACACTTTCTCTCTCACACATGCAAGCTCCTTCTTCTCCATTTCTCTTCTCCCAATTTCAGACCTAGAGGTTTTGTAAGAAGGATATTTGGTGTCAACTTCCTAACAAGTTGGGTGCTTTCCAAGAGCTTGTGGGTATACAAGCTTGAGGTCTCCTCTTTTGAAGACTAGACATTCAAGAAACATCATTTCCCTCCTCTCATCCGCATCTAACTTCCTTGTTCAAGAAAGGTAGTATTCATGTACATCCTTTGGTTGGTTTTGATAGCACTTCTTTTCACATATATATGATCCTTGTTCTTGGGTTTGTTTTCTTGAAAATAAAATGGTTTATTTTCAGCATCTAAAACAAGTTTTAAGTCCATTATATCCGCTGCGTTTTGATGAATAAAAATGGTTCAACATCTTTGTTAAAACTTGTAAGAACCCAACAATGGCATCCAGAGCCGGTTATGTGGAAAACTTGCTTCAAAAGTCCTAAAAAAGTTAGTTTTGTTTGACTTTTTCAACCCATTAGGGGCTGTTTTGTTGTGGATGAATGAATCCCTTATCTTTCAAAGTTTTATCTTACATGCTTTAGAATAAACCTTGAAAGATTAACATCAAGAGGTTGATTGTTTTGTTTGGTCTAAACCCTAAAGTTTGGGTTTATGTTGGCCGAATATTTAAGGGTTAAAAAGGAGTTCATGGTTGTCCTTGGATGTTGTATTTGATACATATTTTGGTGCATAACATAGCCTTGACCTTATGTGTTTTGGATTTGGATGAATGTGATTGTCATGTTTGGTTTTATTCATTAAAGGGTTGTAATAATAATTTTGGTGTTTGTATCTTTTGGGTTGTAATTTATTTATTCATTGGTTATGTAATAAATAGATTAGGTGCATTTCTTTTATTAGAAAAATTGTATTAGGATATGATTTTTGTAAAAGAAGATGCACAAGTTGGAGACTCATTGGAAGATACAAAGGAAGAACTCAAAAGACATGAACACTTGAAGCATTTGGATGCGGATTCGAGTGGGAGTTCTTGGACACATTTTAATGTGTCATTATTAACCCTTAGGAAAGACCAAATGACAACACTTGTGATGGAAAACAAGTGTGGTCACCTTAGTGGCTATGGTTATGCACTTATGATTGAATGGTTGTGCTTGTTTGGTTGTTTTGTGTTTATGTTGGATGTTTGATATATGGATATGCATAACAAACAAATTTATAAACATAACAAGCTAAAAATAAATGGTTCTTAATCATTAAGTGGTTAATAAAAGGTTATTAAAAGGATTAATGATTTTAAATAAAAGGGGTTTTATTAAAAGAACCATAGGGTACCATGTATTTGAAAGCATGCAAATACAAGGTACATAGAGTTTTCTAAACTAGAATTATGAAAACTTAAAATGTCTTTTGAAAACAAGTTTATCACCATCCTTTTACACAACACTTGAGTCACTTGAAAACTCTTATTGGGATAAAGGTCACCTAACCATTTTGAGGGAACTTGTGATTTGAGGTGGGAATGCCATATTTGTGGGATAAAGATCACCTAACCACTTATATTGGTAAACTCACATGTGTGTGTAAGTAGGGTAACTTGATTTGCAAACCATGTTAAATGGATCACCTACAATGTGGTTTACAAAAGTGTTGATGGGATTAACATGCCGACTATACATATGATGTTTAAGTCGATCCCATACCTCTAGAAGTTGCAAAGGGTTGCAATTGTCAAACGTTGACTACCTTGTTAATTTAAATAATGGGATAAAGGTCACCTAACCACTATTTAAATGTAACGTTGGATTCTAGAATTTTATTTTGTGTATGACACATAAAAGGTATTTATAATTAAATATGATAATATCATAAATACTAAAATTGAACTTTGTTAAATTTTGTAGATGGCCACCAACAACAATGAAAATAATGATATTCCATCCGCTCATACCCTATCACTAAGAACCATTCTCCAAAAGGAGCGTCTAAACCATAACAATTTCATTGATTGGTTTTGAAACTTGAGAATTGTTCTCAAGCAAGAGAAACGGTCATATATCTTAGACGATCCGATTCCCGATGAACCCAATGAGGAAGATGAAGAGGCCTACATGAATTGGGTGAAATACACTGAGGACTCGGTCCAAGTATCTTGCCTCATGTTGGCAAGTATGACTCCGGATCTCCAAAAGGAGTACGAACATCACGGAGCATACGACATGATAACCCAGTTGAAGGAAACGTTCCAATAACAAGCAAGGGTAGAGCGCTTCGAAACGGTTCGAGCACTCCATGCATGTCGTATGGATGATACCCAATCGGTCTCGTCTTATGTACTTAAGCTGAAGAGCCACATAGACCGCCTCGAAAGGCTGAATTGTCCCGTCTCAAAAGAGTTGGCTACGGATTTGATCCTCAACTCTTTGTCAAAAAGGTTTGACAATTTTGTTATGAATTATAACATGAACGGTTGGGACAAGAACATAACTGAGCTTCACTCTATGCTCAAAACAGCCGAGGCGGCCATGGGTAAAAGGAGTTTACCCGTTCTCACCATCAATGAAGGTGGGAACAAGAAGACGCCTCACCCCGCATCCAAGGCAAGTATTGCCAAAGGTAAAGGGTATGTTGGGAGAAAGGGAAAGGGAGTGGTAAAAGTGCCACCACCAAAACCAGCGGAGAAGAAGCAAAAGGTTGCTTCAGATGACCCATGCTTTAAGTGTGGGGAGATAGGACATTGGGCAAGAAATTGTCCTGTCCATCTCAAAGAGTTGAAAGCTAAGGGGGATGCCGGGCAGACCTCAGGTACAATTTTCATGATTCATATTGATCTCAATTTAATATCCTCTAACACATGGGTATTGGATACCGGATGTGGGACTCAAATTTGCAATTTGTTACAGGGGTTCAAAAGAAGTAAAGACTTCAAGAAAGGGGATGTTAGCCTCTAAATGGGGAATGGGGCAAAAGTTCAAGTTGAAGCCCGGGGGGACTACATCCTGAAGCTTCCAAATGGTTTGGAAGCAATTTTGAACAATGTCTTGTATGCTCCTAGTTTGACTAGGAACATTATTTCAGTTGCCCAATTAAGACAATATGGTTATGTTTTGACGTTTATTGAAAATGAAATTCATGTTTCTTTAAATAACATCTTTTATTTTAAAGCTACCCCTATTAATTGTATTTATGAATTGGTTCGTAAAAACACATTATATGATAGCTCGTTGTACCAAACCACCACCAAGAAGCTCAAATTAGATTTGAGTGACACCTATCTTTGGCATTGTCGTCTTGGTCATATAAACAAGAAGCGCATACAAACTCTTCAAAAGAATGGTCTTTTAAAAGCAAGTGAATATGATTCATTTGATGTATGTGAATCTTGTTTACAAGGCAAAATGACTAAGGCACCTTTTAGTGGTAAAACCGAAAGGGAAAAAGATTTATTAGGTATCATACATTCGGATGTATGTGGTCCTTTTAAGCCAATGACTAGGTATAATGAAAGATACTTCATTACCTTCACCGACGACTATAGTAGGTATGGGTATGTGTACTTGTTAAGACACAAGGATGAAGCTTTTGAAATGTTCAAAACCTTCCAAAATGAAGTAGAAAATCAACTCAACAAATCAATAAAAATTCTCTGCACCGATAGAGTAGGTGAATACCTGAGTGATGCTTTTAGAGATCATCTTAGAAGTTGTGGGATTATCTCATAACTATCTCCACCTGGAACACCACAACACAATGGTGTGTCCGAAAGGAGAAATCGAACTCTATTAGATATGGTTCGATCTATGATGGCTGGAAGCTTATTACCTCTATCATTTTGGGGTTTCGGTTTACTCTCTACGGCCCGTATTTTGAATACGGCCCCAACCAAGAAAGTGGAAAAGACACCTTTTGAAATATGGCATGGAAGGGTTCCATCTCTATCATATTTAAAGGTCTGGGGATGTGAGGCTTATGTAAAGACTCCCACCACAAACAAGTTAGAAAGTCGTTCCACTAAGTGTATTTTTAATGGATATCCTAGAGATTCTATGGGATATTATTTCTATGATCCATTTGAACAAAAGGAGTTTGTTGCCAAGAAGGGTGAGTTCTTGGAAGCCAAGTTCCTTATGGAAGGAGCTAGCAGTAGAACAGTGGATCTTGAGGAGGATCAAGAACCACAACCCGATACACGTTTGGTTGACACTAGCACTCAACATGAGGATGTTGAGAATGATCAAATGGTTGATCAATACACACAAAACGTTCGCAAATCTGGTAGAACTAGTAATCCACCTGAAAGATATGGATTTTTCATGGATGGGTGCTATGTGGTTGATTTCGATGAACCAATCACATACCATGATGGAGTGTCCAATTTGGATTGTGACAAATGGCTTGAAGCCATGAATGTTGAGATGCAATCCATGTATGACAACCAAGTGTGGGACTTGGTTGTACCACCTCTTAGCTCCAAGGTAGTTAGAAGTAAGTGGGTTTTCAAGAAGAAAACTGATATGCATGGAAACTTGGATACTTATAAAGCTAGACTTGTAGCAAAAGGTTTCACTCAAACTCAAGGGGTTGATTATGATGAGACTTTTTCGCCTGTTGCAATGCTAAAGTCTATTAGGATATTATTTGCCATAGCTGCTCATTATGATTATGAGATTTGGCAAATGGATGTCAAAACCGCTTTTCTAAATGGATATCTTGAGGAAGATGTCTATATGGTTCAGCCTGAAGGTTTTGTTGACCCAAAACATCCTAACAAAGTATGCAAGTTAAAGAAATCAATCTATGGATTGAAGCAAGCGTCAAGAAGTTGGAATCACTGTTTTGATGAAGAGGTAATTAAATTTGGGTTCATCAAAAACGCTGATGAGGCTTGTATGTATAAAAAGGCTAGTGGGAGCATCATCACTTTCCTAGTATTGTATGTCGATGACATCCTACTATTTGGAAATGACATTCCAACCTTGGAAGGTGTAAAAACCTGGCTTGGAAGCTGTTTTTCCATTAAGGATCTTGGTGAAGCCGCCTACATTTTGGGAATAAAGATATATAGGGATAGATCAAGGCGGTTGATAGGTTTAAATCAAAGTGCATACATTGATAAGATCTTGAAAAGGTTCAAGATGGAGAACTCTAAGAAAGGTACGGTACCTATTCAAAGAGGAACGATATTGAGTACGACTCAATGTCCAAGCTCAAAGGATGAGCAAGATAAAATGAAGGAAATCCCGTATGCATCTGCTATAGGATCCATCATGTATGCAATGATACGAACTAGGCCGGACGTGTCATGCGCTTTGAGCATGACAAGCCGATACCAGCAAAATCCTGGAGCTAGTCATTGGATGGCTGTTAAGAACATACTTAAGTACCTAAGGAGGACTAAAGATATGTTCCTAATCAATAGATCTGGTGAGGAGGAACTCGTGGTAAAAGGTTACACGGATGCGAGTTTCCAAACTGATCGCGATGACTCACGATCACAATCGGGATACATTTTCATCCTAAATGGAGGAGCTGTCTCTTGGAAGAGCTCTAAACAAGATGTGGTGGCATTATCAACTACAGAGTCAGAATACATCGTCGCTTCATTAGCAGCTCAAGAAGCTGCATGGTTGAAGAAATTCATTGCCGATCTAGGGGTTGTCCCTTCCATTCAGGACCCCCTAGAAATTCTTTGTGATAATGAGGGTGCGATTGCTCAAATCAAGAAACCCCGTGCACATCAAAAGACTAGGCACATTAAGCGGAGATTCAACTACATAAGGGATGAAGTTGAAAAGGGAAAGATATGTATTCGCAAAGTTCACACGGATCAAAACATTGCGGATCCACTCACAAAGCTCCTTGAAAAGGCAAAGCATGAAGGTCATACTTGTGCCATGGGACTTCGATATTCTAGTGACTGGATTTGATCTTATAATTTTGTATTTGGATATTGGAACCTTTTATTATTTGAATGAATTATTTGGTTATAATGCTTCAACTAACGTTCCAATTTTGCATGTTTAATCCATGAGTAAATCATTTACTCTAAACGTCCGTAGTCGTTCATACCTGTGGGAACAAGTATGAGGGCAAGACTATTATGAACTTGGATTGGTGGATATTCATATGGATGAATATATAGCAAAGGGTTGTTGCCAAAGTTCATAGATATTTGTGGGATACAAATATTGGACTGACCCGCATCTCAAATATTACTACATGGAATCTTCTTGATTGATCATAAGTAAATTTGAGTAAGGCGAATATCATTTGGTATCCTCTGACCTGAGATACATATTGGGTCTTGATATTCATCGGGTATTATACTTTGACTTAGTTCTTGGCTGTTCTGAAACACGGTAGTAAATAAGACTAAATTCAGGTATAGCACGAGGTGATTGTAAGAGACGTATGTAATCAAGATGGGATTTGTCCCTCTTATTCGTTGAGAGTAAGATGTCTAAGGCCTGCTAAAGTTAAGTCAATGAAGAATGATCATTCTGTGTCTCTAAGATTTAACATGACATCTGTGATAAAAGGATAGATGATTAATTCACCTAAAACATTTTCGAGTAAGATACTTGAAGGGGATGATGTTATTGAATGGCTCTTAGTCATACGTATTAAGGGTAGTAAACCGTTGTTAGGCGTTATTTACTGCTTGCATCAATCTTCTATGAATCTTGTGCAAGAGGGAGATTGTTGGATCTTATATGCCCAAGACACATACAAGATTGATGTGGTTAGTACGTTATGATCCAAGTCGGGTCATACCCAATAACAAGCTAGGCAAACACCGATAAATATTTATTTATTGACATGATCAAGCAAATAAATTTTGACACCAATTTAGAAAATGGGTTTTCTGAATTATTGCATTTGAGATAGAACAAATTAAATGGATATTTTGTTCATGAGATATCATTTGTAATGTTATTTAAATAAGTTAAATAACATCAAATATAAGAGTGTTTAAGTTATAAGATTAAAATTGGTTTAATTATATAACTTAATTAGTGATTAACAATGAATTAAAAGGGTGTTTTCAAAATGGGAGGGAACCCATTTTGAACCCAATTTCGGCCGCCCCTTTGGTGGTTGCATTGGGATTCCTTTGTCTTGTTTTTATGCAAGACATTTACTTGTTCAACTAAGACACTCAACACACTTTCTCTCTCACACAAGCAAGCTCCTTCTTCTCCATTTCTCTTCTCCCATTTTCGGACCTAGAGGTTTTGTAAGAAGGATCTTTGGTGTCAACTTCCTAACAAGTTGGGTGCTTTCCAAGAGCTTATGGGTATACAAGCTTGAGGTCTCCTCTTTTGAAGACTAGACATTCAAGAAACATCATTTCCCTCCTCTCATCCGCATCTAACTTCCTTGTTCAAGAAAGGTAGTATTCATGTACATCCTATGGTTGGTTTTGATAGCACTTCTTTTCACATATATATGATCCTTGTTCTTGGGTTTGTTTTCTTGAAAATAAAATGGTTTATTTTCAGCATCTAAAACAAGTTTTAAGTCCATTATATCCGCTGCGTTTTGATGAATAAAAATGGTTCAACATCTTTGTTAGAACTTGTAAGAACCCAACACTTAGTGCTTCAACTTCCTCATTGTTGCCCTCATTGCTCCCAGATCCACCATTACCATTGGGGTTATTCCGGTCCGCATTAATTTGGGCGATGATGGTCGGGATGGTGTTATCTATTTGTTGTGCTACGAGGTTGGCAATTCTCTCATCGTTCCCTGATTGACACTCTCTCCACGGGAAGCTCCTGGTGGAGTAAGGGGTTGCTTGCCGGTTGGTCTAACTTCCTCATGACGACCACTCGTAGCTCCTGATCTTCTAATATGGGTTCCTAGTCTGGTCGACATTCTGGTAGCATCACAAATGAATTTTTTAGCATCTCATAAACTTTTGGTTTCAACAGCCCATGCATCACTTATCCTAATATACCACGTTCTAACAGGAGAGTGTGTAATATACATGTTGGGTTCTTACATGTTTTAACAAAGATGTTTAACCATTTAAACAACAAAACGCAGCAGATATAGAGAGTTAAAACCCTTTTTATATTCTGAAAATAAACCATTTATATGTTCAAGAAAACAAACCCAAGAACAAGGATCATATATATGTGAAAAGAAATGCTATCAAAACCAAAAACAACAACCAAAGGATGTTCTAAAACTACCTTTCAGGAACAAGGAAGTTAGATATGGATGAGAGGAAGGAGATGATGCTTCTTGAACATCTAGTCTTCAGAAGAGAAGACCTCAAGCTTGTATACCCACAAGCTCTTGCAAAACACCAAACTAGTTAGGAAGTTAACACCAAAAACATTCTTTAAACAACTCTAGATCCGAAAATAAGAGAAGAGCAAAAATGGAGAAGAAGGAATTCTAGCATGTGTGAGAGAGAAAGTGTGGTTGAGTGTTGTAATGAATTGTTTTTATTGCTTGTGTTTTTATCAAGACAAAGAATCCCAAGGCAATGCCAAGGGGCGGCCGAGAATTTTTAAAAAGGTTTCCCAGCCTTTTAAAAATTTTAACACACATTACTTTGTTATAAGTTAATAAAATTAAACCCCCTTTTTAACTTTATAACTTAACCACACTTTTATTTGTTGTTATTTAACCTATTTAAATAACTATACAAATAATATCTCATGAACAAAATATCCATATAATTTGTTCTATTTCAAATGCAATGATTTAGAAAACTTATTTTCTAAATTGGTGTCAATATTTATTTGCTTGATCATATCAACAAATAAAATTTATCGGTGTTTGCCTAGCTTGTTATTGGGTATGACCCGACTTGGATCATAACGTACTAACCACATCAATCTTGTATATATCTTGGGCATATAAGATCCAACAATCTCCCACTTGCACAAGATTCATAGAAGATTGATGCAAGCAGTAAATACCACCTAACAACGGTTCACTACCCTTAATACGTATGACTAAGAGCCATTCAATAACATCATCCCCTTCAAGTATCTTACTCGAAAATGTTTTAGGTGAATCAATCATCTATCCTTTTGTCACAGATGTCATGTTAAATCTTAGAGACATAGAATGATCATTCTCCATTGACTTAACTTTAGCAGGCCTTAGACATCTTACTCTCAACGAATAAGAGGGACAAATCCCATCTTGATTACATACGTCTCTCACAATCACCTCGTGCTATACCTGAATTTAGTCTTATGTACTGCCGTGTTTCAGAACAGCGAAGAACTAAGTCAAAGTATAATACCTGGTGAATATCAAGACCCAATATGTATCTCAGGTCAGAGGATACCAAATGATATTCGCCTTTACTCAAATTTACTTATGATCAATCAAGAAGATTCCATGTAGTAATATTTGAGACGCGGGTCAGTCCAATATTTGTATCCCACAAATATCTATGAACTTTGGCAGCAACCCTTTGCTCTATATTCATCCATATGAATATCAACCAATCCAAGTTCATAATAGTCTTACCCTCATACTTGTTCCCACAAGTATGAACGACTACGGACGTTTAGAGTAAATAATTTACTCATGGATTGAACATGCAAAATTGGAACATTAGTTGAAGCATTATAACCAAATAATTCATTCAAATAATAAAAGGTTCTAATATCCAAATACAAAATTATAAGATCAAATCCAGTCACTAGAATATCAAGTCCCATGGCACAAGTATGACCTTCATGCTTTGCCTTTTCAAGGAGCTTTGTGAGTGGATCCGCAATGTTCTGATCCGTGTGAACTTTGCGAATACATATATTTCCCTTTTAAACTTCATCCCTTATGTAGTTAAATCTCCGCTCAATGTGCCTAGTCTTTTGATGTGCACGGGGTTCCTTGATTTGAGCAATCGCATCCTCATTATCACAAAGAATTTCTAGGGGGTCCTGAATGGAAGGGACAACCCCTAGATTTGCAATGAATTTCTTCAACCATGCAGCTTCTTGAGCTGCTAATGAAGCGGCGATGTATTCTGACTCTGTAGTTGATAATGCCACCACATCTTGTTTAGAGCTCTTCCAAGAGACTGCTCCTCCATTTAGGATGAAAATGTATCCCGATTGTGATCGTGAGTCATCTCGATCAGTTTGGAAGCTCGCATCCGTGTAACCTTTTACCACGAGTTCCTCCTCACCAGATCCATAGATTAGGAACATATCTTTAGTCCTCCTTAGGTACTTAAGTATGTTCTTAACAACCATCCAATGACTAGTTCCAGGATTTTGCTGGTATCGGCTTGTCATGCTCAAAATGCATGACACGTCCGGCCTAGTGCATATCATTGCATACATGATGGATCCTATAGCATATGCATACGGGATTCCCTTCATTTTATCTTGCTCATCCTTTGAGCTTGGACATTGAGTTGTACTCAATATCGTTCCTCTTTGAATAGGTACCGTACCTTTCTTAGAGTTCTCCATCTTGAACCTTTTCAAGATCTTATCAATGTATGCACTTTGATTTAAACCTATCAACCGCCTTGATCTATCCCTATAGATCTTTATTCCTAAAATATAGGCGGCTTCACCAAGATCCTTAATGGAAAAACAGCTTCCAAGCCAGGTTTTTATACCTTCCAAGGTTGGAATGTCATTTCCAAATAGTAGGATGTCATCGACATACAATACTAGGAAAGTGATGATGCTCCCACTAGCCTTTTTATACACACAAGCCTCATCAGCGTTTTTGATGAACCCAAATTTAATTACCTCTTCATCAAAATGGTGATTCCAACTTCTTGACGCTTGCTTCAATCCATAGATTGATTTCTTTAACTTGCATACTTTGTTAGGATGTTTTGGGTCGACAAAACCTTCAGGCTGAACCATATAGACATCTTCCTCAAGATATCCATTTAGAAAAGCGGTTTTGACATCCATTTGCCAAATCTCATAATCATAATGAGCAGCTATGGCAAAAATATCCTAATAGACTTTAGCATTACAACAGGCGAGAAGGTCTCATCATAATCAACCCCTTGAGTTTGAGTGAAACCTTTTGCTACAAGTCTAGCTTTATAAGTATCCAAGTTTCCATGCATATCGGTTTTCTTCTTGAAAACCCACTTACTTCTAACTACCTTGGAGCTAAGAGGTGGTACAACCAAGTCCCACACTTGGTTGTCATACATGGATTGCATCTCAACATTCATGGCTTCAAGCCATTTGTCACAATCCAAATTGGACACTGCATCATGGTATGTGATTGGTTCATCGTAATCAACCACATAGCACCCATCCAAGAAAAATCCATATCTTTCGGGTGGATTACTAGTTCTACCAGATTTGCGAACGTTTCGTGTGTATTGATCAACCATTTGATCATTCTCAGCATCCTCATGTTGAGTGCTAGTGTCAACCAAACGTGTATCGGGTTGTGGTTCTTGAACCTCCTCAAGATCCATTGTTCTACTGCTAGCTCCTTCCATAAGGAACTTGGCTTCCAAGAACTCACCCTTCTTGGCAACAAACTCCTTTTGTTCCAATGGATCATAGAAATAATATCCCATAGAATCTCTAGGATATCCAATAAAGATACACTTAGTGGAACGACTTTCTAACTTGTTTGAGGTGGGAGTCTTTACATAAGCCTCACATCCCCACACCATTAAATATGATAGAGATGGAACCCTTCCATGCCATATTTCAAAAGGTGTCTTTTCCATTTTCTTGGTTGGGTCCATATTCAAAATACGGGCCGCAGAGAGCAAAGCGAAACCCCAAAATGATAGAGGCAATGAGCTTCTAGCCAACATAGATCAAACCATATCCAATAGAGTTCGATTTCTCCTTTCGGACACAACATTGTGTTGTGGTGTTCCAGGTGGAGATAGTTGTGAGATAATCCCACAACTTCTAAAATGATCTCTAAAAGCATCACTCAGGTATTCACCTCCTCTATCGGTGCGGAGAATATTTATTGATTTGTTGAGTGGATTTTCTACTTCATTTTGGAAGGTTTTGAACATTTCAAAAGCTTCATCTTTGTGTCTTAACAAGTACACATACCCATACCTACTATAGTCGTCGGTGAAGGCAATGAAGTATCTTTCATTATACCTAGTCGTTGGCTTAAAAGGACCACATACATCCGAATGTATGATACCTAATAAATCTTTTGCCCTTTCGGTTTTGCCACTAAAAGGTGCCTTAGTCATTTTGCCTTGTAAACAAGATTCACATACATCAAATGAATCATATTCACTTGCTTTTAAAAGACCATTCTTTTGAAGTGTTTGTATGCGCTTCTTGTTTATATGACCAAGACGGCAATGCCAAAGATAGGTGTCACTCAAATCTAATTTGAGCTTCTTGGTGGTGGTTTGGTACAACGAGCTATCATATAATGTGTTTTCACGAACCAATTCATAAATACTATTAATAGGAGTAGCTTTAAAATAAAAGATGTCATTTAAAGAAACATGAATTTCATTTTCAATAAACGTCAAAACATAACCATATTGTCTTAATTGGGCAACTGAAATAATGTTCCTAGTCAAACTAGGAGCATACAAAACATTGTTCAAAATTGCTTCCAAACCATTTGGAAGCTTCAGCATGTAGTCCCCTCGGGCTTCAACTTGAACTTTTGCCCCATTCCCCATGTAGAGGCTAACATCCCCTTTCTTGAAGTCTTTACTTCTTTTGAACCGCTGCAACAAATTGCAACCCACATCTTGTATCCAATACCCATGTGTTAGAGGATATTAAATTAAGATCAATATGAATCATGAAAATAGTACCTGAGGTCTGCCCGGCATCCCTCTTAGCTTTCAAATCTTTGAGATGGACAGGACAATTTCTTGCCCAATGTCCAATCTCCTCACACTTGAAGCATGGGTCATCAGAAGCAACCTTTTGCTTCTTCTCCGCTGGTTTTGGTGGGGGCCCTTTTACCACTCCCTTTCCCTTTCTCCCAACGTACCCTTTACCTTTGGCAACACTTGCCTTGGGTGTGTGGTGAGGCCTCTTCTTGTTCCCACCTTCATTGATGGTGAGAAAGGGTAAACTCCTTTTACCCATGGCCGCCTCGGCTGTTTTGAGCATAGAGTGAAGCTCAGTTATGTTCTTGTCCAACCATTCATGTTATAATTCATAACAAAATTGTCAAACCTTTTTGACAAAGAGTTGAGGATCAAATCCGTAGCCAACTCTTTCGAGACGGGACAATTCAGCCTTTCGAGGCGGTCTATGTGGCTCTTCATCTTAAGTACATAAGACGAGACCGATTGGGTATCATCCATACGACATGCATGGAGTGCTCGAACCGTTTCGAAGCGCTCTACCCTTGCTTGTTGTTGGAACGTTTCCTTCAACTGGGTTATCATGTCGTATGCTCCGTGATGTTCGTACTCCTTTTGGAGATCAGGAGTCATACTTGCCAACATGAGGCAAGACACTTGGACCGAGTCCTCAGTGTATTTCACCCAATTCATATAGGCCTCTTCATCTTCCTCATTGGGTTCATCGGGAATCAGATCGTCTAAGATATATGACCATTTCTCTTGCTTGAGAACAATTCTCAAGTTTCAAAACCAATCAATGAAATTGTTATGGTTTAGACGCTCCTTTTGGAGAATGGTTCTTAGTGATAGGGTATAAGCAGACGGAATATCATTATTTTCATTATTGTTGGTGGCCATCTACAAAATTTAACAAAGTTCAATTTTAGTATTTACGATATTATCATATTTAATTATTAATACCTTTTATGTGTCAAACACAAAATAAAATTCTAGAATCCAACGTTACATTTAAATAGTGGTTAGGTGACCCTTTTCTCATTATTTAAATTAACAAGGTAGTCAACGTTTGACAATTGCAACCCTTTGCAACTTCTAGAGGTATGGGATCGACTTAAACATCATATGTATAGTCGGCATGTTAATCCCATCAACACCTTTTGTAAACCACATTGTAGGTGATCAATTTAACATGGTTTGCAAATCAAGTTACCCTACTTACACACACATGTGAGTTTACCAATATAAGTGGTTAGGTGATCTTTATCCCACAAATATGGCATTCCCACCTCAAATCACAAGTTCCCTCAAAATGGTTAGATGACCTTTATCCCATTAAGAGTTTTCAAGTGACTTAAGTGTTGTGTAAAAGGACGGTGTTAAACTTGTTTTCAAAAGACATTTTAAGTTTTCATAATTCTAGTTTAGAAAACTCTATGTACCTTGTATTTGCATGCTTTCAAATACATGGTACCCTATGGTTCTTTTAATAAAACCCTTTTTATTTAAAATCATTAATCCTTTTAATAACCTTTTATTAACCACTTAATGATAAAGAAACCATTTAATTTCAGCTTGTTATGTTTATAAATTTGTTTGTTATGCATATCCATATCAAACATCCAACATAAAACAAACAACCAAACAAGCACAACCATTCAATCATAAGTGCATAACCATAGCCACTAAGGTGACCACACTTGTTTGCCATCACAAGTGTTGTCATTTGGTCTTTCCTAAGGGTTAATAACAACACATCAAAGAGTCCATGAACTCCCACTTGAACCGCATCCAAAAGCTTCAAGTGCCCATGTCTTTTGTCCTTCCTTTGTGCCTTCCTTTGAGTCTCCAACTTGTGCATCTTCTTTTACAAAAAATATCCTAATACAATTTTTCTAATAAAAGAAATGCACCTAATCTATTTATTACATAACCAATGAATAAATAAATTACAACCCAAAAGATACAAACACCAAAATTATTATTACAACCCTTTAATGAATAAAACCAAACATGACAATCACATTCATCCAAATCCAAAACACGTTAGGTCAAGGCTATGTTATGCACCAAAATATGTATCAAATACAACATCCAAGAACAACCATGAACTCCCTTTTTAACCCTTAAAGTTTTGGCCAACATAAACCCAAACTTTAGGGTTTAGTCCAAACAAAACAATCAACCACTTGATGTTAATCTTTCAAGGTTTATTCTAAAGCATGTAAGATAAAACTTTGAAAGATAAGGGATTCATTCATCCACAACAAAACAGCCCCTAATGGGTTGAAAAAGTCCAACAAAACTAACTTTTCTTGGACTTTAGAAGCAAGTTTTCCACATAACCGGCTCTAGATGCCATTGTTGGGTTCTTACAAGTTTTAACAAAGATGTTTAACCATTTAAACAACAAAACACAGTGGATATAGAGAGTTAAAACCCTTTTTATATTCTGAAAATAAACCATTTATATGTTCAAGAAAACAAACCCAAGAACAAGGATCATATATATGTGAAAAGAAATGCTATCAAAACCAAAAACAACAACCAAGGATGTTCTAAAACTACCTTTCAGGAACAAGGAAGTTAGATATGGATGAGAGGAAGGAGATGATGCTTCTTGAACGTCTAGTCTTCAAAAGAGAAGACCTCAAGCTTGTATACCCACAAGCTCTTGCAAAACACCAAACTAGTTAGGAAGTTAACACCCAAAACCTTCATCAAACAACTCTAGATCCAAAAATAGGAGAAGAGCAAAAATGGAGAAGAATGAATTCTTACATGTGTGAGAGAGAAAGTGTGGTTGAGTGTTGTAATGAATTGTGTTTATTGCTTGTGTTTTAAAAAGGTTTCCCACCCTTTTTAAAATTTTAAAACACATTACTTTGTTATAAGTTAATAAAATTAAACCCCCTTTTTAACTTTATAACTTAACCACACTTTTATTTGTTGTTATTTAACCTATTTAAATAACTTTACAAATAATATCTCATGAACAAAATATCCATATAATTTGTTCTATTTCAAATTAAATGATTTAGAAAACCTATTTTCTAAATTGGTGTCAATATTTATTTGCTTGATCATATCAACAAATAAAATTTATCGGTGTTTGCCTAGCTTGTTATTGGGTATGACCCGACTTGGATCATAACGTACTAACCACATCAATCTTGTATGTGTCTTGGGCATATAAGATCCAACAATACGCACCACTAAATGCCTTTAATATGTTCCATTAAATTAATTTTAAGGCAGTTCAATCCAAAAAGAATGCAAGGCAAAATTCCTACACAGGACATATCACATTGCAATTCAATACAAATTACCCTGCAGAATTAACACCATAAGAAGTAGTTTCACAGATGGATAGGATTAATAGTATCAGCGAAATAGAAATGCATCAGAGTTAAACTCTTACAATTTGGAAGGTGCCATCACCCCCATAATACATAATAAAAATAGTGTCTGATAATAATAAAATTGTTTCCTTCAACTGTCTAAGAGACAGATAATCCCACATCTCCCCCCCCTGCTCTCACATCCATTTCTTCTTCAGCCACCCTAGCCACCCTGAGTTCTTTTTCCTTCGCTCTTGCTCCAACTGCTGGACTCCCTGTGATGCCATCATGGCCTGAAACTGGGCGGACTGGGAGGTCCGAGTGGCGTGCTGGAGTGTCAACTCGTGACAACGGACGGTCTTCAGAAGCTCATCCAATGCAGCATCAGAAGGTCCTACGTTGCTTGCCCTGCGGCTAGAGTGGGAGTACCGGTCACCAGCTAGCACACTAGGGCCATCATACACGCTGTGCCTCGGTGGAATCTAGTGCTCATCACGTGGATGGTGTCGAAGCGGGTCAATCATCGGTGGTGCAGGTGTCGATGTTCTAACAGGTGGTGGAGGAGGAGGTGGCATCCTAAAGGAGACTAAGGGTCCTGGTCTAGTACTCTTGTGTGGCCGGGTGATAACACGTGCACCCCTATTTACGATAGGTGGGATAGGTGAGTGTGTAGGAGCTGCGACATGCGGTGATTGGGAGCGCGTCCAGCTCCTGGAGGGAGATGTCGAGGAAGAGTCCTCCGATGGCTCAGTGTCTTCAGACGTAACAGATATCCAGCCCGGGTTTCCGCATCTTCTCAAGTATTCTTCATACTCTGTCCACGGCTTCGCCCTCTTAGGGCTCCCAGCTGGTGCAGTACCGTCAGTCGGGTACGTAGGTGCCTTCCCCTTGTCAGCCATAGCCTCGATGTCCTGTAAGAAATATCATGAGTAATTTGGTTTCTCATAGCTCATGATTGCAATAATAATAGTACTTATAGTAGTAGTGATGGCAATAGTATCAGATATCCTAACAGTATCAAATACCAGAGGTATCATTTATCAATAGTATCATCAATCCTTAGTTTCTTCAAATAATTAACAAATAAAGTAGTTTCATTTTGAAGAAATCCTTAAACCACTCAAAGAAAATTTTAAGAACTATAACATTCAAACAAAAGTCCAATTATTGCCTAACGATCCATGCTGGAATTTACGCGTCCGGTAAGTTCATGATTACGTTGATCAAGTGTAATCATCAATTTACCCAACCCGATCATCCTAACACATTCCATGAGGACGGTCCCAAGGTATCAAGGTTGTAGCCTAGGGTCAACTATGGTATTCCCAACTACTCTATAGCCTTTGGCTCTGATACCAATCTGTCACACTCCGGGCCCAGGTAGGGTGGGACGTCACAGACTGGCAACAACATATGGCAGCGGAAACAAACCATCATAAGAGTACAAAAGGAGAGAACATCACATGGCATTAATTTTTAATGAAAAACCGGGCTAGAAGTAGGTCTAGCCACCAATACAAGTACATAATTCATCGGTACAAATTGTTTCCAATAATAATAAATCTAAATTGTTCATATTGTTTAAAAACAAAACAAGCCAATACCATGGGTCACGGTGCTAGGTCATGGACTTCTACAACAACTAGACTCCCATCAAGGATTACTTGAAACATGCTCAAAAGAAATTTGTGTCAACTAAAAAGTTGGTGAATTCAAGTGCATAAAGTTCAAAAACAAAAGGATTCAAAAGAATCCACATTTGATTTAAAAGTCAAAGATCATAGTATCATAGTCGTGGGGATCACAATCAACCCTGCACTCAGTCCCGGCTAGCCTCTTCCAAAGTTATGTTACACCGGCTAATCCCGAAGGAAGAACTGAGCCTAATATGGTGGACCATACCTGCCGGATGGTTCACCTTAGTATCTTATTAAACCTTGTCATATGCCACAAACGACCCCACAAGATCTCAGTGTGGTACCCTTCCCGCTCATCAAGGAAGGCACTGTGTGTGGGGGATTCCCCAAGTAGATCTACCCATATAAAACAAGCGGTTCACACAATAATTAATGATCATGATAAAAGTAAAAGCAGGTTCTAACATTTCCACAACATATAGCAGCATATTATAGCATAGAAAAGTTCCGTTTAAACAGAGCATGATTCACCCCAAAAACAGTAGTAAAAAGGGGACACTAGAACTCACCTGAAGTTCCAAGCAACGGGTTCTTCGAGTACTTGGAAAGTTTCAAGTCTAGCACCCTACCATCAAGATTAAGTGATAAGCCACTAATTCTAAGGTCACATGAGGTGGACAAAGTGTGTATGAAGTTAAATGTTCAACTAGCTTATATTTGCTAAGGCTTGCATTTAAAAGTTTCTTTTATAGAAAGCTAGGGTTTCTTAAGGGGAATTCTTGTTTTCACGCTATTAGGTCATCGACACAAGTTAAATTAAGTTTATCAAGTGATTACCAGTCCAAGGGGATCGGTTATTGATGTTTTGGCAGAATTTACAGTTTAGTCCCTCAAGTTTCAGAATTTACATTTTCTACCCTAAAGTTTGCTTCTTTACATTCAATGACCTTTATGACCCCATAACTGAATTTTGGGCTTAAATATTACATTATTAATAAGTTAAACTCCCAAATTTTCCAGATTTTAAATTTGAGTTGGTGAACATATATTTTAAGTTACCGGTTACGGTAAAACCGAAGGTTTTTAACGGTTAAACATTAAATCTTATAGTTTTAAGTCTTAAGACTTTAAATATTATTTTAAGGACTTTAAATCTTAAGTTAAACATTAAATCTAACTTACTGAAATAACATGGTTTTCATGGATTTTGGTTTTATACCATTATTTCCAAGGCTTTCCTCCAAATGTTACCCGGTTAATACCCGTTTTTAACTAAAAATTTCCATTTAAATTGTCTTTTGACCATTTAGTCAACAAATCAGATCTATAACACTTTTTTAACCCTTTTAGAGCCTGGAATTCTTTTTAACATTGTTATACTCTAAGTTCTCTTATTTTTAAGTCATTTTACCACCTTTCGGGTCCCAAAATAAGCTCAACATGTCTACAATTCATACTTTTACTATTTTTCAGCCATTAACATCACCTCGTACGCTTAATAACACCCAAAACTTACTGAAATAATAACTCTAACTCACGGTTTTAACATACAACCCAAGAACAAGTTGTAGATAAGTGATTTCACCATTTAAACCCATTACACTTGTGTAAAACCTTACGGATCATGCTTAAACATTAACAAATCATTTTGTAACATTCAAAGAAGGTTATTAAAATTTTTATAAAACATTTATAAGAAGGTTACAAGCTTTGTTTGGAGGTTACAAGGCACAAAGGTTAGATGGTGCAAAAGTCACCCAAAAAGAGGGTTTTCATGGTGTAACTCGAGTTCCACCCTTAGAATGACCAATATAACGTGTGAAGTACCTCTAGTGAAGTTAAAAGCTTCTAAAGAACAAGATTATGGCAGCAAGATTCTGCTAGAACAAAGAAAGTAAGGCTTTTGGTAGATAAATGAAGGAATAACACAAGACATAGCTTAGTTTGGGTGTGTTGATGCTTACACTTGAATGGTTCACGATCTGGAGAGTTTGGAAGGACAAGATGAGCTGGAGAATCTCAAAAAAGGCTGGAGTATCTCGTACTTGTATGAACCGTGCACCAAAAGCTCTCAAGATGCCACTTTCTCGGTTGCTTGGAATCGGTCGATGGTGGTTTGCGGTTGATCTTCGAATATGAGGCTGAAATGGAGAGGATTTGTGGTGTGGTGTGTGTGTTTTCTGTTGGTGAACCAAGAGAAGAGAGAAGGAGTATGAAAGGTGAGAATGAGGGTGTGTGTTCAAATTTGCATGCAAAGGTAGTGGTGGAGGATGGTGGCAATTGTGGGTGGTGTAGAAGGGAATGGATTGGTGGGTTAGGGGTGGCCGATTTGGAGTGTAGTGGAGTGGTTTTATTTAAAATTTTTATTAACAATTGTTATTATGTAGTATAATGTGTAGTATTTTAGATGGTAATTTTTAGTTAGTTGTTTAAGTATTAAGCATGCTTTTAACCGTGAATGGTGTGTGAGTGCACAAAATTTAATTGTTTCAATTAAAATTAAATTTTGAAACGGACTAATTGACTTTCCCAGAACACGAAGTTATTCTATGCTAAGCTAGACTTAGCTAAATCATTTCAAATGGCACATAAAATAATAAGAGTGACCATAATAGCAGTAATAATAATAACACTACTACTACTAATAATAATGATATTAACATTAATATTAATTGTATGGATAATGATGCAGGAGGTTAAAGGTTAGAATTATGACCTAGAGGTCGGTTGTTACAATGCAGGTTCGATAGTTGAGGTTTTTGAATCCATTGAGAATCACCCTTTTGTTTGGTAAGACTACGATGATGAATCAGAATGAACTGATATGAAGTTGATTGAATCACAGTAAACCCTTGATTAGTGAATGTTTGAATGATGGTAAAGAACAGTAGATGAACGGGTCATCGCACTATGAAAGTTCACTCAAATTTGAAAAGTAATAAATTACTCACATTAAATGTGTTTAAATAGTACATTTGAAAACTTTCCCAAAATTTACAAGTGTGAACAAATGCGCAGAGAAATTTCACTACTATAGCAAATGCGCATGAAGAATTTCTTTGGGCGCATTTACTGTAGCAAATGCGCATGATCATTTTGTCATGAGCGCATTTACTGAAACAAATGCGGATGAACAAGTTAACTTGTCCGCATTGACTATAGCAAGTGCGGAGCAAGAAAATAACTTAACCGCATTTACTATAACTAATGCGGATGAACAGCTTCAACTTAACTGCATTACTGTAGCAAATGCGGAAGAACAAGTTAGATTGTCCGCATTTACTATGCCAAATGCGCAAGAACAAAAAGTTGTCCGCATTAGTTACACTTGAACAAAAAACAGTTACCCCCATTGGTTATGTGTCTGGGTTACCTTCACCCACATTAACCAATACTCCTTACCCGCATTAATTTTGAACTTGTCCAAATTTAATGTTTTCTGCAGAGGATGATTCTGACTATTTTTGCACACTGATGTTCTTGATTTTTATGAAGATGAGTCTACTGTTTTTTTATAAAGTTTTAGCTGTTGCTTGTATTGTCAATTCTTGCTTGGATTAACTTGTATACCCTGTGATACAAGTTTCCTAGTTTTGACTGATCTTGGACTTTGTGCTACCAAATATCTGCATACACTGAGATACTTATGGTATAACTTTCACACCAACATAGTCAGTTGTTTTCAAAATTTTTATGTTTTATGTTTTTGTGTATATTTTCTTTTAATTTTTAAAATTACTCCCCCTAAAGTTTATATCCAAATTGGATAGAAACTTTAATGAGTTTTTAAACTTAAAAAGAAAATATTTCTTTAATATTTTTGTTTTTCTTATCTGCACGTGAAGAGTATGTGTACCTTATTTGAGATCATATCAATCCAACCTTTCACAAGTGCAAATAGTCATGATCCTGTTGATTATAGGTATGTTTGTCCTCTTAAACTCAAGCTTGGTTAATATTTTAATGCATGTGATCTTTATCATGTTTTGAATGGATTAAATATTCAACATAACCTCACACTCAACAGTATGGAAAGGTCAACTACCCTCATGAAATGTATGTTAGAACTTTTTCACAACTTACATGACCAGGTCGTTTAAATTATGAAATCTCATTTTGATTTTAGGAAGGGGGATCCTCATTGGGATTCTTTTGTTTTGATCCTTATGTTTATTTGATCCACATTGGGATTCTTTTTCACTTCACTTTGGAAGGTGATCTGCTTTAGGATTCTTTTTGTTCATTCACTAGGAATGTATTCTTTATTGATTCATACGGGTTGGATGTGTTCCATATTAGGAATCTTTTTGGATCTTGACATCAGCACTATGTGCTTGTTTCTCCAGATCTTTGCTCAACAAAACAGAGGAGAAACTGATGTGGGTGAATGAGATTCATAAAGTATCACTACCTGTTGTGTTTAGGTTACTACACACACACACACACTTGGATAAGCTAATTACTTGCTTTCACCCTGAGATGATAGTTTCACAGTTGAATATGAATTTAGTTTATCACAACATGTATTTTCTTTTCCAATAGGAGCTTACCCGCATATCAGATAAGTCTTATCAATCATTCAAGATTTTGAAATAAGCACAGTGAATGATATAATGACTGTAATTATATCATTTCCTAATAAAAATACAATGCATGTATTACAACAAAATTGATTTCTTTTTGTATATTTTTTGAATGTTTTTGTGAAATTTGTTTTCTTTTTTTTTACTCAAGGTTAATCATGCCAATTGATTGGACTAAGAATTCAAACTGACTAGGGTCAAATGCTTTAGTAAACAAGTCAGCTAGCTGATTGTCTGAGTTAACCTGAATCAGCTTGATTAACCCTTTTTCAGCATAGTCTCTCAAAAAAATGATATCTGATTTCAATGTGTTTGGTTTTTGAGTGCTGAACTGGATTATTTGTTATGAAGACTGCCGCTGTGTTGTCAATGTAAATTGGTGTGTGCAAGAAATTATAACCATAATCAAGCATCTAGTTTTGAATCCAGAGAACTTGAGAGCAACAAACTGATGCTGCAATGTATTCAACTTCTACTGTGGAAACATATACATTTGTCTGTTTCTTGCACTGCTAGGAGACCAATCTGGGACCAAGAAATTGACAACCTCTAGAAGTGGACTTCCTATTAACGTTGCATCCCCCGTAGTCACTGTCTGTGTATGCATAGAGATTGAAATCTCCTTCCTTAGGGTACCATAATCCAAGAGCAGGTTTGCCCTTAAGATATCTGAATATCCTCTTGACAGCATTCATATGAGATTCCTTGGGATCTACCTGATATCTGGCACAAACATATACACCAAACATAATGTCAGGTCTACTAGCTGTATGATACATAAGTGACCCTATCATTGATCGATAAAGAGTCTGATCCACTGATTTTCCTTTTGAATCTGGACCAATCTTCACTTTGGTATCTACATGAGTTCTGATAGACTGAAAGTCTGCAAAATGAAATTTCTTCAACATTGATTCCACATATTTTGATTGATTGATGAATATTCCATCTGCTGTCTATTGTACTTGCAATCCTAAGAAGAAAATGAGCTCTCCTATAGCACTCATTTAAAATTTAGAATGCATGAGGTTCTCAAAGTCTTTACAGAGTTGCTTGTTTGTTGGGCCAAAAATGATATCATCCATATAAATCTAGACAAGTAGCAGCTCATGTCCTTTCTTCTTCTTGAATAAAGTCTGATCAATCTTTCCATTTTCATAACCATGATCAAGAAGAAAAGTTGACAGAGTCTCATACCATTTTCGAGGGGCTTGATGTAAGCCATATAAAGCTTTGTCAAGCTTGGATCCTCAAAGCCTGGTGGTTGACTCACATAGACTTCTTCTAATATTTTTCCATACAAAAATGCACGTTTTACATCCATTTGATACACAGTGAATTTCATGGATGCATAGTAAGCAAGAAAGAGTCGTATGTCTTCTAATCTCGCAATAGGAGCAAACACTTCGTCATAGTCGATTTCTTCTTCTTGAGTGTAGCCCTGTACAACCAATCTTGCCTTGTTTCTGATGACAATCCCCCTGTCATCAGTCTTGTTTCTGTATAGCCATCTAGTGCCGATAGGGTATTATCCTTCGGGAAGATCCACCAGTTGCCATACCTATTATTTCTTGAACTGTAGCAATTCTTCCTGCATTGCCTCAATCCAGCTATTGTCTTGAAGTGCCTCTTTAATATTCTTGGGTATAGTTTGACACAAAAAGCAAGAAAACAAATAGATGTTTGAGATACTTGACTTGCTTCTGGTCACCCGCTCATCAAAATCACCAATGATGGTTCTTATGTGTTTTGGTAATTGGAATCAAATCACCAGCAATGGTCACAACAAGATTGGAGACATTCAGATCATCTTGGTGAGAGGCATGTTCAGGTTAAGATGTAGGAGAATGATGAAAGTAATCAAATGCTTCAACATCTTTAGCTTCAGCAGCACTTTGGATACTTTCATCATTTGCATTACCTTCGGTTTCAACTTGTACTGAAGCTGATTCTGGGTTTCTTACTTCAGTTGAAGGTTCAACTAAAGGAGTAGAAATTGAACTAGGACCAGCCTCAGTTGAAGCACTCTAATGTTATGTGACTTGTCTGGCCGGATCTCTTTGTAGTGGGACTTCTTCATTAAATGGATCAGTAGAAGAAGGAGGAATCATAGGAAAGTCATTTCTTCTTTCCATTGTTCCAGATGATCCTGCATAAGACAAGTGAAACTGATCAAAAGATCTAGTAAATGAGTCAATATCAAACAACTAATCAGGACCATTTGTTGATTTGGGAAAAGAATGCTCATTGAATTGAATATTTTTTGATTCATCAATGATGTTTAATCTAGGATTAAAGACTCTAAAAGCCTTTGAGACAGAGGAATACCCCATAAAGAATCCCTCGTCAGACTTAGGAGCAAACTTTCCTAAATGGTCTGGGGTGTTCAATATTGAGACCGGACAACCAAATGACCTCAAAAATCCAATAAACGGTTTTCTGTGAAAAAGAAGTTCATATGGTGTTTTATTGCTTTTCTTTAATGATCAAAGTTCTATTTTACATAAAGCACGATGTGTTTATAGCTTCTGCCCATAAGGTAATTGGTAGTTTTGCATCGGCTAGGATTGTTCGTGCAGCTTCAATCAGTGTTCTATTTCTTCTTTCAGCTACTCCATTTTGTTAAGGAGTCCTAGCTGTACTGAATTGATGAACAATGCCTTTTTGTGTGCAAAATGAACTTAGATCTTCATTCTTGAATTCTATCCCATTATCACTTCTGATTGATTTTACCTTTAGATCAAGTTGATTTTCTATTTTTATGACAAAATCTTTTATGATTTGGGACGCCTCATTTTTATGAAGTAAAAAGAAAACCCATGTAAATCGTGTAAAGTCTCACCAAACAATAATGCTTCTTTCCAATAATCATGACATGAGTTGGACCCAAGAGATCCATGTGAAGTAATTTCAATGGAGAATTGTTTGTGTTCACGACCTTTGGCTTATGAGAGGACTTATGTTGTTTTCCTTTAAGACATGCAGTACAGTCACCAACAAAATGAATTTCTTATTGAGGTAATCCAATTACATGATTTCCTTTGACCAATTTGTTTATGTTTTTAAAGTTTGTGTGTCCTAAACGTCTATGCCAATGTTGTGACTCATCAAAAGATGCTTTAGACAACAGACATGTTTCTTCTGAGGGGTATGAAGAATTAAGGTTCAAGACATATGTATTATTCTTCCTCGGAGTTTTCAAGACGACCCATTATTTAGGAATTTGAAATCCCGGTTTCATAATGTAGCGATGAGTGTCAGTGAAGTGAGTGGAATATTTCTTATCACAGATCTGCGACACGCTAAGCAGATTAAAGTTCAGTTGCTCGCAGTAGTTGACTTTGTCAAAGCTCAGCAGTCCATTTGTCACAAATCCTTCCCCTGTGAATCTCCACCAAATGCCATAGTAGTTCCTTGAATATGCTTGAAATCATGAAGGAGGGAACTATCTCCAGTCATGTGACGGGAACATCCACTGTCCACGTACCATAAGCTGTTGGACCTATATGGATGACCCTACAAGCATGAAAGAACTAGTTAGATGATGGAACACAAGCCATGATGGTCTTGGGTTGTCTGTTTGTATCTATCACTATGACTTCTTGATATTTTCCCCTTGGTTGTGATTTGGAGGATGAAGATTTCATCAATTTTTGTTGATTTCTTTTTGGTTTGATTTCATCAATTTCAGCTGAACTATCAAAGGAGTATACAATTCTTTGATCTTGGTTTCTATGTAAAAATTAGATACGTTTCTGTTTCTTTGAAATCACTGTATTATTTTGTTTTGAAGAAGAATTCAGTGATTTGTTTTCTAATAGTATCAATGTTCCTATTGATGTTTTTAGGCTGCCATTGATCATAGAAATCCTTGTCAGAAGTTGACACTTGTTGATGTTTATGTTCTGTTGAACTTCTGATGTTGACCTTGTCTGATGAAATTGGTGAAATGGGCATGTTTTGAGGAATTCTCAAGCCCTTTTGTTTATAGAAACAATTAGACATGTGTAATTAGTCATATCACATACAGAACAATACTTGTTAAAATAACAATTTTTGGTTGAGTGATTGTTCATGTCACAGATAGAGCAATACTGACTAAAGTAACACTCATCTGTGTTTTGATTACACATGTCATAAACGTCATAATAAATTTGCTTTTCTTTTGACTTTGAAGAAGAAGCCACATCAGTCTTTGTGGTGGCAGCAGATTGTTTCACAAATCTGACTTGCTTGGTTTTTGTGGACTGATTTTGCTTCTTTTTGTTCTTGTTCAATTCCCTTTCAAATTGTTCCACATGTTCTTTGTTACAAATGTGAAAACCGACTCCTTGTTTATTTTTAGCAAATGATGAAACAGTTTTTACATTTGATTTTTGGTTCATAGTGGATTTTCCATTGGACACTGATGAAGTCTTACTTTTCTCTTTGGATTTCAATGAAACCTTTTCTGATTTGTTTGAATTTTTAGGAGATTTGATCTCACAATCAGATCTGATTTCAGCAGAGGATTTCACTGAACATCCAGCAGTGTTGTTCATCTTGATTTTTTTTAGGAACAAATTTCACAAAGGGAATGATGGCTTTGAGTGGGCTCTTTGGTTTTTGGACAACTACAGGTTTGTCGGAGCACTCTTTAATCTTGATTAGATGACCCAGTTTGATTTTATCCTAATTTGTTTCAATGTAAATACTTAGTGTGTTATGAGGATTAGTTGTTTGTGAAACAATTGTTTTGGTTTCAATGACTTTAGGTTCAATTGACTCAGATTTGGTGAGTGACTCTGGCATAACTGTGTAGTTGTCATTATATGGAGGAGGACAAGTTTTGTAACCTATCCCAGTCATATCATTTGCTCCCTTTTGAAATTCAAGTAACTCTTGTAGCTTGACAAATGAGAGTTGAAACTTTTCAAGTTTCACTTCAGTGGCTGATTGCTCAGCTTTTGATTTGATTAATAGTTCAGTTAACCTCTCATTCTTAGCTGCAAGTGTAATCTTCTCACCATGAAGTGTTTCCATGTCAGATAAAAGGGACTTGATTTTGACTTCAAAAATTCTCATTTCTTGTTTTAGCATTTCAGATTTCACTTTTTCTTCTTTTATTTTATTAGCCAATTTGTGATTGTGTTATCTATATCCCTGAACTTCAAGAACACATTTATCTGAACATAGATTAGATTTTACCTCAGATGGCATTGGAGTGGGGCCATCATTGATATGAGCCATAAGAGCATGATTCTGAAATTAAGGTTGAACTTCCTCAGCATATAAGCTCCAATCACATACTCCATCTTGTCTGATTACAAGAGCATTAGAAGTTGTTTGGCTATTCCCCTGAGCTTGATGAGCCAATTAAGGTTGTCTTTGATGAATTGGTTGTTGCTGAATTTGATGCTGGTTCTGATTTTGATGATGATTGCTTGACTGAAACTGGTTTTGATGATGATTGCCTGACTGAAAGCTTGAAGTACATTGAGATGAATTCTGACCATGAGCAGGTCTTTGATAGTTGGTGTTGCTTCTTCTGGGAGCATTGCATTCCCTGGAGAAGTGACCAGTCATTCCACAGTTAAAGCACATAACCTTGGATTTGTCATATCCAAGTTTAGTATTTTCATTAAGACTTAGTTTCTTCCCTTTTCTGAAGAATTTCTTTGCTCTTATAGCATTCATGGCCATCTTCCATTGCAAATCCACCTCTTCAACATCATTAGGATCCATTTCTTCTAGATCCTCCTAAATTAAGTGTGCTGACATGAGTCTCCCCCCAAGGTAAGCTTCAAAACTAGCAACAAAGGCATTATATGTTGACTTTTGCTCTTCAGATCTTTGGTCACTTGGCAAACTTATGGGTGTTGTAGTTGATTGAGCAGAGGTTGATGTTTTGTGTTGTTTAGGGGCAGCAAAAAGACCAGTTGACTTTGATTGTTCTCTTGATGACAGAAAATCTTCTTCTTCAGTCACAAAAGCATTCTCAACAGAGTGTGTTTCAGAAGGAAACTTGTATGCTTCTATGACTTGGGATCCACTAAGATTTCTGCTTCGTTCATCCAGCTCCAGTGCTTCAATTTTTGCAATCATTATGTCTAGGATTGTACTCTCCAAGTCAAGAGTGTTCTTCAACATGGTGGCATTTTGCTTTCAATTTTTTGGTAAGCTACGCAGCATCTTCTTGTTCATCTCCTTTTCCTTGTAGGTGACTCCCATAATCTTAAGATCATTTACCAACTGGACAAATCTATGAAATTGCCTTGAAATAGATTCTCCTTTTGTATGGTGAAATGTCTCATATTGATTAATCAGTCTATCTTTGTTAATTTCAGTAACCTCACTGCTCCCTTCACACATAATTTGCAAAGCATCCCAAACCCCTTTGGTTGTTCCATATTTTTCTAGCCTTTTGAGTACATCCATTTTCAAAGCTTGTGTTAGAATCTAATATGCTTTAAGATCAATCTTGATTTTCTTGTACTCTTCATCTTCAAGATTTAAACTTGGATCCTTAATGGGAATTCATGAACTTCTGTATTGTGCAGCTTGATCAGCATTTAGTGATAGTAGAATGTAAGGCCCTTTGGAAATTGAGATCCAATAGTCTGGATCTACACCTGTAATGTGATTTTTAAACCTGATTTTCCACTGCTTAAACTCAGATTTGTGTTTAAGCATTAGAGGTTTAGAAGCATGCCCAAGTTCAGAGAGATTATGTGAATCCATTGTTAATTTACTGATTTTTGTTACTTGCTTTTGAGTACTTTTTAATTGATTTTATGTCTTTGTGAGGTTCGACCAGTGTATAGTCCTTGTCTTCGTTGTTCAACAGTTCTTAGCAAGTGTCGATCTAGATAAGTTCACTGGTTTCACTGTTAGTTTGTGAGAACTCCACAAACGCAGATCTGTTAAGATGAAGTTTCTTGTTGTTTTTCAGTATGTATATTTATCAGCATTCAAGATCTGCTAATAAACAACTCAATCACCAGATCAATCGATGTTCATTCAAAATCTGCACTGATTTTGAGATGAATTCAAGAGCTGAGGCTCTGATAGCAATTGACAGGGTTTTTGTGAGAATGAAAATCACAGTTGATGTGACTCAACTTAGGATCAAATTTGATGATTGAGTCAGTAATATAGTTGTAGAATTACTATATTACAGAACATTAACTACTGAAGTAAATGCTTTGATGAATAGTTCACAAAGACAACAAGGTTACTGCTGAAAATGTATAATATTATGACTGATGGAAGAAACTTACAAAGTTTGGGTATACTATTCTATTTATAGGCATACCCATTGCCTATACAAAATGACTAAACTACCCTGATTATTATACATCAGAATCTAGTCTATGTACAAAAATAACATAAGCATTTGTAAGTGTTCATCCGCATTGACTAATGCGGATGAACGAGTCTTCATCAGCATTTGTTGTTGATTGTCTTCAGCATTAACTTAGTTCATCCGTATTTGAAGATGAACAAGTCTTGGCAGCATTTCTTTTGTTCATCCGCATTAGTCAATGCGGATGAACAATCACTTATCAGCATTTCTTCTTTCTTCATCCACTGAACAAATACTTGTCAGCATTTGTTCAATGGTCATCCGAATTAACTAATGCGGAGACTTCAACACTTGTCTTTTTCTTGTCTTTGTCTTCTATCTTGTTGATTTCCAACCAGAGCAACCTACAACCACCTCTTGAATTGGCAAGTATGATCCTTTTAGGGTCTAACAATTCTATATTACGTATTATTATGTGACTTTACGTGATGTGTTAGTACTCTTGTACATAAAGTATTATTGTATTAAAAGTGAAAGAATATGATAATGGAAGAGGAATGTAATGAAGAATGAAAAGTCTTGCAAGCAAATGAAAGGAGGTTCACAACTCATTGAGGGGTTGTTAGCTCAACTGTGTGCGGTTTAGCTAACCCATGAGGATGCACACAGGGGTCAATCTTTGTGATTGACTAATATGTACAAAATGGGACCCTTGTCGCTTGCCCCGGTACTGGTGTCAGGTTTCGTACGCAATGTTAGGGGTCTATTTATAGACTTTAGCCCAGAAGAAAGTGGAAGATAATAATGAAAAGTACGAAAACGAATGATTATGATGTATGTATGATGGCTGATCACGATTAAAAGTAAAGAATAAGTTTTAACGAAAGCAAAGTATTTTATTTATAAAACTAGAACTCACTCAGCAACACTGACTTTTTATATGCATTTTAGTTGGCAGGTAATGATGTTGCTGAGAATGGCATGGGGGGTGAAGCTACTTGGCAAGCAAAGACTGGCATCCATCTCATGCAAAAATAATGTTGTTGTTTTGTAATACAACTAAGTATTCTTTCATAACTTTAATCAACGATGTATTACTTGGCAAAAGTATTTATTAATGCATGAATTGGTTTTTGATAATTATTCCACTGCAATACTTTCTCATGTTAATTTATTTAAATATGTTTTTTTTATAATGAATGATGCTATGAATGACCAACTGTGGGGTCTTCGGAATCGGGGCCTTACAGATCTAAATTTATCGAATGCAAAGACTACTACTAACAACTCTTTTACTATTATGGTGTCATGCTCCTATGCATATGAGAGCGTCTTAATTGCGTAATAGATTGGATGGAAGTGTTTGTCCCTATGTTTTCCTAAGGCCGTTCATATTGCATAATCACTAACATTGCACATCAACTCAAATGGTAAACTCCAATCCAGGGCAACCATAATCAGAGCATTCACGAGCTTCTTTATTAGAAGCTCATATGCTCTCAAGCATTCCTCAAAAAATATGAAAGGCACATTCTCCTCTATAAGTTGTGTTATGAGCCTCGTTATCTTAGAGAAATCTCTAGTGAAACATCGATAGAAATAAGCATGGCCTAATAAACTCCTAATAGATCTCATCGATGTGGGTAATGGAAGCTTACTAATGGTTTCACTCTTCGCCTTATCAACCTCAAGCCCTGCATGTGAAATCTTGTGCCCTAAAATGGTACCCTCTTTCATTATGAAGTGTCACTTCTCCCAGTTTAGCATCAGGTTGGTCTCCTCACAGCGAGCCAAGATCCTCTCCAAATGCTATAAGCATGAATCGATCGAACTTCTAAACACAAAAAAATCACCCCCAAAAACTCAATGGAATCCTCGATCATGTCATGAAACATAACTACCATACACTGCTAGAAAGTGGCTGGAGCATTACATAACCCAAACGGCATGCAGCGATACGCAAAGGTACCGTATGGGCATGTAAAGGTCATCTTTTCCTGATCCTTCGGAGCGATGGGAATCTGGAAGTAACCTTAATAGCCATAAAGGAAATAGTAAAATTGCTACCCTGACAAAGACTCCCACATCTGGTCGATGAAGGGAAGCAAAAAAAGGTCCTTCTTCGTGGCATCATTCAGTTTGCGATAATCAATGCATCATCTAGTTTGCAATAATCAATGCAAACACACCACTCGGTGTCTGTCCTCGTCGAAATCAACTCATTTTCTCATTAGTCACCACTGTCATCCCCTCTTTTTGGGAACTACCTGCATGGGACTTATCCATTTTGAGTCAGAGATAGGGTAGATTAATCCTACATCTAATATTTTAATCACTTCCTTCTTAACTACCTCCTGCATGTTAGGATTTAACCACGTCTAACTTTGTCTAACAGGCTTATACTCATATTCCATGAGTATCTTATGCATGCAAAATGAAGGGTTGATACTTTTGATATCTATAAGCATCCATGCAATCACTGATTTATGTGCCTTTAGCACACCTACCAATCTCCTATTCTCCTCCTTTGTCAATCTAACAAAAATGATGACAGGTAACTAAGATCCCTCATCCAGAAATGCATACTAAAGGTGAAATAGAAAATCTTTAAGCTCTAAGGATTGGTGAGTCTAGACCAATGGTTTAACCATCTGGTCCTCTCTCCTAATCACCTCACACATACTTGCCTCCTCGAGAGTCTAAATCTCCAAATCCATCGAGTCGTGCTTGAATGCAAAAGTAGTCAACTCGATCTCTTGGTTATTCCTAACTAAGATTGGTGAGTTTGTCTGATCAATTCTGATAAACTCTTGGAAACTACCAGTCACATGTGTGTAAATGGTGTATACGAAGTAAAAGGTGTCATCTAGATCGTGTATGCGTTTCATAGATTTGCTCACGTTGAAGGTGACGGTGTCATCCGCAATTCATAAGGTTAACTTGTTGTGAAGGACATCAATCAATGCCGTTACGGTATCCAGAAAGGTCATCCTAAGATCAATGGGACCTTCTTGTCCTCATCCATGTCTAAGATCATGAAATCAACAAGGAAAACAAACTTATCAACCTTAATGAGCATGTTCTATACAATCCCTAGCAGATACTTCACCGATCTATCTACCAATTGAATGCTTATGCATGCCGGTGCTGGCTCGCCTAGGTCTAGCTTAGGGAACATAGAATATGGCATCAAATTATTGCTAGCCCCTAGATCTACCAATACATTGCTCATAAACAAACCACCTATAATATGTGGAATAGTGAAACTACCTAGATCGGTCATTTTGATGGTAGTTTGTTCTGTACAGTAGCCAAATACTCCTCACTCAACATCATAGTAGATATCTACTCTAACTTCTTATTCATTAAAAAATCCTTTAGAAACTAGCATACTTAGCCATGTGTTGTAATACCTCTATAAAAGGTAAGTTCACCTTGAGCTGCTTAAACATCTCAAGGAACTTTCCATACTACTCCTTGGACTGATGCTAAGCCAATCGTCCTGGATATTGATGTTTGTTAAAATGGACTAATGGCTTCTAAGTATTCTTTGTTTTAGTTCCCTCCACTACCGAGTTCTCTGACTGTGTTGTCCTTATTAGGCTCATCCTCTAATGCACCTTGCTAGAAAGAGCTTCCATCTCTATCTCTTCATCAACCTCCCCTTCGACCACTTCCGGAGGCGTACCTAGACCTAATGACTTACCACTCCAAGTCATTTTATCATTTATATACATACTTGGGTTCTTCACTACATTACTAGGTAGGCCTCCAAGTTGCCTTTCCTGAAATAAATCTGATAAGTGGCCCATTGTTCTCTCTACAGTATGCAATAATACTCCTTGATACTTGGTCATGGCCCCGTTCTCCTAAAACCTAAGCTGATATGTCTTATATGCTTGATCTCGGCCTACTCTTAGCAACTATCAGTACAATTGGGACAATCAATTGTATTAGATCTCGTAGAAAGTCTCTTCCAACTTCTGCTGAAAGGAATAAATCATGCTCCTCAGATGAGCAATCTTGAAAGGGGGAAAGTACTTACACAAGAACTTGTCTTGCATATTAGCCCAAGTGGTAATAGATCCTGTGGACAAAGTCCCTCAAACTAGCCGTGGGCAAGGTTAGTAATAGAGAATGGGAGGAGGCACAACTTGCATGCCTCCTCGAAAACATCGTTCACTTCTAAGGTATCACATATCCTCGCGAAGCGAGCTAAATGAGAGTTAGGATCATTAGTTGGCAACCCGTGAAACTAAACAGTATTTGTAACCATGGAAATGATTTGGGGAGGGATTTTCCAATTATTGGCAGTGACAGGTGGACATGCAATACTAGACCTGGCTCCGATAGCAGTGAGCTTGCCGTAGTCGACAATCACTCTCCTCGCTGGTGGTTGTTCGTTTTCCGTTGTGGATTTTGTATCATGGGTGGATTAGATGTCATAGGACTCTTCCTTGGTCTCAAGTTCCACATTAGAATCATTTGAATGTCAATCAAACATGCGCTCTGGATCATCAAGTGCCTGAAACTCCGGTGGTCCAGCAGAACGTGTATGGCGCATAAACTAAAAGAAAATTAAAAGAAAAGAAATTAACCTAACTAACAAAAGCATGTAAAAAATAAATAAATAAATAGGCACAATACTAACTAAAGGCACATTCAAGCAACTAAGGCAAAATAACTAATCTAACATGTAAACTCTAAATTCAAAAGCAAATGGTTAGACCCTCTGATTTGGGTCGTTCTCAAAATCACCAAAACAATATCCCAGACAACAGTGCCAAAAAGTTGATGTGTGAATACATATACATATATATATATATATATATATATATATATATATACATATATATATATACATATATATATATATATATATATATATTAATTTATTGCCAAAACGATTTCCACAAATTAGTTTTAAAAAGGAAATTCCCAGCTAAACTTCACATAAACGGCAAGTGTACCAATCATGATATAGTAAAGTATACATAAGTCCGGATATAGAATTTGTGGACACGTTCAGCGGCTTTTGATAGTATACCTTTATCGACTTCTAAACGGTTTTTAACAAAGCAAGATTTAAACAAGCAAACTTATAAAAGGCTAAAACACAAATGCAAATTACAAAAAATACTTATGAGAATTTACTAGATATAAACTTTAAGATTTTTCGAAAAACAACTACCTAGACAGGGATCCTATTGACAATCCTCATGTTGCAGTTGATTGGTGATTGGGTTCTGAAAAATTGCATGAGCTTTAGAAATATAAAGATATGCTTGATTCTCTTGTCTTCCTAACAACCTCTAATAGGTATTAAATTAATGTGTGAAGCTTACTGAGGTGCAGGTTAGTTCTCCTCTTGGTTTGACTAATCTAATTAAATATTCATGCATTCTAAGAATTGATTATCTCTCGACCTCATAATTCATAATGCATCTGAATGTGTAAGGGAATACAAGGTGACTGGGTAACAATTAATAAGGATCGAATATATCAATTGATTTCAATGGTAATTGCAGCGAAAAAACAAAGATCAATGATCAAACAATCAGAAGTACTCATAATGTGTTATTGTATATTGATAATAAGCATTCAATGATACAATGTGGGTTTCTGTGTAATGGGTACAAAATTTTGTATGAGATTTGCTATTCTTGGCTAAGAGTTATAAAAAGGGTAAAAACTTTATCTATTTATAGGTCAGACTCTATGACCCGTACAATGACTTAAATACCCTGATATATAATCTTCAATACTAAATACAGAGTACATGATAAAAGTATTTGTAAAACGGATGTTCTTCACCCACATTTGTGTCTTGTACATCCGCATTTTGCTTTTGAGGGTGTACAAGTCTTGTTGCATTTCTTGTGCTAGGCATAAGTTTTTTTGTTTTAGTTCAACAACATTAGTTCTTTGCGAGTAGAAAAACGCATATCCGTATTTGTCTTTGTTCACCCACAAAAACTAATGCAGCTGAACAATACCTAGCCCATTTCGTCATCCGCATTTCTTCACTTCATCCATAAAGTTCTACACTTGTATGTTTTTCAACTAGAACATAATCCATCACAACTTAAGTTGGCATGCATGATCCTTTTAGGGTCTAACAATGCTCCCCCCCTAAGAATTATGCAGCCAAAGTATTTCAAGTTTGTTTGGGTGATGGAATATGTGAAGATTCCGGTGGATCTTCAGCTATTGCTTGTTGTTGTTGTGATGTGGATGCTTGGACGGTTGTGGAAGTTGAAGCTGATGCAATTTTTGTTGTTAATTCTTGTGTTATTGATGGAGTTGATGTTGATGTTGTTGTTAGGGCGGCTGCTGTTGAAATTGCTAGTGTTGTTATTGTAGGTGCTGAAGGTTCTTCCTTAAAAGGATAATACTGATATTTGGGGTTGGTAGGATCCAAGATGAAGTTAATCACGGTTGCAAACTGTAAGGAACATCTGAAGATTAAAAGGCTGATGCAACCAAAGTATACCAAAACAACCAAGTCTTCCTGCATGCACTAAGGAACAAAGATGAACTTGCTTGGGAAGTTGTACACTCACAAATAAGTCTAAGTGTAAAATCTTTCGAAGCCAACAGTTCAGAAGAAGTTACTTCAGAAGTTTCACACTCATCATAAAATTATTATAAGTGTGAAATCTTCTGAAGCCAAGGACTCATTTCTTCCGAAGCCAAAGATGAAGTCTTCCGAAGCTTCAAAAGACAAAGTCTTCCGAAGCCTTTTGCTGTGAAGACAGATTTCTTCCGAAGACAGAAAAAAGATGCTTTCTCTGAGTTACTTTTTGATAAAGCTGATGTACTTTCCGCTGCTGCTCTGAAGACTCACCTGCTAACATTAGTTGGTGAAACTTCCATACTTTATCAAACTGTAGAAAAAGTCTTTGACTGTAACTTCCCACTTTTGTACCTGTTGACTTGTCTGTTTTAGATTAAGTCAGTGAGCTATGGCATGTCATAGTCACTAGTCAAAAGGCAATCTGCCTTTTGACTATAGATTGATCTTGTTGTCTAGATTAGTCAAAATTCTAACTGTCTTTTTGTATATTGACGGTTGTAGGATTTATTATAAATATTCTCTGGTTCTTGTAATTAAATATACTTGAAAATACTTGTAATAGAACTAGAGAATCAATATACAACTTCCTTGAAAACTTAATCTTGTGTTCTTGAGACTTTGTTCTTGTTCTTATAGTTCTGTCTCTCTAACATTACTTGTCTTGTTTTGTATCATCAGTAAAGTAACCAGTAACTATTTGAGTGGTTAAGTGATTTAAGTTCTCTCCTCTTGTAAAGCTAATTGCAATCTAAGTACCCTTACCGGTCCTGCATAAACTCCATTGCCCCCTTCATCTTGTTCCTAACAAGCAAATATATCTTAAAATATGCTTCATCCTTTCCACAGCTTCAATGGGAATTTGCTTGAGAGAGTGAGGTTCGAACAACTATAGTTGATAATCCATCCTAATGAATTATGAATTCTCCATCAGAACTTACCTCTAACTTTACTATGTTAGCAAAGTTCAAAGGTATTCTCTTTCTCTTCGTAACATCTCTCTTCCTGTTGATCTGATCATAAGCAATCTTCAACATCCATATACATTTCAAGTAAAACAAAAGATCATTCTCTCCAAGCTTGTTAGTGGGGCTTTCAAAGTGCCTAGTGAATATATAATGAATATATGATTCATCTAGCAGTCGAACTTCATAAGCATTAAATAGCCTTATCTCATGCCTTATTTTCCATTCCCAACCTCTGATAATAACTAGCTCATATATCTCTTAATCATTCTTGACATTTGAGATTGGCATTGTTTGATGTGTACCAGCAACCCTTTTTCTTTTCAACTCTTCTGTTGGCTATGTGCTCCCCCTTGGGACTACCAACTCTTCTATTGTTTTTTTCTTTGGCTGCTCAAAAGGATTTCTAAAGGATCTATATTTCCTCATGCATATCCCTTTAAAGGATTTGAAGTTTTTAGTTCTTTTGAACATCTTCAGAATGATTAACAAGTTCAGTATATTTTGTGGAGAATTGAAATAAACTTGAGATTCTCTGACCATAAACATGTTCCAATCTGAATCATACTTCTAGGAAATTATCTTCACATCAACTTTGCCTTCTAGAGTTGAAACAGCTTGGAGTATTTAAGAAGTGGTCAATGCCTCTTGTACTTGTAGTTAGGATGGTTGTTTGAACCACTTTGTATGTTTGCTTAATAATGATGCTAGAGAGTCATGATCTTCACTGGAAACTTGAAATTTGTGTGATGATTTTGCTTGTCTTGGTTTTCTTGGAATGATTTCTTCTTCAACAGCTTTCATTTTCTCTTTCAAGTTATTACTGTTTCTTAGCATAGAGGCTCTAAGAGAATTGGTTTTCATTGGACCCAATCTCCTCTTGATAAAACCTTTTCTAGAAAACAAGTCCTTCATTTCGTTGTTTGACATGTTGTTGGGATCAGGAAATATATAGCGAACTGGTGGTTGTCTTGGAGGAGGGGGTACTGCTGTAGAGGAGGGAGTAGCTTTAGCTTTGGCTTTCTTTGTTTCTTCTATTTTCCTCAACTCATACTAAGTCTCAATAGAAGGATCAAGAAATCTTTTCACCTTCTTAATCTCTTCAAACATGGACTCAAAAGTCATGCCAAATACATGATCAGCATCATATCCCTACTGAATAAAGAACATGGCTTTCACCATCAAATCATCAGTCTTGGCCTTTGCCACCCTTTCTACAACTATTGTCTGTTGTCTTCAGGGTCTCTGTTGGAATTCAGGCTTATCCATCATGCCTTCCTCAAGAGTATATTCACCTTCTATCTCTCCTTCTTCTAAGCTAATGATTTGTTGTTCATTGGCTCTTTGCTCAGATGCTTGTTTTTGTTCTTCCATGAACTGAGCAATAGCAGCCATGCTTAGCTTTTCTTTTCTTTTCATCTTTTTAGGCTCAGGAGCATCCTCTTCAACCATAGGCCTCTTTTATATTGCCTTCTCAGCTAGATACTTTCTTCCTTGAGTACGTTTGCAGTTTAGATAAGAGATGTGTATGGAACCATGGCCAATGATTCTTCTTCTACAGGTTTCCCGAATGTACTAGCTCGTTCTGTGGTGTAACAACCGGACTCTAGGTTCTACTTTAAACTTTCATTTAATCTAGCATTATTTTATTTTTATTATTATTATTTTTATTCTCCTTTTTACATGCTAATTGTTTACATGCTTAATTGCCTTAGAAGATTCTACTTTGATTTGCTCTAGCCTAGAAATTACTAAGTGATGTTAGAAAAACCTAAAATGACTAATCTCTGACAACTGTACATCTGAATACTAGCCCCATGTACAAAATGATAACCTACATTTGAAATGTTCACCCGCATTGGTCAATTTGGTCTTCATCCGCATTTGTTGCTGCTTCATCCGCATTTGTTGTTGCTTCATCCGCATTTGTTGCTGCTTCATCCGCATTTGGTGCTGCTTCATCCGCATTTGGTGCTGCTTCATCCGCATTTGTTCTTAGATTTGTGATTTCTTCCAACCAGAGCAACCGTCAACCACCCCTTGAATTAACATGTGTGATCCATCCTGGGTCCGACAACAAGAATTTTAAATAAGACAGATCATGTGTGTGTATACACACATTTACGACCATGTGTATACAAGGATATATGATACTTGCAAACTTTTATAAAATACATCACTCACACCTTTTGTTTTAAACACAAACAAAATATATATATAAATATATATATATATATATATATATATATATATATATATATATATATATATATATATATATATATATATATATATATATATATATATAACTAACACACTCCTCTCATTCGGCCACCCCCACCCACAATACACTCCTCTCCCTTGCCTATTTCAAAACCACACCCACACTCAACCCCTTTCTTCTCCCCATACATGCAAACATCCACTTTTCTCTCCATCTCTCTCTAACTCTCAAATCAGCCATTTCTCCCAAGAAATCCAGTACTCACTTCCTCTATCCAACAAGATTTCAAAGATAACTTCATCAACATTCGACCAAGACCCGAACAAAGCTGGAAGGTGAGCTAAAGTGAGTTCTCACGCAAGGCTCATCCAAGAACAAGGTGTTCAAGCTCAAGATCATGAATCAACAGCCCTCAAACTCTACAAATTGTTCCAAAAACACAAACTTCCAAAGTGTAAGCTTCATCTCACCCGAACAAAGTCATTTCTTGTGTTGTTCCTACTTTTCTACCATAAGCCTCACTTTTCTTGTTCAAAAACAGAAACCTGTGGCCACACCACTGTCTTTGAAGAACTAATGACTTCACATAAGGTGTACTTTTTAAACAGTTTACGTGGACCTAGGGTTGGTGCACCCGATTTCACCCCGAAAACCCCATTTCTCATGAGTTTAAGCATCAAAAACAACACTGCTTTGAAAACCTCTCCACCTTTTGTTAAGATCTGCTCTAAAACAGTAAAGGAACCTTCACTAAAACATGTTTCAAAAGCTACAAAGAGATTCGATAACATTTATGCTCAAATTATGGGGGTTGCATAAGTGTAAATGTGGTACTTCACCCTTGGATGCAACTTAAGGTACCATGTATGTTATGACCCATGAACTAGTGCTTCATTATAAGTAATGCTTGTGTGTTATGGGCTGAAGTTAAAAGATTTATAACTTGAAGCTTAGATTTTCGGTTTTGCCGTAACCGGTAACTCAAATTTTGTGTCTAAATCCCTCAAGCTAAATTCTAGAAATATTAAGTTTTAACAGGCCTAAAAGTAATATAATAACCCCTAGGAACTAATAAGAGCCTTAGTGGGTCAAGAAATGGAAAGAAAGCAACTTTTGGGTCAAAATTATAAATTTTGAAACTTGAGGGACCAAAGCGTAAATTCCGTAAATATAACTAAATTTCAGTAACCATATGACCAGCAACCCTTACCAAATTTATTATCATATAAAAAAATTCATAAGAGACGTATAACTTGTCATCCATGCATCGAAAACCCTAACTTTCCTAAAAAGGAAACTTTTTTGACGCAACTCCTAAGAAACGAAGCCACTTGAACTTATGACCATTAAGTGCACTTAGTTATACTTTCAATAGTCTAAGAACATATAGCTTACTACTTGGATAATGATAAGAGGGTGCTAGGACTCGGGCTTGTTGCTACTTGAAGGACTTTTATTTGATTCTAAGGTGAGTTTAGTGTTCCCCTCTTTACTACTGTTTTGGGATGAAACATGTTGTAACTGAACTGAAATTATTTACGTGCTATGACATGATGCTTATATGTTGTAATGATTGTTAGAACCTGCTCTTATATCATATCACAATCATTAATTCTTGGTGAACCGCTTGTTCTATATGGGTAATCTACTTGGGGAATCCCCCACACATAGTGCCTTCCATCATCACCCAATGACATACTAGGAAGGGTACCACACTAAGATCTTGCGTGGTCGTTTGTGGCATGTGACAGGTTTTATAAGATACTATGGTGTAACACTTGGCAGGTATGATACATTGTTTGAGGCTCAGTTCTCCCTATGGGTTAACCGGTAATAACACAAGTTTAGAAGAGGCTAGCCGGGACTGAGTGCAGGGTTGATTGTGATTCCACAACATTGATACTTATGTTGTTAAGATTAACTTATGGATTCTAAAGAGTCTTTTGTTTTTAAACTTTAAGCACTTGAACTCACCAACTTTATAGTTGACACAAAATCTTTTTAAGCATGTTTCAAGTAACCCTTGATGGAAGCTTGGATTACGATGGAAACCTTTTATGGATGGCCTAGCACCGTGACTACCATTGGCATTACTTGACCTTGAAACATTTTAGAAAATTTAATTTGATGTCTATTAAACATTTGAATTTTTCTGTGATGAATTGATACTTTTTAATTTGGGCTAGTCTGTTATGGCCCGGTGATGTTATTTTAATGTAATGCCATGTGATTTCTCTCCTAGTGTGCTCTTATAATGGTTAGTTTCTGTTGCCATGTGTTTTACCAGTCTGTGACATCCCACCCCCTTTGGGCCCGGGGTGTGACAGATTGGTATCAGAGCTAGAGGTTGTAGAGAAAGCTGGAATACCTTAGTAGACCCTAGGCTACAACCTTGATACCTTAGGACTGCCCTTGTTTTGGAATGGGTTGGAATAAGCGGGTTGGGTAAATTGATGATTACACTTGATCAACGTAATCATGAATTTACTGGACGCGTGAATTCTGGCACAATCCCTTAAGTGACTTTAAAATCTTTCTTTCAAAAAAATTCGGAAAATATCTTTTTGTAGTTTTGAACTTTATAAGCTAACTTTCATGCCTGTTGTAACCTATATTGTTACTGATTATAGGTACTATTGCCATCACTACTACTATTATTAGATGCTATCATTATTATTGTCATGAGCTATGAAAAAGAAAATTACTCATGATGATTTTACAGGATTTCCAGACTATGGCGGGCAATGGAAAAGCGCCTGCATACCCAGCCGATGAGACTGCCCTAGTGGGAAGGCTTAGGAGGGCAACATCCTCGTCACAATATGAGGAGTACCTGCGGAGATGCAGTCATCCTAGACGAATCTCGGTGACATCGGATGACACGAAACCCTCGGAGGACTCTCCACCAACCTCCTAGGATAGGAGCAGGACTCGTTCCCACTCACCACACGTCACTGCACCCACTCACTCACCTATCCTGCCTATCGGGAATAGGGGTGCGCGTGTCATTACACGACCGCGTAAGAGCACTAGGCCAGGAGCATCTGTTTCCTTTAGGATGCCGCCCCCTCCACCTTCTCCTGCGATGGCTCCCGCACCAGCACCTCCGGTGATTAACCCGCCCAAACGCCAACCACATGACGAGTATTGGATGCCGCCTAGGCGCAGCATCTATGACGGCTTGAGTGTCCTTGTTGGAGACCCCTACTAGCAGTCCAGCCATCGGGCTAGTGATTTTGGTCTGTCAGACCCCACGCTGAGTGATATACTTAGGGCTATTCAACGTCACGAGGTGACTCTCAGCACGCCACGCGGACCCCACAGTTCGCCCAGTTCCAGGCAATGATGGCATCTCATGGTGTTCAACGCTTGGAGCAGGAGTAGAAGAAGAAGGGTCCGGGATGGTTTGGGTGGTTGAAGAAGAAGTGGTAGTGATGATGTGGTTGATATCAGATTATTAGGCTTTGGGTTCAGAACTATTTGAAGAAACAATTTTATTTATCTCAGACACTAATATTTACCTTATGAAGGTGATGGCACCTTCCAAATTGTAATATTATGATGCTACTACTGTTTTACTTGATTGATGCTACAATTAATACTTATGAATCTTCTTTTATGATACTAACTTTTGCAAGGTGCCTAAAATGGGAATATGCAATAGTATATTTCCAAGAAATTAGTCTTGTTGCCTTATGAAATTGGTTGACTCCATATTACTCGTATGAAAAAACTATACATGTCTTGTAGAGTGTTATAGGAATTTCATGTGTTTGGTAATGGGACTATTTAGGTGTAAAAATCAATGTAACGAGATACTTGAAACCAAGATATGAGACACTAAATGAGTTTATCTATGATGACACCTGAATGCTACCTAGACGAAGAACTCGTAGTGGAAGGAGAGGAGCAACCAGGGGAAGAAATAAGGAAGCTGGACAAACAAGGAACCAGGGTGGAAATCAACCACCTACTCTACCAGAAACCCCACATGGAGAAAATTTCAACCACGAGAATGAAGAGAGAATTGCAAACCTGGTGGCTCAACAAATCGCTAATGCTATTCCAACCATTATCGCCCAGATCAATGCAGACTGGGGAATCACAACCGGAAGCGGAGGACCTGGAAATGACGAAGGCAACACTGATGATACTGAGGGGCTAAGGACTGGATGCTCCTACAAAATCTTCATGGCTTGCAAACCAAAGGATTTCTACGGCACTAAGGGTGCAATTGAAACTTACCGATGGTTAGACGAGGTTGAAGCCGTATTGGACATCAGTGAGTGCAAGACCAAACACATGGTAAGGTTTGCCTCTCAATCTCTTAAAGGACCAGCATTGGAGTGGTGGAAGACTATCATTCAACCCCGAGGCAGGAATGCTACAGGCCGAATGAAATGGTCTGAATTCAGAGAGCTGATGACCAGTAAGTACTGTCCAATCAATCAACTGGAGAAACTGGAGGCTGAATTCCTAAATTTGGAAATGAAGGGCTCGAATTACACCGAGTACATCCACCGGTTCTCGGCTCTGTCTCGACTGGTGCCCTACCTGGTGACACCAGAAGCTAAAGGTGTAGCTTGTTTCATATGGGGATTACATCCTAGAGTTAGAGGCATGGTCTGGTCTTCCAGGCCTACAACCCTCTAAGCAGCAGTTGATCTCACTAGTAGCTTAACGAATGACTTGATTAGATCTGGTTGGATAGAACATGGGAAAACTGAGGACAAGAAAAAGGCGATGGGTGAGAAAAGGAAGTGGTTAGATGCTAAGAAGACGATCGGTAATAGTGGTAGCTCAAGCAAGAGAGCTGGCGAAGGTGTAAGGCATGATGATCATGGTGGAATGGCTTGAAAGCTTTACTTAGGAACAAGCCCCTTTTGCAATAAGTGTAAACTACATCACCAAGGTGAGTGCAACCCGATGCCTTGCTTGTAAACGATCTGGTCATTTGATTAAGTATTATACGTATGAGGCGGGTAAGCAATGTTATGAGTGTGGAGATCCAGGACACATGAGGAACAAATGTCCTAAGCTAGCAAGGGATAAGGATGATACACCTAAAAAATCCAAGGGAAGAGCATTCGTTATGGATCCAAATGGTGCTCGTAAGGAACCCGATATGGTTAACGGTATGTTTCTCATAAACAACCATCCTGCTACCGTTCTATTTGATACTAGAGTGACAGGTAGTTTTGTTTCCACTACCTTTAGATCTTTGATTGATTTAGAAGCTCTCACCCTAACCGATGAATATACCATAGAATTACCCAACGGTAACATAATAGAAACTAATGAAATCATCGAGGACTGCACCCTAAAATTAAAGGGTAATCCATTTAAGATAGACTTGATGCCTATAATGTTAGGAGATTTTGATGTGGTCGTGGGAATGGATTGGTTAGCCAAAAATAAGGCTGAAATAGTGTGTGATGAGCGTTTGCTTAAAATGCTTTTAATTGACGGAAAGACACGGATGGTTCATGGTGATAGAAACAACACACTATACCCCCATGATATCCTACCTAAAGGCTACCAAGAGTCTCCATAAGGGATGCTTAGCTTTCATAGTTTACGTGATGAAAGCGAGAGAAGAAAAGAAAATCGACAACATACCGGTGGTGTCTGAGTACCCAGAAGTATTTCCCGAGGATCTACCGGGACTCCCACTAGCTAGACAGGTCGAGTTCAAGATAGATCTAGTGCCTGGTGCCGAGCCACTGTCCAAGGCACCTTACCGACTCGCTCCACTCAAGATGAAGGAACTAATGCTACAAATCCAAGAGCTGTTGGACAAAGGATTCATACGACCAAATGTTTCTCCATAGGGTGCACCAGTACTGTGTGTTAAAAAGAAGGACGGAACCCTACGGATGGGCATTGATTATCGGGACTTGAACAAGATTACAATAAAAAACCATTATCCTGTCGCGAGAATTGATGACTTATTCGATCAACTACAAGGAGCCAGCTATTTTTCCAAGATAGATTTAAGATCGGTATACCATCAACTGAAGATAAGGGAAGAGGACATACCCAAGACAGCTTTTAGAACTAGGTATGGACACTATGAGTACTTAGTCATGCCCTTCGGACTGACTAATGCACCTGCGACATTTATGGCTCTTATGAACCAAGTATGCCTCCCATATCTGGACAAATTTATGATTGTGTTTATTGATGATATTTTGATCTACTCCCGTAACAAGGAAGAGCATGAGAAGCATCTTAGACTGATTCTTGAATTGCTCAAGAACGAGCAATTGTACGCGAAGTTCTCTAAATGTGAGTTTTTGATGCGCAAAATCCATTTTCTAGGGCATGTGGTGAATAAAGAAGGGATTAAAGTAGATCCATCAAAAATAGAAGCTATTAAAAACTAGAAAATTCCTGAAACTCCTACCAAGATAAGGCAATTCCTTGGTTTGGCTGGATACTATCGGAGGCTTATCAAAGACTTCTCACGAATTGTGCAGCCACTAACTGATCTAACCAAAAAGAATATGGCCTTCACATAGGAAAAGGAACAGAACGAAGCATTTTAATTACTCAAGGAGAAGTTGTGCAGTGCACATATCCTTGCCCTACCAAAAGGCGTTGAAGATTTCGTAGTCTATTGTGACGCCTCGCGTCAGGGGCTGGGATGTGTATTAATGTAGCGAGACAAGGTGATTGCATATGCATCTAGATTGCTAAATGAGCATGAGAGAAACTACACTACTCACGATCTAGAACTAGGTGCTGTGGTGTTTGCGCTCAAAATGTGGAGACACTATCTCTACGGTACCAAATGCATTATTTACACCGATCATAAAAGTTTGCAACACATTCTTGATCAGAAAATGTTAAATATGCGCCAGAGAAGATGGGCAGAATTGTTGAGCGATTACGAATGTGAGATCCAGTACCATCCCGTCAAGGCAAATGTGGTGGCAGATGCCTTGAGTATGAAGGAAAGGGAAAAGCCCCTTCGCGTCCGTGCCTTGAGAATGAGCGTGTATACTAGCCATACCGCTAGACTAAAAAAAGCACAAACGAAAGCTCTGAAGGTGGACAAACTAACTTAGGAGATGTTAACGGGAATGGAAAAACATTTAGAAGTGAGTAATGACAGGTTATTTAAGTATGAAGGAAGAACTTGGGTACCGAAATATGGTTGAATTAGAGATATAGTTCTAGATGAAGCTCACAAATCTAGATACTCGGTACATCCAGGGAGTGACAAGATGTACCAGGACTTAAAGGCACTTTTCTAGTGGCCTGGATTGAAGAGGTCCATTGCCACCTATGTGGGACAATGTCTGATATGTGCAATGGTAAAGGCTGAAAACCAAAAACCATCAGGAATTTTACAACAACCCGAAATCCCAAAGTGGAAATGGGATAACATCATGATGGATTTTGTAAAATTACCAAGGAAATGGGTAGTTATGGATAGACTTACCAAGTCGGCTCACTTCTTGCCTATTCGGGAAGACTACGACTTATCGAAGCTAGCACAAATATATATCAATGAAATAGTGACCAGGCATGGAGTGCCACTATCAACTATCTCAGACCGTGATAGTCGCTTCACTTCATGATTTTGGAGATCTCTCCAGCAGGCTTTGGGGACCCGGCTTGACTTAAGCACTGAATACCACCCTCAAACTGACGGATAAAGTGAAAGAACCATTCAGACTCTGGAGGACATGTTAAGAGCTTGCGTGATCAACTTTGGTGGAAGTTGGGATAACCACCTTCCCCTAGTGGAGTTCTCTTAGAGTAATAGTTATCATGCAAGTATAAAAGCAGCTCCATATGAAGCCCTATATGGTAGAAAGTGTAGATCACCATTAAACTGGAATGAGATTGGGGATAGCCAAGTAATAGGACCTTGGCTGGGTTTGAGAATGATATTCTCTATTGATGTGAATCAACAAGGACTGAATATGATGATTGAGTCAACGATTGTAAGGTGGAATCAAACAATCACAGAACATTGAATGCTGAATAATACTCATAAATGCTCTTTGTATTAAAGAAGGTGAAAAACGGTTACAATGAATGCTAGGGTTTTCAGCATGAACAGTAACAGTACACCTTGAGCATATTACAAAGAAAAATATTCTGATTGTCTAATGTCTAACAACAGTCAGTCTCGGTCACCTCTCATACGAGGATTTCTATTCTATTTATAGGCTGACACATGCCTGAACAAAAGACTAAAGTAACCCTGACCTATACATCAGAACTAGTCTAAGTACAAAAGTCTTCATCAGCATTTCTTCTGTACATCCGCATTGACTAATGCGGATGTTATAATCTCGTCAGCATTTCTTCTTGGTCATCCGCATTGACAAATGCGGATGTTGAGTTGTTCATCAGCATTGGTGTTTGGTCATTAGCATTGACAAATGCGGATGAACAAACACTGCGCATTTGTTGCTGAACATCCGCATTTGTTAATGTGGAAGAACAAACACTTGGGCGCATTTGTTCTATGGTCATCCGCATATACAAATGCGGGTAGCCGACAATTGTTTTCTATTGTTGATGCAGATTCTTCATCCGCATTAGATCTTGGACTTGGGGAGATTTCAGCAGAACAACTATCAATCCACCACTTGAATTGGCATGTATGATCCTTTTAGGGTCCAACAGACCTGATATCATAATGGAAACCACAGACAAGATATTTATAATTAAGGAACGATTGAGAGCAGCCAGGGATCGTCAGAAGAAATACGCAGACAGAAGACGAAAGCCCCTGGAATTTCAAGTGGGTGATAGAGTGATGTTAAAAGTCGCACAATGGAAGGGCACAGTCAGATTTGGCAAGAAAGGCAAGCTAAGCCCAAGATACATTGGACCATTCGAAATTTTTTCAAGGGTTGGCCCGGTAGCATATCAATTAAGGTTACCATAAGAGTTGAGCTACATACATGACACCTTTCATGTGTCTAACTTGAAGAAGTGTTTCACCAACAAAACCTTGGAATTACCATTGAAAGAGGCTAGAATTAATAACGAGTTGAAATTTGTGGAGGAGCCTATAGAGATTACTGACCGAATTGTCAAAAAACTTAGGCGAAGTCGTATACCCATGGTTAAAGTAAGATGGAACTCTAGGTGAGGACTCGAGTTCACTTGGGAATGAGAAGACGAGATAAGAAAGGAGTATCCGCATCTCTTTAAACCCACCCATCCAGAATCTAATCGAAACTAAAATTTCGCGACGAAATTTCCCAAACGGTGGGAGAATGTAACAACCGGACTCTAGGTTCTACTTTAAACCTTAATTTAATCTAGCATTATTTCATTTTTATTATTGTTATTGTTATTCTCCTTTTTCCATGCTAATTGTTTACATGCTTAATTGCCTTAGAAGATTCTACTTTGATTTGCTCTAGCCTAGAAATTACTAGGTGATGTTAGAAAAACCTAAAATGACTAATCTACCCTGACAACTATACATCTGAATACTAGTCCATGTACAAAATGATAACCTACATTTGAAATGTTAACCCGCATTGGTCAACGCGGATGTTTGGTCTTCATCCGCATTTGTTGCTGCTTCATCCGTATTTGTTACTGCTTCATCTGCATTTGTTGTTGCTTCATCCGCATTTGTTGCTGCTTCATCCGCATTTGTTCTTGGACTTGTGATTTCATCAAACCAGAGCAACCGTAAACCACCCCTTGAATTAATATGTGTCATCCAACCATATACAAATACGGGTAGCCGACACTTGTTTTCTATTGTTGATGCAGATTCTTCATCCGCATTAGATCTTGGACTTCGGGAGATTTCAGCAGAACAACTTTCAATCCACCACTTGAATTGGCATGTATGATCCTTTCAGGGTCCAACAATACCCCCCCTAAGGATTATACAGACTATGTACTTCAAGGTTTTGACGGAGGATAAGGTTATGAGGATTCTGCTAGGTCTTGAGCAGCTTGAGGAGGGATGAGTGGTTCTGCCTGTGAGGGATCCAAAATTGCCTTTATCATGTTGACAAAGTCATTGGCTTTAGTCATCTTTTCCCTGTTTAGCACATGGATCTTCATTTGGCTCATTGTGTAGATGGCTTCCATAAGCAGCTTATTCAAAGAAATGGGTTCCCATATTGACACAGTGGACAACCCATCTCTATGGATCAACAAAGCTCCATCAACATCCACTTCTAACTTGACTATGTTCCCCAATTGCAAGGGAGTCGTCTTCTTTCTTCTCTGCTCTGTTTTAGCTTTGATTCTGTCAAAGGCCATCTTTAGAATCTTTATGCATTTTAAGAAAAAGTACATGTCTTCCTCACCCAGCTTATTGTTTAACTCTCTAAAGTGCCTTGTGTATATGTAGTGGATATAAGATTCATCTAGCAATATCACTTCATATCCACTAAACAATCTAATTTCTGCACCTTCTTTTCCTCCCCATTTTCTTTCAGTAACCAACTCATATGTATTTTCATCATAATAGACATTTGAGATTGGTTTGGAGGAATGAGTTCCAGCTACCATCTTTCTCTTTAAAGATTCAGTTGGCTTCACCTTGAGCTCAGGAAAGACAACCTCTTCAGTTGGTTTTGTCTTTTTCTTCTCTAGAGGGTTAACAAAGGATCTATCTTTCCTCATACAAATAGCCTTGAGAGATTTGAAGTTGTTTGTTCTTTTGAACATTCTCAGAATGTCTTCAAACTCATAACCCCTGAACATAGCCGTATGATTGATGAGCTCCAGTTCAGCTAGTTCTTTCAAATCATGAATCTGCAGGGAGTTCACTAAAGCAGTATACTCAGTGATGAATTAAACTAACCCTGAGATCCGTTTAACCATAAACATATTCCAGTAACTATCATACTTCCAGGCAATAATTTTTTGATTAGTCTTGCCATGTAGAGTAGATACACCTTTGATCATCTTAGCAGTGGTGAGCCCCTCTTGAAGTGTTAACTGGGAAGGCTCAGCAAACCACTCTGGATTTCTGTGTAGAACAGGTGCCAAAGAGTCATGATCTTTATAGGAGAGCTGGATATCTTGTGCAGATAATCTTGTTCTAGGCTTTTTGATGATCTCTTCTTCCATTTTCTTCAGCCTTTCTTTCTTTTCATTTATCATCCTAAGGATGGCAGCCCTTAGGGAATTAGTCTTCATATTGGCCAATTTTCTTTTAGTATACCCTTGATCAGACAGATAATCCTTCATTTCCCTGTCAGTCATGGAATAGGGATCAGGATATAATGATTGAGAAGCTTCAGTCTGCTTGGCCTTTGAAGTGGGTTTATCAGCCCTTTGAAGTGGGTTTATCAGCTTGAGTTTTGGGAGAATGAGTCTTTTCATACTCAGTTTCAATAGTAGGGTCCAACAGTTTGTTTAGCTTTTCTTCTTCTACTATCATCCCCTCATATGCCATCCCAAAGACTTCATCTGGATATGATTGATGAGAAACAAGGCTTTGGTCATCAAATCATCTGTTTGGGCTTTATCCACCATTTCTTGGACAAAGGGTTCAGGCTTTTCAGGGCTTTCTATGACTATGTGTTCATCAATCACATATCCACCCTCTATCTCTCCTTCTTTGAGGTATATGCCCACTGACCTCATTTTTAGTTGTTCCTCAGCCTTTTCATGTTCTTCTAAAAATTGAGCAATAACTGCTAGGCTCCGAGGATCATCTTGTTGCTTTTTCTTTGGTGGATCTTCTTCTATAGGCCTTTTACCCTTTGCCTTTTTGGACAGGTATTTTCTCTTTCTGGTATATGTTTGTACTCTTGGACTAGAAGAGGGTTCAGCTATTTTAGCTTCTTTAGGCAATTTTTCAGCTTCCTTTTCTTCAGCAGCTGCTGGGATTTTCTCTATTGACTCTAGTTCTGATTCTTCCTTTTGTTGTTGGTCATCACAGAGCTTTTTGATCAAATCTTTTTGCTCCTCAGTGAGAGACACAACAGGTACAAGCTGAAGGCTCAGATCCTTCTCAAGAGGGATAGGAGATTGAGATATCACTACAATGGGCTTAGAAACTTGACCTTGATCTCCAATAAATTCCCAGAATTCATCATCAATGATGAAATCTTCAGCAGTGAAGCTATCAAGAGCCTCGATCATATCACTGAACTCTGATTCTTCAGTGTGTGTTTCTTCATGATCTTTGTTGGTGTATAGTACCATAGCCAAACTTTGTTCTTGTGGCTTGGTTCTACTTGATTCAGCTTCTTTTTCAGGCTCAGAATATCTCATTTTCTTAGCAGGAGGAGAGTCATCATCACTCTCTCCTGAGGAACTTTCACCTCCTTCTTCTTTGTCATCATCTTTCTTCTTGTCACCCTTATCTTTATCACCTTCATCATCCTTTCTTTTCTTTTCAACCTCTTCATTTATCATAATTATCAGCTCCAACTCAGAAACTCTTTTGTTCAAAGTTTCTATATGTTTTTGCATAGTCATGATTATATCAGTTTGCACTTCCAGCATGCTTTCTTGTTCCTCCATTGCAATGGTTTGGATGGTCAAAGTGTCCACATGACCACTGACTTCATCCCTTGAATGTTGAAGAGCAGCCTTTAGGTTTTCTATCTCCTTATCCTTCTCTTTCTTTTTAGTCTCATACTTCTCTTTCATCTCTTTTAACTCCTTTTCCTTTTCATCTAACTCTAGAAGTCTGTCTTGAATGATATCAGATCTTCTATTTAGGAGTTTCTCCATCTTGGCTACTTTTTGCAACAGATCTGATATCATCTCATCTTTTGCATCAGGCCTGATTACCTCTGACTCAGCATAACACTCAGAAGGAGCAGCCTCAGAAGTAACTTGCCTCACAGGCATCTTCATTCAATGATCCTCCTCATCAGATGATGATTTGGATTCCTATGAAGAGCTGGCAGAATCACCAAACTCAACAGGCTCAGTATAGACTGGGGATGCATGAACAGGAGATGTAGGAGAATGATGAATTGGTGAAATATGGGGTGAGTGTATGGGTGATATGTGTGAAGAGATGATGGGATGTGTTTGTGGAAAGGGAATTGGTGATCTTTGTGGTGAGGGGATAGGATATGGAGTGGATGGAGAGGATATCTCAGCTGCATGAACAGAAGGCGCAGTGTGAGGATCACTACCTACATCAACCTGTGGTGACACTGGCCTCTGTCCTTCTTCAGCTACATTAGCTTGCTTATCAACATTTTGTTGACTAGGAGAAGCTTGCTCTTCTTCATGAACAGGCTCAGCATCAGGAACTCTTAATCTTGTTCCTCAATATGCTCATCTTGGTTGATCTGTTCCAGCATCCAGGGTAATAGAGGAGCAAATATGCCACTATAGAAATTCCTGGGGTCTCTCTTCTTCATGTACTGATAGGACTTTGCATTGTAGTGAGGAATATCCATCACTGGTCCTCCAGGTATAATCCCAGGGAAAGCTTTATTGATCAGACACTGCAGAAATCTAGGATACATGAGGAACATGTATCTTCTACCCTCATGAATGTTTGACACCAGACCATTAAACAGATAAGCAGACATGTTGAATGGCCTGTTTGTGCACAGAGCACATATAGCAGAAGAGGTGGTCACTGATATGTCATTCCATCCAGTCTTCCTCTTTGACAGGCAATGTTGGTAGAGATGAATGAGGAATCTCCATTGCAAGTCAACCAACCCCTTGACGATCTGATTTCCTTCATAACCTCCCTCATAACCAATGTTTGCAAAGAAAGTTATGATTTCATCATCTTCTAATTCCAGAGGAGAATTGGCATCATCACCAAACTGCAGACACTGTCTCACAGTCTGTTCAGTGATGGCCAAAGTATGATCAGCAGTTATTCTTCCAAACGGATTCCTTACACCATCTATCTCTGTTACCTCAGCAGTGCTCCAGAATGACCTTATGAATCTCTCATAGATGATAGGCCTAACTGTAATAGCATGAGCAACTCTGGTAGTTAAGATGAATCTGATCATGTCTCTCAAACCCTTTGCCTCAGTAACATCAGGATCAAGATAGCCACTAACATTATGGAGCTTGCTCCATGTAAGATTAGCCATTAAAACCTGCATTAGAGGCATATGAATTAGAAGACGCAACTGTAATTGACAGATTGTAATACATAAATCAAGTGGTGTGTTCTCAGTTTGACTTTTAATGGTCAAAATTGAGTGAACATGTGTACTGTTTCATAGAAACCATACACAACTTGATTTTGTCATGAATAATCACTCTTATATGTTTTGCAAGTTTATATAGATTATTGATATGGTTTTAACATCTTTTAATCATTAACATCAGGTTTTGACATTCACCTTTTCAGAATTGATTGTCCCCTGTTCTTAACATGAACTAGGTTTTGTAACCCAATTGTAGGACGTTAAATTCTTGTTATTGATTAACATTGCCTTCGAAAATGTCATTTAAACCTTGGTTTGATGATACTTTTGGTGATTGATTCTTAACCTAGAGTTCTATGTTCAAAATCAGTTTTTGACTGTTCGATGTTTTAGGTTAAAAACTTTGAAGAATTTCACCTTTTCTTTGATAATACTGTTGTAATGAATCGAAGATGAGGAGTTTTTTGTGGTGAATGAGTCTTAGATCACAGGTGATGAATTTTAGATGATAGGGATGATGATGGATGAACAAATGTGAAGACCGCTCGTCGCACTGTAAAGTCTCTCAATTTGAAAAGTATTAAATGACCTTTTAAATTCGGGTTTAAATAGATGATTTAATGACTTTCACAAATATTACAAGTGTTGAAAACAAATGCGAATGACCTTTGAAAAACACTGTAGCAAGTGCGGATATGAATTTGTTCATCCGCATTAGTGTACTGTTGCTAATGCGGAAGAGTAAATTTCTTGCCTCACAACTTCAACAAATGCGGTAGACCAGAAGTTTATTCGCATTTCTTGACTTGCATCCAACATCATGACAGAAGAGATTAAGCATATGATTTGATCATTTTGATACACAAGATAGTTTTTAGTGTTAAATTCAACCACATTCAGGAAATGCGGATGAGTAAAAAAGAAATGCGGTAGAACAAAAGTTTACCCGCATAGACAAATGCGGTTGAACACTTTTGTCCACATAGGTTTTTGACACTTAAACTTTGTGTACACTTCTTTGACACAAATGCGGTAGAGTTAACTTGTCCGCATTAGTTTCACTTTGTTTTAACTGGTATGAAAACAATTACCCGCATTGGTTATATGCCTGGGTTACCTTCACCCGCATTAACCAATGCACTTACCCGCATTAATATTTGAACTTAATCAAAAATTAATGTTTTTGTAGATTGAATTCTTTTCTGCTTTCTGATGAACTGATGGCTGTTATAAAGAACTGTCTTTGCTTTTCACTTGTTTCTTATGAAGTTTTGACTGATATTGGGATTGTCAATTCTTGCTTGGATTGACTTGTATATCAGGTGTGATACATACAAGTTTCCCAGAGTTTGACTGATCTTGGACTTTCATGCATCCAAATGTCTGCATAAGCTGAGATACTATAGTATAACTTCTGCACCAACACAGTCAGATTCTTTTTGTTTTGATTTTATAAAAATTAAGAAATAAACTACCTGTACAAACTGATCAAAATTTTAAATTACTCCCCCTAAAGTTTATATCCTTATTTAGATAGAAACTTTAAGGATTTAAAAATTTTGGATCATAAAATCTCTTTCAATTTTTTTTCTCAATTTTTCATGAAGAGGAAGAATACTTTCGTTGGGATCATATCAATCCTACATTACACAAGTGCAATCTTTTGATTGTAAAATAGACATGTTTATGAACTTATTGATTGAAGGTATGTTTGCCCTCTTAAACTCATACTTGGTAAATATTATACTGCATGTGACATTTATCATGTTTTGATTGATTTGAATATTCAACATGTATCTCACACACAGAAACATGGTTTGATCAACCATCCTTATGTAATGCATGGTAGACTACTTTCACATCTTACATGACCAGGTTACTTAAAATATGAGATCTCAATTTCACTGATCTTCATTGGGATTCTTTTACTTTGATCCTTTTGATATTTTGATCCACATTAGGATTCTTTTGCACTACACTTTGGAAGGTGATCCATAATGGGATTCTTTTTGCATACTCTTTTATTAATTAATCCAAGGTGAATGTGTTCCATACTAGGAATCTTTTGGATCATGACATCAGCACTATGTGCTTGTTTCTTCAGGTCTTTGCTCAGCAAAAGAAAGAAGATACTGATGTAGGTGAATGAGATTCATAGTTCATCATTACCTGGTGTGTTTAAGTTGCTACACACACATATACTTGAATAAGCTGATACTTACCAGTACTCTGAGATGAGTGTTTCACAGTTGAATATGATTATTTAGTTCATCACAGCATGTATCTTCCTTTCCAAGTTGAGCCTACCTACATATCAGGTAAGTCATGACAGTCTTTTAAATTTTGAATTAAGCATAGTGAATGATATAACGACTGTAATTATATCATTTCCCAAAAGTATAAGACACAAACTTCAAGAAAAAGACTTCTTTTTGTGATTTTTGATAATTTTTGAATGTTTTTATAATTTTTTTTTAATTTTTACTCTAGGTTAATCATGCCAATTGATTGAACTAGGAATTCAAACCTATTAGGTTCAAATGCCTTGGTAAATAGATCAGCCAATTGATTGTCAGTATGAACTTGAATCAATTTGATTAACCCTTTTTCAGCACAATCTCTCAAAAAGTGATATCTGATTTCAATGTGTTTTGTTTTTGAGTGTTGAACTGGATTATTAGTAATAAACATTGCAGCTGTGTTGTCAATGTGAATTGGGGTTTGCAGGAAGTTAAAACCATAATCAAGCATCTGGTTTTGAATCCAGAGGACTTGAGAGCAACAAGCTGATGCTGCTATATACTCAGCTTCTGCTATTGAGACAGACACATTTGTCTGCTTATTGCACTGCCAGGAGACCAGTCTGGGACCAAGAAATTGACAACTGCCAGAAGTGGAATTCTGATTGAAGTTGCATCCCCCATAATCACTATCAGTGTAGGCATAGAGATTGAAATCTCCTTCCTTAGGATACCACAATCCAAGAGCAGGTTTGCCCTTAAGATATCTGAATATCCTCTTGATAGCATTTACATGTGACTCTTTAGGATCAGCTTGATACCTAGCATACACACAAACACCAAACATGATGTCAGGCCTACTGGCTGTTAGATACATAAGTGAACCTATCATAGATCGATAGAGAGTCTGATCCACTGATTTGCCTTTTGGATCTGGACCAATCTTCACTTTAGTGTCAACAGGAGTTCTGATGGACTGACAATCAGCAAACTTGAATTTCTTCAACATTGATTCCACATATTTGGATTGATTGATGAAGATACCATCTGTTGTCTGTTGGACTTGTACCCCTAGAAAGAATGTGAGTTCCCCCATAGCACTTATTTGGAATTTTGAATGCATAAGGTCTTCAAAGTCTTTGCAGAGTTGTTTGTTTGTTGAGACAAAAATGATATCATCCACATATATCTGAATCAGTAGCACGTCTTTCCCTATTCTCTTTCTGAATAAAGTCTGATCAATCTTTCCTCTTTCATACCCGTTTTCAAGGAGAAAAGATGATAGAGTCTCGTACCACTTACTTGGTGCTTGATAAAGACCATACAAGGCTTTGTTGAGCTTGTATACTCTGTGCGGGTAATCAGGGTCTTCAAATCCAGGAGGCTGACTCACATAGACTTCTTCTGCAATTTTTCCATACAGAAAAGCACATTTTACATCCATTTGATAAACAGTAAAATTCATGGATGCTGAATATGCTAGAACGAGTCTTATTGCTTCTAATCTTGCTACAGGAGCAAACACCTCATCATAATCAATTCCTTCTTCTTGTATACCCCTGAGCCACTAATCTTGCTTTATTTCTGATGATGATTCCCCTGTCATCAGTCTTGTTTCTGTATAACCACCTGGTACATATAGGATATTGTCCTTCGAGAAGGTCTACCAGTTGCCATACTTCTTGTTTCTTGAATTGTAGCAACTCTTCCTGCATTGACTCAATCCAACTATTGTCTTGAAGAGCCTCTTTGATGTTTTTGGGTACTATTTGACAAAGAAAGCAAGAGAACAAACAAATGTTCGCTATGCTTGACTTGCTTCTTGTCACCCATTCATTGAGATCACCAATGATGCTTTCAACTGGATGATTCTTGTGTGTTCTAGTGGTTGGAATTGATTCACCAACAATGGTTACATCAAGATTGGAGACATTCAGATCATCTTGGTGAGAGGCCAATTCATCTTGAACTGTGGGATAGTTATGAAAATAATCAAAACCGGTTTCAGTTCCTGCTTTAACATCAGCAGCACTTTGATTACTTCCATCATTTGAGGTTCTTTTAGTTTCAACTAGAGGAGTAGCTTGATTTTGATCTCTGACTTCAGTTGAAGGATCTTCTGAAGGAGATGGTAGTGTGCTAGGACCAGCTTTAGTTGAAACACATTGATTTTGAGATGGTTGTCTGACAGGATCAACTTGTAGTGGAACATCTTCAGTTAGTTGATCAGTAGAAGTTGGAGGAATCATTGGAAATTCATCTCTTCTTTCTACTCCTGAAGAGGGTTCTGCTGAATGTAGATTTCCTGCATCAGACAAATGAAATTGATCAAAAGATTTGTAAAAGAGTCAATATCAAACAACCAGTCAGGGCCATTTGTAGATTTGGGAAATGAATGTTCCTTGAATTGAACATTTGTTGATTCATCAATAATATTTAATCTAGGATTAAATACTCTGTAAGCCTTTGAAACAGAAGAATAACCTACAAAGAATCCTTCATCAGACTTAGATGAAAATTTTCCCAAATAGTCTCGGGTCATTAATATCGAGACAGGACAACCAAATGACTTTAAAAATCCAATAAATGGTTTTCTATGAAAGAGAAGTTCATAAGGCGTCTTGTGGTTTCTTTTATAATAAAAGTTCGATTTTGCATAAAGCACGATGTATTAACTGCTTCTGCCAAAAAGGTGATTGGCAGTTTAGCATCAGCTAGCATGGTTCGTGCTGCATCAATCAGTGTTCTATTTCTTCTTTCAGCTACCCCATTTTGTTGAGGAGTTCTAGCTGCACTAAATTGATGAGCAATGCCTTTGGTTGTACAAAATGAACTCAGATCTTCATTCTTAAATTCAGTCCCATTATCACTTCTAATTGTTTTGACCTTATGATCAAGTTGGTTTTCAATTTTTGTGATAAAATCTTTTATCAATTGGGACGCTTTGTTTTTATGAAGTAGGAAGAAGACCCATGTAAATCTGGAAAAGTCATCAATGATCACCAAACAATACTGTTTCTTTCCAATACTCATAACATGAGTTGGTCTAAAAAGATCCATATGAAGCAGCTTCAATGGAGAGTTGTTTGTGTTCATCAGTTTTGGCTTGTGGGAAGACTTATGTTGTTTCCCTTTGAGACACGCTGAACAGTGATCAATAAAATGGAATTCTTTTTGAGGTAAACCAATGGTGGTTTTCCTTGACTAATCTGTTCATGTTTTTGAAATTTGTGTGTCCCAACCGTCTGTGCCAAAGCTGTGACTCATCAAAGGATGCTTTAGACAGAAGACATGTTTCTTCTTTTGGTGTAGCAGAATTGAGGTTTAAGACATAGGTGTTATTCTTCCTTGGGGTTTTTAAGACAACCCATTCTTCAGGAACTTGAAATCCTGGTTTCAGAATATAGCAATGAGTGTCTAAAGTGAGTAGAATATTTCTTGTCACAGATCTGAGACACGCTGAGCAGATTGAAATTCAGTTGTTCACAGTAGTTCACTCGATCAAAGCTCAACATCCCATTTGTCACAGATCCTTCACCAGTGATTCTGCCACCTTGTGAATCTCCACCGAATGCCACAAAGTTCCTTGAATATGCTTGAAATCATGAAGGAGGAACGATCTCCAGTCATGTGTCGGGAGCATCCACTGTCCACGTACCATAAACTATTGGACCTGTATGGATGACCCTGCAAGCACAACAGAACTAGTTAGAATATGGAACCCAAGCCATGATGGTCTTGGGTTTCCCGTTCTATCCATGATAGTAACTTCTTGGTACTTTTCCCTAAATAGTGACTTTGAGTGAGGTGTTCTGGGAGATTTTTGATGATATTTTGCATGTTTCATCTTATCAATTTCAGTTGAAGAGTCAGAAGAATAATGAAACCTTTGATCCCTGTTTCTTTTAAGAAACCTGACCCGTTTTGATTATCAAACATCATTTTTGAATTATGAAGATCATGTGTTTGGTTGATGTTATGATATTTGTTTCTTTGAATTTTCCTTGACTCTTTTATGTTACCCCTATCACGATCAGAAATGGCAGTCCTGAATTGAGTATTATGAAAGTGATTTCTGATTTTGGGTTTCACATATGAGATTGGTGAGATGGGCTTGTGCTGAGGAATTCTCAAACCTTTTTGTTTGAAGAAACAATCAGATGTATTGTGGTTGGTCATGTCACAGACTGAACAATATTTATTAAAATAGCAGTTTTTGTGGAATGATTGTTCATGTCACAGATTGAGCAATATTGATTGAAAAAGCATTTATCTGTACTGTGATTAGACATTTCACACACATCACATACATGTGTTTGTCTCTTGAAGCTGATCTTGATGTTGAAACCTCAGTAGATTTACCAGTTTTTGACTGAGTTTTAACCTTTGATTTTGGTGAGGAAGCAGAATCAGCCTTTTTAGTAGTTTGTTTCACAACTCTACTAGGTTTGTTCTTCCTAGATTGTTTCTGCTTTCTTACCATTTGCTTCAATTCCCTTTCGAATTGATCTACATGTTCTTTATTAAAAATATCAAAACCAACTCCTTGCTTTGGTTTTGACGATTGAGGGTCAGCCTTGATTTTGGTTTTTGATGCTTTTGGAGTTTTGGTGTTCTTTGGAAGTGAAACTATGTCTGATTTGATTGAATTGTTTGGAGATTTGATCTCACAATCAGAACTGCTTTCAGCAGAAGGTTTCACTGAAATCTCAGCTTTCTGCTTTTCTTTCAAATTGCAGGAACAAATTTCACAAAAGGCACTATGGCTTTGACAGGGCTTCTTGGTTTAATGACATTCACTGTCTTGTCTGAGTACTCTTTGATTTTGATAGGATGACCTAACTTAATTTTCTCCTCATTTGTTTCAATGTAAACATTTGGTTTATTTTAGGATTAGTGATTTGTGTTATTATTGTTTTAGCTTCACTAGTTTTAGGTTCAATTTTATCAGACAAAGTGACAGATTCAGGCATGACAGTGTAATTGTCATTATATGGTGGAGGACATGAATGTATCCAATCCCAGTCAAATCATTTGCTCCTTCTGTGAATCAAGCATCTCTTGCAGCTTAGCTGAAGACAGTTGAAACTTTTCAAGTTTCACTTCAGTAACTGATTGCTCAGCTCTGGATTGCGCTAATTTTTCAGTAAACTCTTCATTCTCAGCTAAAGAGTGTACTTTTCACCATGTAGTTTTTCAATATCAGAAATGAGAGATTTGATTTTTATTTCGAAACTTTTGATTTCTCTTTTAAGCATCTCAGATTTTACCTTTTCTTCTTTGATTTTATCAGCCAATTTGTGATTGTGCTCACGATATCCTTGCAATTCAGCTATGCATTTATCACTACAAAGATTAGATTTTACCTCAGATGGCATTGGATTTGGGCCATCATTGATGTGAGCCATAAGAGCATGATTCTGAAATTGAGGCTTTACTTCTTCAGCATATAGGCTCCAATCACATACTCCATCTTGTCTGATGACAAGTGCATTTGAAGTAGTTTGGCTGCTTCCATGAGCTTGGTTTGTCAGTTATGACTGACTTTGATAGGGTTGTTGATAGTGATGCTGCTGTTGATGATTGCTGGAGTGGTAACTTGCGCTTGGTTGTGAGGATGATTGGCCCTGTGAATTTCTTTGAATACTATGGTTGTTCCTTTTTGGAGCATTACATTCCCTTGAGAAGTGGCCAGTCATACCACAATTGAAATATTTGAGTTTGGATTTGTCGTATCCAAGTTTTGTATTTTCATTCAGACTCAACTTTCTCCCTTTTCTGAAAAACTTCTTGGCTCTCATTGCAATCATAGCCATTTGCCACTGCATATCCATTTCTTCCACATCATCTGGATCTATTTCTTCCAAGTCTTCTTGAATCAAATGAGCAGAAGTGAGTCTTCCTCCAAGATAAGCTTCAAAACTTGCAACAAAGGCATTGTAAGTAGCCTTTTGCTCTTCAGTTCTCTTATCTTCAGATATACTTATAGGAGTGGCAGTAAATCCAGTTGACTGAATTGAAGGAGATGGCTTGGTTGTTGAGGGTGTGGCAATGAATCCTGTTGTTTTTAGTTGATCTCTTGATGAGAGGAAGTCATCATCTTCAGTGATGAATACATTTTCCATAGAATGAGTTTCTGATGGAAATTTTTATGCCTCAATGACTTTAGGTCCACCTAGATTTTTGCTCTTTTCATCAAGTTCAAGAGCTTCAATTTTAGCAATCATAATATCCAAGGTGGTGCTCTCCAAATCAAGAGTATTTTTCAGCATGGTTACATTTTGTTTCCAACTTTCTGGAAGACTGTGAAGCATCTTTTTGTTCAGTTCTTTGACTTTATATGTAACCCCCATAATCTCTAAATCATTCACGAGCTGCACAAATCTATGCAGTTGTTTAGAAATTGACTCCCCCTTAGAGTGATGAAAGGTTTCATATTGATTAACGAGCTTATCCTTGTTAATTTCAGCTACTTCACTGCTTCCTTCACACATTATTAACAATGCATCCCACACAGCTTTAGCTGTTCCATTCTTCTCAAGTCTTTTCAGCACATCCATCTTCAATGCTTGTGTTAGAATGGAATAAGCTTTGAGATCAATTTTGATCTTCTTGTAGTCATCATCATCAAGAGTGAGATCCTCAATAGGTATTCTTGAGGTTTTGTACAGTGCAGCCTGATCAGCAGAGAGTGTCACTGGGATGTGAGGCCCTTTACATATGGATATCCAATAGTCCGGATCTACACCTGTAATGTAATTCATGAACCTGATTATCCATTGCATAAACTCAGATTTGTGTTTAAGCATAGGGGGTTTAGGAGTGTGACCAAGTTCAGAAAAATTATGTGAATCATGTTAATAAGCTGTTTTTAACTGGTTTAAATATGGATTAAATTGATTATTATGTTCAACAAGTCCAAGTAGTCCAAATAGTCCAAAACAGGCTTATGTAGATAGATCTGTTTATGTTACAGGTCTGATTTTATGGATGAGAAACTGTTCACAGATTAGTTTTTAGATGGAGAATACGGATGAACAGTGACTGTCGATGAGTTTCAGCAGATATTCAGTTTGTATACTGAATAGAGGTAGTCGAACACTCTATCAGCAACTCAATCACCAGATCTATCGAGTTCAGCTCAGATCTGAGTAGATCAGAAGAAGAACCGAGAGCCAAAGCTCTGATACCAATTGACTGGGTTTGAGAATGATATTCTCTGTTGATGTGAATCAACAAGGACCGAATATGATGATTGAGTCAATGATTGTAAGGCAGAATCAAACAATCACAGAACATTGATTGCTGAATAATACTCATAAATGCTCTTTGTATTAAAGAAGGTGAAAAACGGTTACAATGAATGCTAGGGTTTTCAGCATGAATAGTAACAGTACACCTTGAACATATTACAAAGCAAAATATTCTGATTGTCTAATGTCTAACAACAGTCAGTCTCGGTCACCTCTCATACGAGGATTTCTATTCTATTTATAGGCTGACACATGCCTGAACAAAAGACTAAACTAACCTTGACCTATACATCAGAACTAGTCTAAGTACAAAACTCTTCATCAGCATTTCTTCTGTACATCCGCATTGACTAATACGGATGTTATAATCTCGTCAGCATTTCTTCTTGGTCATCCGCATTGACAAATGCGGATGTTGAGTTGCTGAACATCCGCATTTGTTAATGCGGAAGAACAAACACTTAGGCGCATTTGTTCTATGGTCATCCGCATATACAAATGCGGGTAGCCGACACTTGTTTTTTATTGTTGATGAAGATTCTTCATCCGCATTAGATCTTGGACTTGGGGAGATTTCAGCAGAACAACTATCAATCCACCACTTGAATTAGCATGTATGATCCTTTCAGGGTCCAACAGACCTGATATCATAATGGAAGCCAAAGACAAGATATTTAAAATTAAGGAACGATTGAGAGCAGCCAGGGATCGTCAGAAGAGATACGCAGACAGAAAAAGAAAGCCCCTGGAATTTCAAGTTGGTGATAGAGTGATATTAAAAGTTGCACCATGGAAGGGCACAATCAAATTTTGCAAGAAAGGCAAGCTAAGCCCAAGATACATTGGACCATTCGAATTTTTTTCAAGGCTTGGCCCGGTAGCATATCAATTAAGGCTACCATAAGAGTTGAGCTACATACATGACACCTTTCATGTGTCTAACTTGAAGAAGTGTTTCACCAACAAAGCCTTGGAATTACCATTCAAGGTGGCTAGAATTAATAACGAGTTGAAATTTTTGGAGGAGCCTATAGAGATTACTGATCGAATGGTCAAAAAACTTAGGCGAAGTCGTATACCCATGGTTAAAGTAAGATGGAACTCTAGGCGAGGACTCGAATTCACTTGGGAATGAGAAGACGAGATGAGAAAGGATTATCCGCATCTCTTTAAACCCACCCATCTAGCATTATTTCATTTTTATTATTGTTATTGTTATTCTCCTTTTTCCATGCTAATTGTTTACATGCTTAATTGCCTTAGAAGATTTTACTTTGATTTGCTCTAGCCTAGAAATTACTAAGTGATGTTAGAAAAACCTAAAATGACTAATCTACCCTGACAACTATACATCTGAATACTAGTCCATGTACAAAATGATAACCTGCATTTGAAATGTTAACCCGTATTGGTCAACGCGGATGTTTGGTCTTCATCCGCATTTGTTGCTGCTTCATCCGCATTTATTACTGCTTCATCCGCATTTGTTGTTGCTTCATCCACATTTGTTGCTGCTTCATCCGCATTTGTTCTTGGACTTGTGATTTCATCCAACCAGAGCAATCGTAAACCACCCCTTGAATTAACATGTGTGATCCATCCTGGATCCGACATCAAGAATTTTAAATAAGACAGATCATGTGTGTGTACATTTACGACCATGTGTATACAAGGATATATGATACTTGCAAAGTTTTATAAAATACATCACTCACACCTTTTGTTTTAAACACAAACAAAAAATATATATAAAACTAACACACTCCTCTCATTCGGTCGCCCCCACCCACCATACACTCCTCTCCCTTGACAATTTCAAAACCACACCCACACTCAACCCCTCTCTTCTCCCCATACATGCAGACATCCACTCTTCTCTCCATCTCTCTCTAACTCTCAAAGCAGCCATTTCTCCCAAGAAATCCAGTACTCACTTCTTCTTTCCAACAAGATTTCGAAGATAACTTCATCAACATTCAACCAAGACCCGAACAAAGCTGGAAGGTGAGCTAAAATGAGTTCTCACGCAAGGCTCTTGCAAGAACAAGGTGTTCCAGCTCAAGATCGTGAATCAACAGCCCTCAAACTCTACAAATTGTTCCAAAACACAAACTTCCGAAGTGTAAGCTTCATCTCACCCGAACAAAGTCATTTCTTGTGTTGTACCCACTTTTCTACCATAAGCCTCACTTTTCTTGTTCTAAAACAGAAAACTGCGGCCACGCCACTGTCTTTTAGGAACTCATGACTTCACATAAGGTGTATTTTTTTTAAAGAGTTTACGTGGACCTAGGGTTGGTGCACCCGATTTCACCCTGAAAACCCTATTTCTCATGAGTTTAGGCATCAAAAACCTCACTGCTTTGAAAACCTCGGCACCTATTGTTAAGATCTGCTCTAAAACAGTAAAGGAACCTTCACTAAAACATGTTTCAAAAGCTACAAAGAGATTTGATAACATTTATGCTAAAATTATAGGGGTTACATAAGTGTAAATGTGGTACTTAAGCCTTGGATGCAACTAAAGGTGCCATGTATATTGTGACCCGCAAACTAGCGCTTCATTATAAGTAATACTTGTGTGTTATGGGCTGAAGTTAAAAGATTTAAAACTTGAAGCTTAGATTTTCAGTAACCGGTAACTCAAATTTTGTGTTTTAAATCCCTCAAGCTATTATGGAAATATTAAGTTTTAACAGGCCTAAAAGTAATATAATAACCCCTAGGAACTAATAATGGCCATCGTGGGTCAAGAAATGGAAAGAAAGCAACTTTAGGATCAAAATTGTAAATTTTGAAACTTGTGGGACCAAAGCGTAAATTCCGTAAATATAACTAAATTTCAGTAACCATATGACCAGCAACCCTTACCAAATTTATTATCATATAAACAAATTCATAAGAGATGTATAACTTGTCATCCATGCATCGAAAACCCTAACTTTCCTAAAAGGAAACTTTTTTGACGCAACTCCTAAGAAACGAAGCCACTTGAACTTATGACCATCAAGTTCACTTAGTTATACTTTCAATAGTCTAAGAACATATAGCTTACTACTTGTATCATGATAATAGGGTGCTAGGACTCGGACTTGTTGGTACTTGAAAGACTTTTATTTGATTCTAAGGTGAGTTTAGTGTTCCCCTCTTTACTACTGTTTTGGGATGAAACATGTTGTAATTAAACTGAAATTATTTACGTGCTATGATATGATGCTTATATGTTGTGGTGATTGTTAGAACCTGCTCTTATATCATATCACAATCATTAATTTTTGGTGAACCGCTTATTCTATATGGGTATATCTACTAGGGGAATCCCCCACACAAAGTGCCTTCCATCATCACCCAATGACATACTAGGAAGGGTACCACACTGAGATCCTACGGGGTCGTTTATGGCATGTGGAAGGTTTTATAAGATACTATGGTGTACCACTTGGCACGTATGATACACTGTTTGAGGCTCAGTTCTCCCTATGGGTTAACCGGTAATAACACAAGTTTAGAAGAGGCTAGCCGGGACTGAGTGCATGGTTGATTGTGATTCCACAACACTGATACTTATGTTTTTAAGATTAACTTATGGATTCTAAAGAGTCTTTTGTTTTTATACTTTAAGAACTTGAACTCACCAACTTTATAGTTGACACAAAATCTTTTTGAGCATGTTTCACGTAACCCTTGATGGAAGCTTGGATTATGTTGGAAACCTTTTATGGATGGCCTAGCCCTGTGACTACCATTGGCATTACTTGACCTTGAAACATTTTAGAAAATTTAATTTGATGTCTGTTAAACATTTGAATTTTTCTATGATGAATTGACACTTTTGAATTTGGGCTAGTGTGTTATGGCCCAGTGATGTTATGTTAATGTAATGCCATGTGATTTCTCTCCTTGTGTGCTCTTATAATGGTTAGTTTCTACTGCCATGAATTTTACCAGACTATGACGTCCCACCCCCCTTTGGGCCCGGGGTGTGACATGTGGGCATCACTTGTTGTTGTTCAGTCTTTTGTCTCTTAGGAGATCTTTCATCTCCTCCCTCATCGCCATCATCATCAATGTCATCAATAGAATCAAACAACTTGTCAAAATCATTTTTATCTATTTCTTTGTCCTTACTCTACACTTCCTTTTGTTTTTTAATAAGCATATCCTCAAGTAGACTTAGCCTTTGAATCAAATCACCCACTTTCTTCTCAAACTCAATTATCTTTTCAGACTGGGCAAATTATGAGTCTGTCTTGGCAGTTCATAACAATTATTTGCATGTTTGCATTCTCAATATGCTCATCAACTTCATCTCTTAACTTTTCAATGATGGACTCTAACTTGTCAATCTTGTTGTCTTTCAAGATCAACTCATCAGTCTATCAGCAATGACTTTGTCTTTCCTTCTCAATATCTGCTCCATTTTCTTGATTTTGAGCTAAAGCTCAGAAGTAACTTGATCCTGTCTAACACGCTTGACTACTGAGGATGTACTTGACCAAGTGATTCCTAAGTCGCCTCATATGGTAAGTATTCTAAAGTCTGTTGTTTTCTAGCTTGCTCTTGAATCACAAGCTGCTCCTCCTCATCCGGAGATAATTCTATTGGTCCATTTGATCGATAATCAGTGCAAATGATTTAGGAAAACACACCAATCCTGCTGTATTAGCAACAATCTATTAATAATCAAAAGATAAGTTTCAAAAGTTTTCTATAATCTCCAAACAAACACAATGAAGATGAAACAAATGCTCAACTATGATAACAATAGACTTCCAGCCAACACTAATCACAGAATCAAAATAATACGATCTCTCTATTAGGGTTTACCAAAAAACTACCTTACGATGAATGAAACTTACAATATATCCAGCGAAACTGTCTAGACCAACATCTAGTTTCACTCGGCGAGGAAACACAGTTTCGTCGAGTGACCTAGATTAGCTTACTACGAGCGAAACTCAGTTTCACTCGTAGTTTCGCTGGGTACTAAAACTACAAAATACAAAATACAAATGAAGTAAACTAACATTCATCCTATTACATTGATAAACAAAATAATCATAATCAATAATGGTGAGTCCAACCTATTCTAGATCATCAATACCCCCCTTAGGTTGGACTTCACCTACTTTATCTTTTGGATCAGCTTCGGCTTTTTCTTCAGCTTGATGAACATCCTCTATGGCTTTATCTAATGTTTCCTCTTTAGCTCCGGCTGTAGTCTCTTCCTCTCCCCGTGCACTAGCCTTTTCAAATTGCTTTGTCAAATCCTGCACTTCCTTTCTTAGCTCGTCAGCTTTAAGTACTTTCTCTACTAGATCCCTGACTTTAGCCCTTGCCCCGCGAGCCTTGTTTGCAACCCTCATGAACAGGCTTGCTTCATTCCTTGTTTCAACTCCGGCTCCAGCTTTTATGTGGTTTTCATACAGAACCACCAAATCCTCATCACAGAAAGAAAACACCTCCATTGGATCAAATAAATTTATTTCCTTGCCATCCTTCACTCTAACCATCGCTTCTCTCGTCTTGTTGTCATAGAACCACTTTTTAAACTTTTGCAACCTTGGAGGTTGTGGATTGGGTACCCTCACCCTGTCCACAGTCTTCGCTGGTTTCAACTTCAATACAATTTTGCCTTTTCTTGTCACCCAATCCATGTCCTTCTTCGATCTTCTCCTTTCAGTCTTCATGTATCCAAATGTTTCAAAGTTATCATCAAGCCCTTTTTTAATTTCTTCTTCCAGCAACATAGCCCTCTCACTTAGGTTTGAATTCAGCAGAGGAATCTCAGCTAATCTTCTTAAATCCCATCTTGGCAAGGTCTTGAATGCCATCCTTTTATGTAGGTATGAAACCCCCCTCCTCTCCTTTTGATCTTGAACTTTTTCAATTCGTTGTTGTACTTCCTGTGAATTATCTTCTTATCAGATTGCTTTCGGCTCGATTCTTTAATATTTTGAAATATAGGGGTTAGTTGTTCTGGTTCCTTTTCTTTGATGAACCATTCTTCCTTGTCCATTTTTATGATATCAGCCTCAATGGGTCTCCTCTAAGCCACATATGCAATTGGTCGCTTGTCTACCTCATAGTATTTGGGCTCAAAGTCATAATCCACTAATTGCTCCTCAATCTGCTCTTCTTCGTCTATCAACTTCAACTCAGCATCTTTCCTTCCTGCTCCATCTCTTTCTTCTCTAATCACTTCATCACTGGTCAAATCTACATCTATGTCAAATCCCATATCAACAAAACCAGCTTTTACAACTTCACTTTAATTTCCTTCAGCACCTCCTGCACCACTTTCTTTCACAACTCCTACCTCTATATCAATATCTCCAGCTCCAACTTTTTCTCTGTCATCTCCTGACTCATCGACACCCCTCACATCAACACCTGAGCCGCCAACACTAGAACTACCAGCACCACTACCACTAGCATCCAATCCTGCTCCACTTGAGCCCTCTCCTACCCTAGCTGAACTTCTAGCTTTTAGAAATGTATACTTTAATGTATCAGTGAGATGATCTAACTCAGCTTGAGTTAACTAATTGGGTAGGCCGGCATTGGCTTTCAACTCGTTCACTTCCTTGAGTAGCCTCTTGATTAACTCATATTGGCCTAACATCAAGCTCTTCATGCTCTCTATCACCTTATCTTTCTCCTTTTCTCTTAGTTCTTGATTCACCAATTTAGTTTTGATCATCCCCAATTCATTTGCCAAAGATGCATTCAAATTTCTAATAACATCTTGGTCTAGCTCCGATCTAGGATCTTGTTGTTTATGCTTTGTTCTCCTTTCGGTAACATTAGTTGGCTCTCCCTGATCTGCCTTCTTCTTTGTTCGTTTCTCCCTTTGCACCCTCAGTTTTTCTTCAACCTCATCAATCTCATCATCCAAATTGTACTCTTTTTCTTTAGCATACCTTTTCCTCTTCTTAATTGCTTCAACTTATTTTTCTTGATTCTCTTCAGTAGTTTCGTTTTCAGTCTCAATCAATCTCCTGATGTAATTCCACCTATCAGCAGGGTACATGTTTTCCCATAGATGTGTGATCTTCCCACTGAAGTTATGCCTTATAGCTTAGCAATCTGCAAATATCCTGGTATTCATCAGAACCAGTCTCTTTATCTCTCCATGTCTAGGCACATTTGGAATCAAATCATTTATCAACATCTATACAAATCTTGGATATAACAACCATTTATCCTTCTTTAATGCCATTATGTTTTTAGACATGCAATTAGATATCAGTTTGGTAATGTTGGACTTCTGTCCTCTACAGAACACGATCATAGCCCTGGCCCAATGCAAATTTAGCCTATCAGACCCTCTTTTTCTATGGTCCAGGCACATGATAAACATGTGTGCTATGTATCTCCATTCCTTAGATAGGAAGGACTTCTTGATCTCTTTTCTGGAGCCAAAAGGAGGTCCTTCATAACCTATGCTCATAAATGCATCTAGCACCATGCCTCAGATAGCACCACCTCATCTCCACAGTCATCCTCGAGCCTCAACACCCTGGCTATTGTCTCAATAGTAATGGCTATGTCGTTGCCTTGGACTCTAGCTACAATCCGATATGGATTAGACCCAAGGTCATACTCTGTAGTTCTCCAAAAGTCTCTGATGTGAAGATAATAGATAGTGGGCATACGAGATATGGCATAACATATAGGGGATTCCTTCAACCATTTGATACAGTCTCTAAAACCAACAGCTTTTGGGTTACCATCATCTAGTAGTGCTACTATGTTGTTCCTCTCGTCAAACTTTAAGTTTGCCATCTTAACTGAAAAATAAACAGAGGTGGGTTAGTTAAAGCATTGATATAAGAATTAATAATGAAATGAAACAAAACATAAGAAAAGCTTGAAATTTCAACAGCTTCGGTGCTGGTAAAACTGTAGTTTTGCAAAGGCGAAAGTATAGATTTGATGTTACTCAGACACAAAATCATGTGTCCGAGCAATTCTATAGTTTCGCTAATGTCGAAATTATAGTTTCGCAGCAGAGAAATTATAGATTCGTTGAGACTCATATACAAAATCATGTGCCCGAGCGAATCTATAGTTTCGCTGAAACTGTCCTGGAGAAACTATCAAGTACGCATGGACAGAGTAACTAGACAGGTTTGGTCGGAACTTTGAACTTCTGTTTAGTTTCACTGGTTAATCTCGTAGTTTCGCTTAACAAATCAGCAAAACTCCGACCCAGCGAATCAACCTTAAACCTAAATGCATTGGTCAAAATCATGATTAATGTGGTTGAAGGAGATCGAAACACTAACCAATAGGCTTAGAAGCATAAAATCGCAACGGAAATCAACAAAATAGCAGTTCAAATGAAACGATTCAGAACTAGGGCTAGTTTCGAAGGTGAGCGAAAGTGAGAAACTGGTCTCACATTGTTCTATATATCAACCTTAGATTCGCTGGCAGCGAAACTATAGTTTCGCTCGAAAATTATATGAAATCATCATGCTCAGATGTGAGCGAATGTGTCCAAGCGAATCTATAGATTCACTAAGCGAAAGAGCCGGCGAAACTTAGTTTCACTGAGACCTAACACTTCAAATTTTTTATTTTTTATTTTTGTAAGTATTAAGCTTTCGAGAAAAAACTTCTTCGCCCCACAAAACCAACACAGAAACAAAATAAAAATAAATGAAAAATAAAATTAAAATTAAAAATAAGAAATAAGATAAAATTAAGAATAAAAGGATATAGTCACTTCTTTTTTAAGAAGTTTTTCAGAGAGTTATAGATTGGCGGGATTGCTGATATGTTTGTCCTTTTAAACCCATGCCTTGTTCTTTTCAACGCGTAATCTGTAGCTGTCTTTATCATGTTTTGGGTTAATTATAGAAATTCTAGTGACTTGGTCCCCACAAATATTTGGCAAAAGACTTATCCTGTCCTCATGGTTTATTGAGCAATATGATTAACTCTGCTTGATTTTCTTTTCGGATTTCAACAATGATCTTAATTTAAGAATCACTGTGCCTTTATTTTGGGGAACCAATGATGAGAGCTCTAGGTCTATACTCACATAAAAAAGAGGAGATAATCATCTGAGCGTATAACAAAGGAGATCATCACTCCAGGTCAATGTTCACACATAGCATAGGAGATAAGCACGAGATATACTTCTAAAGAGCTAACGAGAAGCTTCAATTCAGAGACTTTTCTAAAGAGCTAGACTAGAAGCATTTATTGTGCTAACTAGAAGCATCATTCAGGACTTGGGGATAGGGAGATTTTTGGAATTTTTGGAAATATCAAAGCAGAGATTTGAAACTCTTAACCCATTTTTGACAAGGACTTGTAACTTTGTGCAGGCCAAAATATCAAGGGGATAATCCTTATCACCGAGTTCTTAAACTTTAATTTAGCTACATGATCACTGTTACTACGTTTTCAGGCTGAGCCTACCATGCATATCCCAACACAATACTGTTGACCTCCTTCGAACTTCTTTTTCCGAGGTTCCTGAAAAGACAAAAATGAAAAACTTTAAGAGTTTAATCTTTATTCTCCCTTGAAATTTATATTAAACTGCCATGTAAGAAAATTTTTTGTTTTTCATATTTTTATGGATCAAGAAGTGAAGGCATATGGGACAACGAAGTTTTTTAGAAAGACTTTATCAAAAAAAATAGAAAATGAACAAAAAGAGTTATATACAGTGTTTACACAATTTGTTATGAAAAGAGTTTTCAAAAGGATACTAAACCCAGTATTGAGATCAATTCATAAAAAATGAGGTTTATCAAATGTTTTTGTGAAAAAAATCTACTCTTTGATTCTTTGTGTCAATTGGAATAATATCAATGAAACCCTTTTCCTGTACATCCCGGATTGCATGAATCCTTGTTTCAATGTGCTTGGTACAAGTGTGATGAATTGGATTTTTGGCGATTCTAATAGCTGCTTCATTATCACAAAAGAGTGGTGTATGAAGAAAATTGATTCCATAATCCATCATCTGATGTTGAATCCAGAGCACTTGGCAACAGCAACTTGATGCAGCAACATATTTAGCTTCTCCTGTAGATAGAGATATGTTGTCTGCTTCTTGCTCTGCCATGAAACAAGACAATCCCTGAGAGATTGACATCCGCCAGTGATGGATTTCCAGTTAATCCTGTAACCACCATGATCACTATTAGAATAAGCATGTAAATCAAAGTTCCCTCCTTTTGGATACCAAAGACCCAAACGAGAGGAACCATTTAAGTAACAAATGAAGCGTTTAACTACTTTTTCATGGGATTCTTTTGGGTTGGCTTGATAATGGGCACAGTAGCACACGGAGAATGTAATATCCAGACGGCTAGCCGTGAGATACATCAGGAGTGAATGGAGTGAGTTCTGGAGAAGCATCATCGATCTTGTACTTCTTGAGAATCTCTTGAATGTACTTTTCTTGGTGAATAAGAATACCATCAGGCTTTTGTTCAACCTGCAACCCTAAGAAAAAGCACATCTCCCCTATCATGCTTATTTCAAAGCGATCCTTCATCACCTCTTCAAATTCTCTACATAGTTTCACATTTATTGACCGGAAAATAATATCATCAACATACACTTGAACAATCAACATCTCACCATCGACCTCCTTCTTGAATAGTGTCATATCTATTGTACCACGAGAGAAACCTTTGCTAAGCAGATACTGTGTCAGTGTGTCATACCACATACGGGGAGCTTGATACAATCCATATAATGATTTATCAAGTTTATACGCTTTCTCCAAAAAATCTGGATCCTCAAAACCTAAAGGCTGACAAACATAAATCTCCTCATCAATGGTCCCGTAGAGAAATGCACACTGCACATCCATCTGAAAAACTTTGAAGTTTTTGTGAGCAGCATGAGCAAGAAAGATTTTGATGGCTTCAATGCGGGCAACCGAAACAAACACTTCAATGTAGTCAATTTCCTCCTCCTAAACAAATCCCTAAACAACCAGTCTTGCTTTGTTTCTTACTACCATACCACGATCATATGGCTTGTTCCTGAATACCAATTTGGCACCAATAGGAAATTTGTTTAGAGGAAGATCAACTAACTCCCAAACTTCAACTTCCTGAACTGCTGAAGCTCCAACTACATAGATTCAACCTAACTGGGGTCTTGAAGTGCGGCTGAGATATTCTTGGTAATAATTGGAGATAAGTGACATGCATAGAGACATTCATTGATCAATCCAGACTGACTCCAAGTCCTCATACCATCTGTAATAGATCTAATGATATAATTATATGGGTGATCTTTTAAGGTTTTAAAGGTAGTGGTAAGGGTTAATGGGTTGGATTGAGATGAGGATGCAGTTTGTGATGGTTGTGATGGTGAAGTTGGTTATGATGCAGGAATTGGTTGAGGTGGAGGTGTAGGTGAAGGATCAAATGGAGGTGGAAGTGGAGGGTCAATTGGTGGTTGTGGATGAGGTTCAGATGGAGGAATGATTTGCACATTGGTTTGAGGAATGACATCATCATCAAATACTAGAAGGTTGAATGATTTGAAAACAGTGTTGGAGTCATAGAACCATTCTGGGTCAGACCCTATGTTTGGTGAATTTGACTCCTGCCAGTCAACATAAAAGGATACCTGCACAATACGCATTCTTTTGTTGTACACCCTATACGCCTTTTAAGAGGTAGAATAACCAACAAAGAAGAATTCATCAGAAACTACACAAAACATTGACTTCTAAGCTTGAGTATTCAGCAAAGTGCATGAGCAACCAAACGAACGGAAGAAGTTAATCAAGGGTTTCCATTTACGAAGAAGCTCATAAGGAGTCTTCATCTTGTCTTTCATAATTAGAACCCTTTTCAGTACATATGATGCACAATTGACAACTTCTTCCTAGAAAATAATTAGAAGCTTTAACTCAGTTAGCATAGTTCTTGCTGCTTCAATAAGGGTCTAATTCTTCCTTTCAGCCACACCATTTTGTTGAGGTGTCCTAGCAGCACTGAACTGTCTGAGAATCCCATTGCTTGCATAGAATGAGTCAAAGATATGGTTTTTGAATTCAGTTCCATTGTCACTTCTGATGGCGATAACCTTCCTTTTGTTGATGGTTTCAGTTGAGAGGATCAGCTTCCACAACTCTTCTGCGGTGTCTCCGTTGTGTGCTAGAAATCTTACCCAAGAATATCTTGAATTATTATTTATGACAACCAAACAATAAGATTTATTAACAATGAATTTAACACTAATAGGACCAAATAAGTCGGTATGTAACAATTCAAGGGGTTTTGAAATAGTATTCTCATGCTTAAGCTTGTGTGGCCTTTTATGCTATTTTCCTTGAGCACAAGCCATGCACTTTTCTACCACTGAAAAATCGTTAAGTGGTAGCCCCCTCACAAGATTGTTCTTAACCAACTTATTAATATTTTTAGAATTAACATATCCAAATCGTCTATGCCACAATAAGGAATCAAAAGATGAAGCTTTTGATAGGAGACATGTCACAGTTGAGGTGGATTCTTTTGATCCCATATCCAGTAGATAAGTATCATTCTGCCTTGGAGCACGCATGATCACTAAATCCTCTAGGATAATAAACTCGGTTTTAAGAAACAAGCATTCATAGGACATAAACAGCACTGGAATGTCTTTATCACAGATTTGTAATACACTCAACAGATTGAAAGCCAGCTCTGGGACATAGTTCACTTTATTTAGAGTCAAGGAACCATTTGATACTTCTCCCTGACCGATCATCTTTCCACCTTTCTTGTCTCCAGCAAAGGCAACATATCCTTTATTTATTATGCGATTATTTGAAAACAAATCCTTCAACCCGGTCATATGCCTAGAACATCCGCTATCAACATACCAATAGCTATTAATAGCCTTCCTGGAATGATCATAGCATTAGAACAAAGATTATTAAGATTTGGAAATTGGGACCCAAGTTTTGACTAACTTAGGTCTCGGAATAGAAGATTTTTTATAGAAAAAATCATTTACAAAATGACTTAATCTGCTTCCTAAAGAACTATTACTTACATTTCTACCAATAATCTCAGGGCAATGTTTAATTACATGATTATCCTTCGTACATCTAAAATATATTTTGAAACAGGAGTTTGATCTATTGATCTCTCTTCCTTACATTCAGACATGCGTGAATCAGAATCTCTATAAGAGTCATATGATTCTTTTGATTTTTCTCTTGTGACATTAATTTTAGCAGGTTCTGGTTCATTTTCATTAATGTTACTGACATTTGAGGAAGTTTTGTCCTTTTCTTTAGGTTTAGAAATCCTAATTGGTGTAAAAGATGGAATTGGATGAGAAAAGAACTTTTCAAAACAATTTGATTTTGTTTGTTTGTCTGAAACTTTACTTGAACAAGCATCATTTTCATTAACATAAGCATTTGAAACATCACGATTTGATTCCTAAACATCTGAAGATGAATGAGCTAGACTAGAGCTAGAACTACACACACCATTGACTATAATAGACTTTTGGGAAACAAATCTACTTATGCTATTCTCTAATGAAAACTTTTTAGAATCAGAAATACTAATGCTAGAGCAGCCCAGACCACTACTTGCACCATAATCATACTCCTCTCGAATCTCCTTATGATTTAGTCCGTCTAAACCTACATACAAACTATTAGTATCTTTTTGAATTAATTCATTAGTTGGATGCGGTGTAGGCATAGGAGAATAACAATAAATACTCGGAGGAGGATAAACATGAGTGGTTTCTTCGCTTCCTAAACTAGTCTTAATTCAAGCCCCCCGTTGTTTCTTGCAAAGTTCCTCATGTTTCATCCCCGAAATGGCCATTCATTCAAGTTTACTTTTCAACTTGCTTGTTTCAAATTCAGCAAGTGCCACACGTTCAGTTAAAGCATTTGTTTCAACATTTCTTTCCAAAAGATTTTTATTAAATGCTTATTTTCCTTTAAAGCTTTATTTAACTTAACAAAATATTTAGACTCATTTGTTTTAAGTTCATTGTTAATCTGTTTTGATTCCTTTTCATTTTCTAACAATAACCTGTTAGCTTTATAAACCCCAAATAATCAAATTTTGCAGGGAGGAGGACACATGTCTTGGATTACCTTATAAGGAAGTCCTATAACTACTTTTTCAGCAACTTGGGCTTTTTCATATTGACAAACTGGAGTGTTCCTTTTGTATTCTTCTTCCTCCTTTGCTTTCTTCTTTGCTTCCTCAGCTTCACTTACCTCTTTCTCTCCTTGATCACAAACCTCCAGCTTCACTTCACTTGCTTCACCTTCTTGTTGTTTCCCGAATTCAGCAGCTTCACAAATAGTCACCTTTTCTTTAATAGCTTCACAACAACCCTTTTCTTCACAAACCTCAACAACCCTTTCCTCATGAGCTTGAACCTGTTGCACCCCATCTTCACAAATTACTTCATCTTGAATTTCACACCTGAAATCCTTGAAAGGATCAAAATCTTCAACTGAATCCACATCACTATCCACCACCAGAGCATGATTGATCTCTTCTTCAGTTTCATTGATTTCAACACTCCAATCAAAGTTTGTGATTAGTGTTGTTTCCTTCTTTAGCTTGGCTTCTTCTTTGTCGATGATCGGGATGACTTTTGAAGATCCCGAAGTTCCTGGTTCATTGATGATTGGAGATGGACATTCTCTTTTTAAGTGACCTAATTGTTTGCAGTTGAAACATCTCAATTTTAACTTATCATACCCAAGTTTTGAGTTTTGATTCTGATTGCCAAAGTTTCTCCTACCAGTTCTTTCCATAAACCTTCTTGCACGCAACATGAGCATTGCCATCTACCACTGGATATCAATTTCTTCCAAGGCATCAGGGTCCACCTGATACATATCTTCCATGGTCATTCCTTTTCCTTTCAACTCCCCCGCAACCAAAGCTTCATAACTGTGTACAAACATTCCAAACAGTGCCATTGTATCAGACGGAAGTTGAGTAGTGACTGATGCGTTTGAGCTTGAACCAACACTTGATGGTCCACTACCAGACTTGTGTGACACACCATATCCAGAAGACCCACCATAAGCTACACCATACATTGAAGAGTTTGCAGCAGATGAAATCAATGCAGCATTTTATGGATAAACTGTAGCTGGCACCATTGATTGATTGTATTCTCTCCTTTTCAAGTCCAAAACAAATGACTTCAGTTTGTTGATCACATCCATGAGTTTATAATTAGCAAAATTTCTTTCCAGCTTTAACAGTCTGACTTGCAAGCTCCATTGCAGTGGAAGAGAGTCCAAGAGTTTTGTAACTTGTTCATGATTACCAAACTGTTCATCATATTTCTTTAGGTTGCTTGAAACAGAGAGCAATCGGTTTGGTAAGAACAGTAAGGCTTTTATTTTTGTGTCCAACAAATGAATTAAACTCCTTTTTTAGCTTGGGCTTTCTTGTCCCTTTTCAAGTCTTCATTACCATTATAAAACTCGCATAAAGAATCATATAAGGATTTTGCATTCTTGTGTTCAGTAAAATGGTTGTAGATGTTTTGAGATAAATACAGAGTTAAAGCCCTTTTCTGATCACGGTCGATTAACTTAAGGTCTCTTTCGGTAAAGGTTGATGGATCAGTGTTTGGGGAGGTAACTTGTCTGAAAGTGATGGTAGGAGTATGTGGACCATTGTCGATGATTCCCACTTGTTGTGATCGGTGTAGTAGAAAAAAGCTTTCAAACAACGTTTCCAATCTTTAAAATTGTCACCATTCATAAGCCTCGGTGGCCTATTGGGTGCTACACTCTCTAAATCAGAAATGGTGATATTTGTTGTCAATTTTACAAAAGAAGGTAATTTCGCTGGACACCTCTAATTTCGCTGCTACTTTCGCTGCTACTTTCACTGGACAATTGGGCAGAAGTTTTGCTCGAACAGATGCTTGGAATCTCTAGTTTCGGCCATAGATTCGCTGAAACTAGTAGAACTTTCGTTCTAAAGTCAATTTGGTAGCACTTTCACTTGTCTAGGCAATCAAGTGTCAAGAACTTTTCTTTAAAGGAGGTACTTTCGCTGAGTAACAATGATCAGTTACCAAGATCACAAATTCTATAGTTTCGCTGGAGCAGTGATAGTTTTGCTGGATGAAACTATAGTTTCACTGGATGAAACTAGAAACCTATTTGAACATGAAGTCAACCAGAACTCACCCAAATCACAATGAATTAATGATTGGATGATTGGGATAGCTTCCTATGCAAATACCAGATGATTATCAATTGATTTCCATACCAAAATTACATAAAATATGATCCAAAATTGTTAGGATCAGTGATCTAAGTTTGATCAATTAGAGTTGAATCACAGCGGAATTAGAGCAAGAATTAAGCAAATATAGCAAAAACACAATAAATATTCAATGGAACAGTACACGGTTATATAGAAATAGGGTTTTCTGCAAAGGGATAATAACATTCATGCACACATGCTTCGGTATGGCGGCTGCTAGGTTTTCCTAAGCTGCACCGATTACAATTAGGTCAGCATTCCTTATATATAGGAATGTGACGTCTGCTGATGTCACTTGATAGTGACATCTAACAGAATTATTACAAACTACTGAAAGTAAGCAAACTACTGAGAATGTTCACAACAACTGAGAACATCTCAGATTATTCTAAGTACACGAAGAAACATAAAACTACTGAAACTACAAGTACAGAAAGGAAACTACAACTACTGAAAGGAAACCATCACAACTACTGAAGAGGTCTTCTTCAGCTGTTGTGACAATCATCTGAAACTTGGTCTTCAGTCTTTGTCTTCAGCTTTTGTCTTCAGACTTTGTCTTCAGCTTTTTCACTTCAGACTTTGTCTTCAGCTCTTTCACTTCAGACTTTGTCTTCAGCTCTTTCACTTCAGACTTTGTCTTCAGCTCTTTCACTTCAGACTTTGTCTTCAGACCTTGTTATCAGCTGATGTCTTCAGCTGTTGCAGACTACTTCAGTTGTTGTAATGTCCGTGGGACTTAAAGGTTTTTCTGATCAGGCTCATTGGTTCTTTTGGTCCAACAAACTCCCCCTGAACCAATGCAGCCAAAACCTTTAAGCTTATTGAGGTCCCACTTATTCTTGGCAGAAATACTCTCTTGATCAGCTTTAGAGATATCGGATAAGCACAGGCCAGGGAACAGGTTTCAGTAGATGTGAATGTCAAAGGATGGAAGGGAACTCTGTCTTGGGGAACTGGACACAGAGCCGTTATCCCAACCATGAAACCTACTTCCCATTGATGAGTCTATAAGACTCTCTGACGTAGGCCTCAAGGAGAACAACTTGTTCCTCCTTAGTGAGTTCTGCTTCTCCTTCGAAGAAGAACTCTGGGCCATAGTACTCTGATAAGTACTTTATCGTCTTTCCATTTTTCAACTCAACAGTTGTTATCTCTCTGTAAGCAAATTCATCTGGGTGAGTCCCTTCTAATAACAACTGGAGTTCATTTTTCTTGATCTCTTCAAGCCTCTTGTATAACAACCCCTTCTTGACCATTTTGTTCTCCATTAGAGTTTGAGGGGTCATCTTTGACTTGTAGGCTCTCTTGAAGTCTTCAAGTATTTCCCAGGGTGAGACTACAATGGCCAACATAATAGCAGCATCTATGGTCTTTCTCACTTGGCCATTGTATCTACTTGGTATGGATTTCTTATGAATTCTAGAACTAACCCTGGGGTCTGGCCAAATCCTTACTCTCTCCTTTTGATATTGAAAGGTATACCTGAGAGCATACAGCCTTTGAGCGTGTTTCTTCATGGCTTGTATAGATGATGACTGAGGAAACTCTTTGTCAATCATCTTCAAAAGTTGCTCATCGTGCTGTTTTGCTGTTCTTCTTCTTCAATCTTAACTTTCACCATTTGCCTCTGAAAGTCTGGTGTGATCATTTGTTGACTTCTGGGCTCAGGTAATTTTAGAACAGCAGAGATTGGCAGACTATCTTCTTCATCATCTTCTTCTTCTTCTTCTACCATCCTCAACACCCTTCTCCTCCTTCTGGGTGCATCACTGGATGTGGTTTGAGGTGGTTTTTGGGGTAAGGGAGTTGGTTTTGAGGGTTGTGGGGTTGGTTGTTTTTGAGAGGGAGTTTGGGAAGGCTGATCTAGCATTTTTATGGTGAGTTTGGCTTTGGAAAGCTTGGCCATATCAGTTCTCTTCCCAGCACCTGCTTCGTCTAAGGCTTCTATAATCAACCCCTTATTGAATTCTTCAGAAGCACAGATTCTGGTGGTTATTGCCAGAATACTGTCTCTGGTCCATGATTTAATCTCAATTAATGATCTTCCCAAGTATTTTGCAATAAACCTGATCATTATCTCCAACCTCTCCCTTTCCATCACACTATAACTGGCCCATCTTTCTTGTATCTCATTAATCTCCAGCCTTCTGATCTCAGTGTCTAATGTGGCTGTATCAAAGCCCTGTCTGAAGAGTTGATCTATTATTCTGTCCATTGATCTGCTGTGAGCTTCATCAGCTTCTTTAATCAGATCTTCCAATGATTTCTCTTCATCAGGCTTTTGAGTTTCAGCACTTTTCTTTCTCTTGTATGTGATCAGCTGTTTTTCCTGTTCTTTTTCTTGTTGTTTCTCCTCTTCCACTCTCTTTCTCTTTCTTTCTTTCACTGCCTTAGACTCCCCCTTTTTGGGTGCATTGGGTTCAGGGGTTTGAATGGCAGAAAGCTTCTTTTGCACAGCATCATCAACAAGTGTTTTTAGATTCGAGGAGATCCTCTCATCAATGGCTTTATGCACAATCTCATTGATGATGGGAGTGATGAGAGGTAAGGAATTTTGAAATGTAGCAACCATCTGCTCAGAGGGGTTCTGTCCCTGAGAGGTGGTGCCAACAACAGTGGCTGGTGGCTCAGTTGAGTGAAGTGGCGGAGTGTTTGGGAAACCTTCAGATGAAGGTGCCATCTGTGGGTTTATTGGGGCAGATGGACTTTGATCCTGAGACATTTTGGCAAGCAGTTCTTTGAGTCTGCTCACCTCAGCCTCAAGGATTGTGTTATGGGCTAAGACATCATAGAAAAAGCCCAGGTCATCATCAGTTTTTGCTGAATCACCTGACCTCCTGATTGAATCAGGATGTACATGCCCTGAGTGTAGATCAGTTGTAGCATGTGCCCCTTGTTCTTGGTTCTGGGGACTTCCTGCCTCAGGACTGAGTCCTTCATCGGCAGTTGCCTCTGGTGAGGTCTTAGAGATGTTACCAACTTCATCCTGTTCATTTGCTGAATCAGTAGAAGTGGCAGCCTCACCAGATGTTCTAACCTCCTCCTCTACACGGGGAGATTGAACATTATAACCCCTGTGCTGTGGGTTATCAGCAGCATTTTGGTCCTCTTCCTCAGCTGTTGAGGTTCTCCCCATTGTAATTGGTGTCTGGGGAGGAGGAGAGGAATGCAGCTGACTCAACACTTGTGCAACAATAAATGTTGGGCTTTGAGGGGCGGTTGCATTTGGAGATAGGTTTGAAGCAGATTGCACCCGGGGTGACTGGTGCTCTTCAATGGTAACCTTCTCAATTGAGATAGGTTCCAGCATTGTGGTATCCCCAATTATGGTTGCATCAGGATCCTGTTGAGAGGATGCCTGAGCGGCTAGGGTTGGTGGAGTCTTGGACACTACTGGGGGGTTAGAACCAGTAAGTGTTTCCTGTATTGGTGTTACAGGGGCATCCTCAGGGGACTCATCTCCCTGAGTAGCCTTTTTGGGCTTTTTGGTTTTGGGTTTGGTGGGGACTTTGGATCTGGAAGTGGAGGCTGTGGGTTCCCGCTGCTTGGGTTTGAGCAGCCGGGCAGCCCCTTTCATTGTAGGGTCAGAGTTGTGCCTGGAGTATACTTCAGGCAATACAGCCGGAGCAGGGACTCCAAGGCCAACAAGGCCGTCTGATTTTAGCTGTGTTAAAATTATGGCCATGAGAAACCTGGGATATAATATCCATCTGTTTGCCACAGGTTTCAAGGCCAGATCCTTTAGTTCCATAAACACTATCTCAGAAAAATTTAAAGTTTGTCGTTCAAAGATAGAGTATAATACCTGTTGCCATCGGGAAGACATTTGATCCCATGAGGAGGTTTTTGGTGCAAGGCAGACATTCACCATGTGGAATATAAGACGTTCAGCATCATGGAAGTGCTTCTTCAGAATGGTGGTAGCACTTAAGTCTCCTTCATACCCGTTGTTGATGAAAGACATATCGGTTGTGCCTTTCGGGTATTCTGTGACACAGGTGGCATCATGTAGATCTAGGGTTTGTCGAATGATGTCCGTAGTGATGACCACCTGTTTCTGGTTGACCAACGACTGGAGAGTGATTTGGCTATCATTCTCACTAGTTTGCACAGAGACGTTGGTCCAGAACTGGCTTAGGGAATCGGGGTATATGGTAGGATTCAGAAGAAACGCGGTTCGGTACTGGGAATCTACCATAAGATCGATGGCGTTATCAAATTTGTTCCAGAAGGCCGATTTCGAGAGGTAGGCAACACAGTTGTGTCTGGGTTTGAGTTTCATGGTCGCCATTGGTGAGAGAGTGAAGGACGGAAAACGGCTAATGAAACGTCTGAAAGTAGGTTTAGGTATTTATAGGGTAAGAAAAAGGCTGATATAAAACGACTGAAAGTGTTGGTGCTGTCATCAGTTGTTTGAAAACAACTGAAGACCTGGTTTTAACTTTCAGAAGTTGTAACAACTGAAGACTTGGTATTAGTCATCAGTAGTTGTGAAACTACTGAAGACATGGTTTTGGCTTCAGGTGTTGTAACAACTGAAGACTTGGTGTTAGTCATCAGTAGTTGTGAAACTACTGAAGACATGGTTTTGGCTTCAGTTGTTTGAAGTGAAGCAGCTGTTGTAGAAACAACTGAAGAGAAAATTTTCTCATCAGCTGTTGTCGTCAATTCTTAGCTCATCAGCTGTTTCATTCTGACCTCAACACTTCATCAGACTTTGTCTGAGTTTCAGATGTTTCATAGGTCATCAGTACTTATCTGTTATTCTGACATCAGCAGTTGTAACTACAGCAGTAGTTGTAACCACATCAGTTCTTTTCAACAGATGAGTACTTCAGTACTTTTAAGTAATTTAGTCTTCAGTAGTTATGAAAACTACTGAGGATAAAAGAACTGCAGTACTTATTTGTGACAGTAGTATACGAATGCTCATCAGTACTTGTTGACTGAGATCATCAGTAGTTGTCACTTATTCTAGCTGCAGCATACCAAGCCTTAACACTAGGTTTTGGAAAGTTGAACTGTCCAAAGGCTTAGTAAATATGTCTGCAAGCTCATCAGCACTAGGAACAAACTTTGGATCAATCAGACCTTTTTCAAAACAATCCCTAATAAAATGGTGTCTGATCTCAATATGTTTGGTCCTAGAGTGCTGGACTGGATTCTTGACAATACAAAGAGCTGAAGCACTATCCATTAGTAATGGAGTCTTAGTCTCTGTAATGCCATAATCCAGTAATTGATTCTGAAGCCAGAGTACCTGAGATGTACAACTTGCAGCAGCAATGTACTCGGCTTCAGCAGTGGATGTAGCAACAGATGTTTGTTTCTTACTCTGCCAAGAAACCAAACAGTTGCCTAGGAATTGACATCCACCAGAAGTTGATTTTCTAGTTAATTTACACCCTGCATAGTCACTATCAGAAAAAGCAACTAATTTGCAAGAGTGCCCAGTGGAATACCAAAGACCTAGAGATTGAGTACCTTGCAGATATCTAAAGATCCTCTTGACTGCAATCAAATGAGACTCTTTAGGAGCAGCCTGAAATCTAGCACAAACACAAGTTGCAAACATAATATCTGGTCTAGAAGCTGTTAAGTACATCAAGGACCCAATCATACATCTGTAAAGTGTTTCATCAACAGCTTTACCTTTCTGATCTGCATCCAGTTGTGTGGTGCTGCACATGGGAGTAGAACAGGGCTTACAGTGTTGTAAATCAAACTTTGCCAAAAGACTTTTTGTGTATTTTGACTGATGAATGAAAGTTCCATCAGCCTTTTGTTTGATTTGCAAACCTAGAAAGAACTGTAATTCTCCCATGGCACTCATTTCGAATTTTTGTTGCATCAACTTTGTAAATGCATCACACAACTGTGGATCAGAGGAAGCAAAAATAATATCATCAACATAAATTTGAACAAGGAGCTTATGCTGACCCACTTTCTTAATGAACAAAGTTTTATCTATGGAGCCTCTAGTGAAATTATTCTGAAGAAGAAAATTTGACAGTGTTTCATACCAGGCTCTAGGAGCTTGTTTCAACCCATAAAGAGCCTTATCAAGTTTATACACCCAATCAGGATGTTTATTATCCTCAAAACCTGGTGGTTGACACACATAAACCTCTTCTTTTATTTTACCATATAAAAATGCACTTTTGACATCCATTTGAAAAACTTTAAGATTGTGGAATGCAGCATAGGCTAAGAACAATCTAATTGCCTCCAGTCTGGCTACAGGGGCAAAGGTTTCATCATAATCAATACCTTCTTCTTGTGAAAACCCCTGGACAACCAGTCTGGCCTTGTTCTTGACAATTTGCCCATTTTCATCTGTTTTATTCCTAAACACCCATTTAGTGCCTATTGCACACTTACCTGGGGGTAGAGGAACCAGTTCCCACACTTGCTGCTTTTTGAACTGAAGAAGCTCAAGCTGCATGGCATCAACCCATCCATTGTCTCTTAATGCAATATGATAGTTCTTTGGCTCTTGCTGACTGATGAAAAGAGCATAGAAGCAGAAGTTGGACAATTGACTTCTAGTTGAGACACCAGCATTGATATCACCAATGATTTGAGACGTTGGGTGATTCTTCAGCTCTTGATACACTATGAGATCTGTGCAAGTGTTTGTAGCACGCTCAGCAGCAACAGATGTTGATCCAGATTCTTGAAACCAAGTGTTAGATGGCAGGTCAAATGAAGTAGAGGATTCAGAAATCTCATCAGCATTTGTTGTGGATGGTGCTACTGAAGCTACAGGAACATCAAGTTGAGTAGACTCAGGCAGTTGATCACTAAACTTGAATAGGTGAGTACTGGGATCATCATGAACATCAGTACCACCAGATGGATGACTAGCTGCAGAAGGTGATGAATTCACATGATCTGCAACAGCTGGAGGCTGATAAGGAACATATTGCAGTATGTCCAGATCAAACAACTCCACAGGGTTTTGTGGGATTTTGTCCTTAGGAGATTCATTGAACTTCACATGCAAGGTTTCTTCAACCATCTTTGTTCTACAGTTGAACACTCTGTAAGCCTTGCAAGTGGATGAGTACCCAACAAAATACCCTGCATCCACCTTAGAATCAAACTTTTGGAGTTGATCCTTTGTGTTGAGAATGTAACAAGGACACCCAAATGCTCTGAAGAATGAAATTAGAGGAGCCAAATGATGTAGAACTTCATAAGGAGTCTTCATCAACCTCTGATTCACTAAAGCTCTATTTTGCACATAGCATGCTGTGTTGACAGCTTCAGCCCAAAAGGTCAGTGGCAAACCAGAGTCAGCCAACATGGACCTTGCAGCTTCAATTAGGGTCCTGTTCTTTCTCTCCACTACTCCATTTTGTTCTGGAGTCCTTGGGATGCTATACTGCCTCTTGATTCCTTTTGAAAGGTAGAAATCATCAAGTGTATGGTTTCTAAATTCAGTTCCATTATCACTTCTTATACACTTGACTGATAGGGAATACTGCTTCTCAACATACAACACAAAGTTAATAATTGTCTGAGCAGCCTCATCCTTTGAATGCAAGAAGAAGGTCCATACAAATCTGGAGTAATCATCCACAATTACCAGACAGTATTTCTTCTTTGCCATGCTCATTACTCTCACAGGACCAAAGAGATCCATGTGCAGTAATTGCAAGCAGGCAGTGGACTTTGGTTCTTCTATAGGAGGGAATGAGACTTTGTGTTGTTTTCCTTTTAAACAAGCAGTGCAGGTTTCATCACAGAGGAACTCCTTTATTGGTAGACCTCTTACTAAACTATTGTGGATCAGCTGATTCATGTTTTTGAGATTAACATGACCCAGCCTTCTATGCCACAGTTTAGATTCCTGAGGAGAGGCCTTGGAGAACAGGCAAGGATGACCTTTTAACGCAATCTTCTTTGACAAATCCAAGGCATATACTCTTCCTATCCTGTTGGCCTTCAGGAGAGTATGTTCATCCAATACCTTGTCAATCAGCCTCAGAACTTTGGAAGACAGAATCCGGCAGTTCTGGCTTGTGAAAAGTGCAACATGCCCTTTATCACACATCTGACTGACACTCAGTAGATTATACTTGAGATTCTCCACATGGTTAACATCATCAAATCTGATTTCTCCATTTGACACAAATCCTTTCCCGATGATGTAACCCTTAGCATCATTTCCAAATGAGACAAATCCCTTCTTTCCTTGAGAGTAGTCATTAAGAAGAGAACTGCTCCCAGTCATATGCATAGATCCTCCACTGTCTACATACCAGATGCTTCTTTGGCATGCTGAAGAACCCTGCATTTATCATAAGAAACTAGTTAGCTTTAGAGACCCAAACCTTTTTGGTTTTGGGTCTGTTTTCATCAACAGATTTAACCATAACTTGTTTCTCATGATTAACAGCTGATGAAGGTGGAGATGGTGCTGAAATGGAATTCTTAGATTTGGGCTTGGATTTCCTTTTCAGTGGTTTGATCACAGGTGCATCTAGTTGGTTAACTCTCCCCAACAAATGCTGAACCATCATAACAAGTTGTGTCTGATTTGTTGCTAAAGCCTTCAGCTCATTTGACACATCAGTACTTGTTTTTGATGAGTTCCTGTGACCCACCATTTCCTCCTTCTTGAAATTCACAGACTTCGTCTGATGTTTATCATGAGGAACACTATCAGCTGTTTTCTGATAAACCCCATCCTTCTTTTTGGATTTTGGTGAGGCCTTGGGTTTATCAGTTTGAGATGACTGTGGTACAAACTTGGTTTCAAACTCATTTTTCATTTTATTTATCTCTTCTTTAATGAGCTTATCTCTGTTGAGTTTGGAACCCTTTTTGTACCAGCATTCATCAGATAGATGATTGAATTTACCACATATTTCACATGGCTTATTCTTCATCTTGGATTGATCAACTGCTGAAGTGGAAACTACTGAAGGTGTGATCTTCAGTACTTTCCTCCTTTCAGTACTTGTGTTAAGTACTGAAGGATCGGTAACAACTGAAGACTTGTTCTTCAGCTGTTCTCTATCCGTCCTGAAAGACCGTATGATAGATTCCTCAGCAGTTGTTAATCCTTTTATTTCATCAGATTTGAAATGCTTTTCAGATGTTGTGACTTGCCCTTCAGTACTTGGAGTACTTTGAGGAACAACATCTGAATTTCTCAGCTTCATGTGTTTATCAGCATTTAAACCATCAGGCAATTGATTTGCTGAGATCTTAACACTGACTTCATCCTCTAATTTTGTATTATCATTTGAGGATGAATCACATGATGATGTGGTTTGGAAATTACTTTCACCTTCAGATTTTACTATTGATTTTGAAGTAAAATCAGTAGGTGGTGCAGTATGATTGTAACCTATTCCAAACTTCACATTTGAAGCTGTTTGCTTGCTGAGAAGCATTTCAAATCCCTTGCAGGATGTTACCCATCGGTCACACTCAACTTGGGTAGCTGCAAGTGTCTCTTTGAGACTTCTGTGGTTCTCGAGTATGACCTCTACCTTAGCCTTTTCATCATTAAGTTGGCATTTAAGCTTGTAAATCTCATCATCTTTGTCATTAAGTGCAGACACATACTCATCTTTTCTTTTGGAAATAGTTTTCTCAAGCTCAAGATTTTGATTGATTAAAGCTACATTTGCCTCTCTAATAGAGACAAAGGCAGCTATGCATGATTCAGAACATAACTTGGCTTTAGCCTCAGAAGATATCTGGGTTACCTGTGAAGATGAAGCATCTGAGCAGGAACCCTCAGTAGACTCCAGGGCCATGAGAGCAAGATTCCCAAAAGGATGTTCACCACCATGTTGACCAGCACCAGCAGATAATTGCTCATTGAAACCAGAAAGATCATCTGGTAAGCTGCTCCAGTCAACAACTCCTGGTGTGAAGAAGCTGTGATGAGGTTGAGATTGTGATGGAGATGGTTGAGGCTCAGGTAGGGCTTGAGGTTGTTGTGCTATAGGGACATGAACTGGATTTGGCTGTGGCATGTAATAGCAGGGATAAGGATATGGCATTGGACCCTGAGGGACAAAGTATGCAGGAGATTGAGGTTGTGAGTGATGACCAGAACTAGCAGGATGTTGCCCTTTGTTTTGTGAACTATTGCTTGGAAAGGTCACAAAGGGTGCAGAGGAGTTAGATCCAGTTGATCTACACTCTCTTGCAAAGTGCCCAAGCCTGTGGCATTTGTGACACCTCAACTTACTCTTGTCAAAACCAACTTTGGTTTTGCCAGAGAGTCCTGGAAATTTCCTACCAGTTCTCTTGTAGAACTTTTGAGATCTGATATTGATCAGGGCCATTTGGCTCAAAATATCCATCTCTTCTAAATCATCATCAGCAATACCCTGCAAATCATCCATGATAAAGCATAAATTATCACTATTACACCCAGAATGACTGTCAACACCAACAAATGCATGATCAGAACTGTTTGAAGAGAAATCTATATGCTCATCATAATGACTTTCTGATCCAGCATATTCTGACTCATGACCGACCAAGGCAGTGTTACCTGGTACAAAGTCATCAGAGAGCTTTCCTGATGATGCCAGTTTCCTTTTCTGCTCTATCTCTCTTTCAAATGTAAGCAGTTTCCCATGGAGTTGGGTGAGAGATAGGCTATCCAGATTTGCACTGGAGCGTAGGACAATGGTGTATGTGTCCCATCTCTCAGGCAGTGATCTGAGGAATCTGTTGTTCATCTGGCTGTTAGTATACTCATGCTTGACCATTTTCAGCTCAGAGATCAAGCAGGAGAAACGCTCAAACTGTTGAGTCAGTGTCTCACCCTTCCTATGAGAGAATGTCTCATATTGTTGGGCGAGGATTTCTCTGTTGTTTGCTAAGACCTCATCAGTTCCTCCGAATTGTTCCTTCAAAGCATTCCAGAGGTCATGAGCAGTTTCATGATGCATAAGCCCAGAATAGATTTCATTCGGCAGTGCCATGGCCAGAATTCCATGGGCTTTAGCATCAATCTCAAACAGTTTACGATCTTCATCTGAGTATTGCTCCTTCTTCTTCGGAACCATTTGATTGGTCTCCGGATTGTTCACCATAGGCTTGTGTGGACCGTGAACCACAGATGTCCAACAACCTGAACTGTTAACAGACAGGTGATGGAGCATTCTTCGTTGCCATATGTTATACTCACTCCTAACCAGCATCGGAGGCTTGGTTGAGGAGCCAGTATTGTGAGGATCATTAGATGGAGTAGTCATTCTCAGATTCAAACCAAATCAATCAAGTTTCAAAAGATTTAGCACAAAAACACAACAAACTCAATAAGAACCAAGAAGAAACTCAAATTAAATAACCAGAAGCAGCAGAAAATCAATCTTTATAACCAGTTCTTGCACATATGCTAATTCGATCAAACTATAGATATCAAAATAGCAGTTTCAATGATCAATTGTTAAACCGATCAATGATTAACCCGCTCTGATACCATTTGTTAGGATCAGTGATCTAAGTTTGATCAATTAGAGTTGAATTACAGCGGAATTAGAGCAAGAATTAAGCAAATATAGCAAAACACAATAAATATTCAATGGAACAGTACACGGTTATATAGAAATAGGGTTTTCTGCAAAGGGATAATAACATTCATGCACACATGCTTCGGTATGGCGGCTGCTAGGTTTTCCTAAGCTGCACCGATTACAATTAGGTCAGCATTCCTTATATATAGGAATGTGACGTCTGCTGATGTCACTTGATAGTGACATCTAACAGAATTATTACAAACTACTGAAAGTAAGCAAACTGCTGAGAATGTTCACAACAACTGAGAACATCTCAGATTATTCCAAGTACACGAAGAAACATAAAACTACTGAAACTACAAGTACAGAAAGGAAACTACAACTACTGAAAGGAAACCATCACAACTACTGAAGAGGTCTTCTTCAGCTGTTGTGACAATCATCTGAAACTTGGTCTTCAGTCTTTGTCTTCAGCTTTTGTCTTCAGACTTTGTCTTCAGCTTTTTCACTTTAGACTTTGTCTTCAGCTCTTTCACTTTAGTAAAATGGTTGTAGATGTTTTGAGATAAATACAGAGTTAAAGCCCTGAATGCTTTCTGATCACGGTCGATTAACTTAAGGTCTCTTTCGGTAAAGGTTGATGGATCAGTGTTTGGGGAGGTAACTTGTCTGAAAGTGATGGTAGGAGTATGTTGACCATTGTCGATGATTCCCACTTGTTGTGATCGGTGTAGTAGAAAAAAGCTTTCAAACAACGTTTCCAATCTTTAAAATTGTCACCATTCATAAGCCTCGGTGGCCTATTGGGTGCTACACTCTCTAAATCAGAAATGGTGATATTTGTTGTCAATTTTACAAAAGAAGGTAATTTCGCTGGACACCTCTAATTTCGCTGCTACTTTCGCTGCTACTTTCACTGGACAATTGGGCAGAAGTTTTGCTCGAACAGATGCTTGGAATCTCTAGTTTCGGCCATAGATTCGCTGAAACTAGTAGAACTTTCGTTCTAAAGTCAATTTGGTAGCACTTTCACTTGTCTAGGCAATCAAGTGTCAAGAACTTTTCTTTAAAGGAGGTACTTTCGCTGAGTAACAATGATCAGTTACCAAGATCACAAATTCTATAGTTTCGCTGGAGCAGTGATAGTTTTGCTGGATGAAACTATAGTTTCACTGGATGAAACTAGAAACCTATTTGAACATGAAGTCAACCAGAACTCACCCAAATCACAATGAATTAATGATTGGATGATTAGGATAGCTTCCTATGCAAATACCAGATGATTATCAATTGATTTCCATACCAAAATTACATAAAATATGATCCAAAATGAATGGAATAGTGTTTTTGGCTAAAAACCCATCAAAATTCAACAAATCAAGAGCATTATGGCTCTGATACAATATTGTTATTCAGTGCAAATGATTTAGGAAAACACACTAGCCCACTGTATTAGCAACAATATGTCAATAATCAAAAGATAAGTTTCAAAAGTTTTCTCTAATCTCCAAACAAACAAAATGAATATGAAACAAAGGCTCAAGTATGATAACAATAGACTTCCAGCCAACACACCACAATCATAGAATCAAAATAATACGATGTCTCTATTAGGGTTTACCAAAAACTACTTTACGATGAATGAAACTTACAATATATAAGCCGAATTGTAGTTTTGCTGACAGACTCGCTAACCCAAATTGAGCAAGGGCAGCCACTTCGTGATATTGTGCCAATTCCAATTTTGAACTACCGCAGACTTGTTTCATAGTTTTCAATTGAACGGCAGACCTAACACGACTGACAGATAAGCTGACGTTAATAGTAGGTCTAATTCCGCAATAGACCAACATCTAGTTTCACCTAGTGACGAAACACAGTTTCACCAAGTGACCTAGATCAGCTGACTATGAGCGAAACTCAGTTTCGCTCGTAGTTTCGATGGGTACTAAAACTACAAAATACAAAATACAAATGAAGTAAACTAACATTCATCATATTACATTGATAAACAAAATAAACATAATCAATAATGGTGAGTCCAACCTATTCTAGATCATCAGATTCAGAACAATCAGTTGAACTAGTAGATTCACTAGTGTTAGCTGATTCAACACTAGCAAGAGATGGGTGAAATGGAGATGGGATTAGTGATGTAATAGAAGATGGAATGGGAGATGGTACTTGATCAAGAAAAGAAATATGAAGATCACCACCTACATCTCCATGTGGTGACATTGCCTCCTGACCTTGAGCAATGATAGCTTAATCTTCTATCATAGGCATATCTTAAATGATAGGTTTATCATGAACAACTTCTTCACCCTATACTTCAGCCTGTTGTTCTTCTTATTCTTGTTGTCCTTTTCCAAATTCTTCAATGCATTGACCAATCTGTTCTAGCATTCAAGGAAAAAGTGGAAAGAAAGCACAACTATAATAACTTCTAGGGTCTCTCTTCTTGAGATGTACATATGACTTAGCAGAATGATGAGCTAGATATAGTATAGGCCCTGTGCCTACCAGATCATGAAAGGATTGGTTGATCAGACAATACAAGAATCTTGGATACATAAGGAACATAGATCTTCTTCCTTTTTCCAATGTTAGACATCATGCCATTAAACACATAAGCAGACATATTGAATGGTTTGTTAGTGCATAAGGCACAGATGGTAGATGATGTGGTGAGGGGAATATTATTCCAGCCAGTCTTCCTCTTGGATAAACAATGTTGAAAGTTATAAACCAGAAATCTCTGTTGCAGGTCCATTTAGCCTTTTTCATAATTTGCTTCCTTTCAAATCCACCTTCATATCTAATGTTTGCAAAGAAGGTAAGTAACTCATATTGATTGATCTCTTCTGGATTCCTAGCATCATCTCTAAATTGTAGAAACTGTCTCATAGTCTGTACGGAAATACCAACAACATGCTAATCATCTATCCTTTAAGTGATAGTTGGTGCATCATCAACCATGTTAACCTAAGGAGTTCTCCACAATGATCTAATGAAGTTTTGATAGATCACTGGCCTTATAGTGATGGCATATGCTACTCTAGTAGTTAAGATGAATCTGATCATGTCTCTTAGATCAATAGCTTCAGGCACATCAGGGTCTTGAAAACCATTGATATATTGTAACTTTTGCTCCAAGTAAGATTGGCCATTATCTACACAAGATACATATATGTAAGTTGATATGGTTATGATAATGTGAAAATTGATATTGATAGATCGAATATTGCAATTGTATTGTTGTCGTTTATCAGATTTGTGATGTGGAATCTCACCGACCCGTTGATGATTTCAAGTGAACATCTGTACAAGATTTAGTGTATGATGATGAATGAATGATGAACAATTCAAGAACACATATTCATAAATATTTAATTCATTCATATGGATAATGATGCTAGGAGATTACAAAGGGAGTTTGTAAGAAAATTCTCTCTCATAGATACTCAACCTAATTGTTTTTCTCATTAGACTAATTCTCTCTTGTTTATTATTGTTAGTGCTTCTTCCTTAGCAATGCTTAAAATATAAAATGACTACACTTAGTCTATTTATACTCTTTACATAAATGAACAAAATTACATTTAAGCCGTATTGATTACACAAATATTGTTCTAAGTCTGATAAATTCTCTATTGCTGATGCGTGACTGCCAGGTCCTGACGTCATTCAGGACGATTGCTGCTGTTGACCGCTGACTTTGACCACGGTTGACCAAGTTTGACTTTGGTCAATTTTCTTCTTTTTGATCATATTTTTAACATAGCTTCACCATGTCGGTTTTGGTAATCATCGTGAGATTTGGCACTTAGGTTTTGGTAAGTATCATCTTCAAATAGTCCAACAATACTCCCCCTAAGATGATGCTGCCAAAACCTCATGATTATCAAAACCTTGGATGTTGATTGATGTGCAGTCTTGGAGTGCAGTCTTCTCCCCTTTTTTGGTAGCATCTTGTTAGAAGCTTTAGAAAAAGGCATTGAGAAATAGACTTTGTTTCGGCACATAAAGACTTTGTTACAGCACTTGATGGATTCATCAGCTTGATCTTCTAGTCTTATTTTGAAGACTTGAAAATGCACCTATTTGCATACACTGTGGATTGCACAGGTAGCAATATCAGCAACTTTATTGTAACATCAAAATTGAAGGAGAAGCATCAGACAATCTTCAGACTTGACATATACTCTCCCTCAACAAAAACTTTGGAGGGTGAGGAACTTTTGTGTGTGTGACACCAAGAGGAGAATTCTTAGTTCTCAGCAACTGGCAGGAGATCTTTGAAGGAAGCAGGAGTGTTCACTTGACATCTTAAACTGAATGAGAAACTCAGGCGTGTTGTGCAATTCATTACCTACAAAAGTCTAAATCCTATAGGTAGAGGTATTGCATAGAAGTTTCACTCCTAAATCAATAACACATGTAAATCTGCCAAAACTAAGAAAAATAAGGTATTTTAATGATAAATCTTTTTGGAATTTTAAAATTTAAAGTTTAAAGAAAAATTTATGATATTTACAAGCATGAATCCTTCCACTACATTGAGATCATACTAATCGAAAATCTTCTACATCTAAGAATGTTTAAAGTTTGAAGAGATATAGACAAAGAACAAAGTTGATTGTAAGTATGTTTGTCCATTTAAACTGTTGCAAGGATCTATTTTCAACACTTTGTGATATTTATCATGTTTTGGTTTGATTACATATGCCAATTGAGTACCTTACACTCAGAAGTATGGATGAATAACCCTCCTCATGATATGAAAGGTGGCACTTTTTCACAACATGAACTAGGCTACTTAAATTCTCATGATGTGATCCATTTTAGGATTCTTTTTGGATTTATCCACATTGGGATTCTTTTACACTTCACTTTGGAAGGTGATCCTCATTGGGATTCTTTTAGCTTTTATCCACTATGGGATTCTTTTCTTTGCCTTTTTGGCATGCATCAGCACTTTTAGTGCAAGGTCAACTAGGTATGTGCTCAGCAGAACAGAAGTTGTCCTTATGTTTACTCCAGGTTTGTATTTACATACAACAAAGGAGAAATTGATGCTTTTATCAATGAGAAATTTATATACCATTTTCGCAAGGGGTGTTTAGGTAACCACACAAACAAACACTTAGAAAATTCATTGCTTACCAATACCTTAAGATGGTTTTGGTCCACAATGCATATTGATTTAGTTCATCATAAATATGCTTATCTTGAATCCAAGCTCAGCCTACTGACATATCAAACAGAGCCTTGTCAGTCTTTATTGATCTGAAAAATAGATTTAGAAGATAGTAGATGAGTGTACTATCATTTCTCATGTAAATGCAGGAAGATTCAAAAATAATAACATAATAGTAATATTTTTGGACTTTTCTTGATTTTCTAATTGTTTTTTTTAGGATTTTTGGTTTAGAGAAAATAAAGAAATGGCATATGTGTTATCAAATTAATAGAGATCATCAACGGTTAGTCCATGTAGCAATGTAATCAGACTAAGCAGATGGAATGAAACATCGGTTGTTTCTTGCGTTACCATCATAGTTTCTATGAATGATTGATGTCCTGCATTGAATCATGGTTAATTTCTTTTCCATATGGCTTAGTTGCATTATAAACATCATGAGTAGGAAGAATGTTCTTGTCATGGGAAGGGATCAACCACAGCTAGCTTTTCTTTGGTTGGCAGGCCTCCATAACTGTCCCTATCACACTAGCAAATTAATTAGATATTTCAACCCAGGCCATTACTGTCCTGAGCTATCCATTAGCATCTTTATATGTGACTTGCTGGTATGTGTATGATTTTGCTTTATCTGATGTTGTATCAGATTCATCTCCTAAAATTGTTTTCATTCTTTAATATTGTTTTGATTTTAAACCAATTGACTCAACATTAGTTTGATTAACAAAAATAGTTTGCTTGGCTTTAGAAAATCTTTTGGTTGGCTTAGAAAATGTAGTTTTCTTTTGAAAGTTTTGTGGAGGTGTAGCAAAGGATGTTTGTACTTGATCATGTTTGTTTCTTCTGGGCATGTGATCATATTCATCATAAGAATTATAATCATGATTATAATAATTTGATGGATGTGATCTTCTATGATAGCCAGTATGCCAAGTATTTTTCCTATATCTATCACACTTATGTTGTGTGTATGACCTAGGATAATGTCTTGATGCCCAATAATCATGAATATCATAATGTTTAAAATCATACATATGCAGATGTGATCGAGGAGTAGAGTAGCTATGACATCTGTTGTAGTACTCATGCTCCGATCTTGGTGAGTACGACTCTGATGGATGATAAGATCTTCGACCTCTTCTGTGTTGTTGTTGGATCATATGAGGCTGGTGCAACCAAAACAACACTTAGAATATTTTTGAGGTACAATTGAAGAAGTCTTTCGAAGACAAGTTGAAGATCTTCCGAAGCTTAAGTATGAAGAACTTCCGAAGGAAAAATTAAGTCTAACGAGACTAAGTAGTTTTACTTCCAAAGTATATGAAGAACTTTTGAAGGTAGAACCAAGTCTTCTGAAGTATATGAAGACCATGTAATTCTCCTTCCGAAGCATTCACACTTAGAAGATCCAAGACAAAGTCTTTCGAAGAATGAAGTCACAAAGACTTGCAATAGACTTGGAAGAAGTTGATTCTTCCGAAGTATAAATGGCCTCAGAAGAACTTATTCTTCCGTTGCCATTTTGACTTTGGAAGAATCAACTATGAACCAGTGGACATAAGTATGGGCTGTCTGACATCCGCTGACAACACTGATACACTGCATGGCGTTTTTTCACTCCCATGTAGTTGACCATACTTTAATTCACTATTTACCTTTTTCACTTAGTATAGTTACCATAGTTAGTTGGTGACAAAAGGTAAGTCATGGACCTGTAATATAGGATATTATTTTATCTTAAATATTTTACTTCTAGCAACGTAGTATTTGCTTAGCGGTAAATTCCAACTGGTTTTCCAAGTATAACCGGCTGTAGATAGTAGTATATATAGTTTCTCATTGTAACTTATGTAACCATGATTGTAAGAGTCTTGTAATACTGAGTTGAGAAATAATATATACAAGTATCTTAAAAACTGTTCTTGTGTTCATTAACTTATTATATTATTGTCAACTTAGTTATAGATTCCTCTTCATCAACCGAGTTAGACTTAGTAAGTTTGTGAGATACAAAACTTGTGTTGAGAGACCAACAATGATCCTGCAATTGGTATCAAAGCTTTTTAGGCTTTTGATTATGAGATCTAACCATCCCAAATCACCCTCGTTTCTTTACACTTACTCACTTCACTCAAATGGCTCTTAACCAAAAGTTTTCTGAGTCCAAGATAGGAACCATGACCAAGGCTCCTATCGTCACCCCTGATGATTTTGGATCCTGCTGCAAACATATTGAAGGTTTTATCAAGTATCAAGACAGCCGCATGTGGAGATCTGTCACTCATGGTCCTTATAAGCCAAAGGTGGCGGACCCGGCCGGTAATGGCGCTATGATTGAGAAAGCTATTGAAGACTACTATGATGAAGACTTCAAAAGGATGGACATCGAATACAAAGCACTAACCGTGATACTTACTGCCATACCAAACTCCATAAAGGCAGGCTTTAAGCAATGCGAGACCGCCAAAGAACTCTTTGATGCTTTGCAGCTGATGTACTCTGGTTCCACCGAATCAAAGGAAAACAAGAAGGATATGCTGAAGCAGAAGTTTGAGAACTTCACTTATTTTGTTGGTGAGACCTTGAGCCAACAATACTTCAGGCATATGGACTTGATCACCTCTCTTCAGACTATGGAAGTTGTTCTTGAGAAAAGAGACATAGTCAGAAAATTCATGAGTGCACTTCCTCATGAGTAGACTTTTTATTAAGTCTCAATCAAAAGAACTGAAAATCTCAACACTCTCACTATGACTGAATTGTACAGAATCCTTGATGGATACCGTATGGAGATGGAGACTCAGAAGAGCCACCGGATGAACAGACACTCAAATCCTACAGTCAACAATGCTCTAGATGTTGCTAAAGGATCAAGAACTCCCCAGCCTCAGTTGTACCTGAACTACCCCTAACAGCTGTCTTCCTCTACTGGGCCATACATCACTTTCCTTGAGACACCTAGGTCTCAACAGGCTCAACACACTCCCTTCCAGGATAGTTGTGCCTTTGTTTTAGGGAGTGAGCACTCTGGAGATTTTCAATATTGTTCTGATGATCTAGAGTGTTTCAGCCTAGATGATATTGAATATATGGACATTGTTCAACAAATGGCTCTTTTAACCTATAGAGAAAAGAAGATCTTTAAAAGAATCATAAGGTAGTTTCCTCAGAATCCAACTAATAGCAAATTTAGGTTTGACAAGAGAAAGGCCAAATGCTACAATTGTAACCTACTTGGTCACTTTGCTAGGGAATATAAAGCTCCAAGATCTAATCCTGGAACAGCTCAAGCCTCCCAACATCCTGCTACCTTAAAGGCTGCAACCAAACCCACTGAGCCACAAATTGCTATTGTTGTTCAAGAGCTTGACTGGAGCTTTATGGTGCAAGATGTCACTCCTACTCAAGCTCTCATGGCTGGAACTGAAGACAGCAAGGTATATGAACATCTCTATACTCCAGCCTGTATTGCTAAGGTTAAATTGTATCAGGACTACAACATGGAAATTAGATCTGATATTGAGGCTTTAAATATCCTAAAATCTAATTTTAAGAGAGCAGAATCTGACTATAAACTCAAAATAGAAGAGTTAGAGAAAATTGTGTCCTCTTTAAAACGTGAACCTACCAACTATAGGACTTAAATAAAAGATCTAATATCCAAGTTGACTGAAGCTCAAGCCCAACTAGTCATAGTTGAGGCTAAAGCAAAGAAGTATGCTATTTAAGAGCTTAACTTCAATACCATTATAGCATCATCCTCCCACTCCAAGGTATGCTATTAAAACAAAAGTGGGTTGGGATCTAATGAAATTGCTCCATCATACTCTCTTGTGTCTATTAGATAGTTAAGATGTGGTACTGATAAGCAAGAGGTTCCAACTGCTGACCCACTACCTAGTGAGCAGAAGAATGATGCAATAATGGAAACCACCACAGAGAAGGATAAGGTAGAAAACCTCATCCCCACAGTTGATAAACCCTTGACCACCAAAGCCAGAAATAATTAGATCAGGGTAGTAAGAAAAACTGCGACAAAGGTGGCTGAGACTAAGATGAAGATAGACCTAAGGTAAAAGGGTGTATTCATCTCAGCTAGACTCCAAGTGGTTGGAAGTTCTGATTCAGGAAAGGAGAGTAGTACTAGCACTCCTATCCAGCTGAAGGATTAGAAACTAAAGGGAAAGGCTGTTGAAGAAGAGAAAAAGTGCAAGAAACAACAACCCACATGTCCCACCAAGATTAATATTGAGTGCATAATTTATGGCCTGCATAATCACATGGCTAAAGATTGTTACTACAATCCAGCAAGCACACATTATGAAACCAATGTTAAGAAAGAAGGAGTTAAGGATGGTTTCATATTTGGACCTTAACATATGGTCCAAGTGTTAAAGAACAGAAAGCTTGTTTTCAAAGCCAAGTTGCTTTCGAAAAAACTCATTCTTCCAAAAGGAAAATAGCTTCGGAAGACAAGCCAAAGAACAAACAAAGAAACAAAAACATTTCCTTGAAACCTTAAAAGAAGAATGCTGTTTCGGAAGAAAAGGTGCTGAAAACTTCTTCCGAAAAGAAAGAAGCTTCGGAAGCAAGTCACGCTACACAAGCCTCCTGAGGCTCATCAACACATGTCAACCATAGGATGGAATAGAAGACCAGAAAAGATGCTGCATCCCAAACCTCTTCTTTACAAACTATAATTGAGCCCCCATGCATACAATTTGGTTTAGTTATATCATCTGCATTGGAAGAACCCAAGACCAACAAGGCTTGGGTTTCCAACAATAACTAATCATTTCACCTTATATGCAGGGACATCCACATGACAAGAATGGAAATGTCTGGATTATGGATAGTGGATGCTCCAGGCACATGATAGGAAACAGATCTCTCCTACAACAATTTGAACATTTTAATGGAGGTCTTGTTCAGTTTGAGTTGAAGCCGGAGGATACATTTCTGGTAGAGGTAGTGTATCCAGTAGTAAGTTAAATATTGACAAAGTAATCTTTGTCAAACAGCTTGAACATAATCTCTTGAGTGTTTCTCAATTCTGTGATCAAAAGCACTAAATGCTTTTCACAGAACATGAGTGCATTATCCTCAAACCCAAGATGACAATTCCTTAGGAATTAGAGCTTCTTAGATCTCGCAGGAGAGGGGAAATGTACAAGCTTGATATGAACAATGCTTCTCCACTAGGTGAAGTATCATGCTTTCTTTCAAAAGCTAATAGTGATGTGTCAACTCTTTAGCATAAAAGAATATGCCATGTTAATTTTAAAACCATGAATAAGCTGGTTAAAAATAATTTGGTGCATGGTGTGCCTAAAAAGGAATTTTTCTGCAAAGATAACTATGTTGCTTGCCTGAAAGGAAAGCAATACAAGGTTTCTCATAAATCCAAAGAGGTTAACTCCATCACCACTCCATTACACTTCTTGCACATGGATCTTTTACGACCCACAAGTATAATGAGCGTTGGAAGGAAATCATATTGTCTTGTGATTGTTGATGATTTTACAAGATTTACATGGGTATTCGTTTTAAGAACTAAAGATGAAATGGCTGAAACTTTAAAATCTTTTATTCTTAAAATTGAAAATCAAAAGGATCACAAGGTAAAAATCATAAGAAGTGATCAAGGGACTGAGTTTAAGAATCAAGTTCTTGACTCATTCGGAAACTCAAAAGGGATCACCAGACAATACAGTGCTCCTAGAACTCCTCAACAAAATGGTGTAGCTGAGAAAAGGAACATGACACTTATTGAGGCTGCAAGAACTATGTTAGCTGATTCAAAGCTACCTCTAACTTTCTAGGCAGAGGCAGTCAGCACTGCATGCTATGTGCAGAATAGGGTTGTTATTGTTAAGCCCCATGGAAAGATCCCTTATGAGTTATTGAACAAGAGGCCATCGTTCATTGGCTTTCTAAGGTCCTTTGGTAGCAGGTGTACCATACACAACACAAAAGACAATTTAGCAAAATTTGCTAAAAACTCAGATGATGCTATCTTTGTTGGATATTCCTCAACCTTTATTGCTTATAGAGTGTATAATATCAAAATTCAACAATTTAAGGAATCATCCAACATTGTTGTTAATGAGAACACTCCTTGTGTTATAGGGAATGGCCCTGATCATATCTTCAATCTAGAATTGTTTCCAAACTATTCTAAACCATCTTGTGAGAATGTTTCAGCTAGAACAGGATCTCAAAATGACATCTATGAAGATCAAATGTTTGAGTTACCCAAACCTATTCCCAGTTCTCCAAGATGAATTGAAGAACAAGCTCCCACTACTGGAAGTCGTGAAAGCTTGAACATTTCAGGAAATCATGGAGCTTCAACAAGTTGTCAGCCAACTAAGCCTCAAAACTCATCAGCTGACAACTCTAGCATTCAACACCAAGCTGATGAAGACAATAATCTGGAGGAACTGGAAACTACTGATACTACTTCTCAGCAGAATATCATTGATGATGTCATACATTCATTCAATCAGTCCTCATTGAATGAGTGTGAGACATCAGTTGGTCAGGGTGTTTAAAACCCTGAGCAAAACTTCTCTAATCTGGATCTATCAATGCAACTAGATGTGATCCCTAGGCTCAGGAAACACAACATTCACCCAGCTGAGAACATCATTGGGGATGTCTTAGAAGGTGTGAGAACCAGTCAGACCCATAATGGGAATGCCTGCTTGTACTCATGCTTTCTCTCTCAAATGGAACCAAAGAAGGTGGAAGAAGCCATCAAGGACAACAATTGGATTGAAGCTATGCAGGAGGAGTTGCTTAAGTTCAAGAGGCAAAAGGTATGGAACTTGTGTCCATTGCCACCTGGCCAAGTCCCTATTGGCACCAAATGGGTGTTTAGAAATAAGAGAGATGATAGAGGTTTGATCATCAAGAACAAAGCAAGACTTGTTATTCAAGGATACACACAAGAAGAAGGAATACATTACACTGATGTCTTTGCACCTGTTGCAAGACATGAGGCTGTGAGAATCTTCCTTGCTTTCGCAGCATCCAAGAACTTCACTATCTATCAACTTGATGTCAAATGTGCATTTTTATATGGGGATATTGATAGAGAAGTCTATGTGTTTCAGTCACCTGGATTTGAAGACTCATAGCACCCGAACTGTGTGTGCAAACTATATAAAGCTCTCTATGGGTTGCATCAAGCACCTAGGCTATGATATGAGACCCTATCTCAGTTTCTTCTTAGGAATGGCTACACCAGAGGCACTATAGACAAGACATTGCTCATAAAGAAGTATGGGAAAGACATGCTACTTGTTTAAGTCTATGTTGATGACATCATATTTGGTTCCTCAAATGACCAAATATGAAAAGACTTTGAAAGCATCATGAGGAAGAAGTTTGAGATGAGTTCAATAGGAAAGATGGATTTCTTCCTTGGAATACAAGTGAAGCACATGGAAGAAGGGTTCATCATTAATCAATCTAAGTATGTCAAGGACATCTTAGAAAGATTTGAGATGAAAGATTGTAAGCCAGACAAGACACCCATACCCAGAAATCACAATCTTTGTCCTGATTCTGAGGGGGAGGATACTGATCAGCATTAGTACAGGGCGATTACTGGATCTTTGATGTATCTTACTGCAAGTAGACCTTATATCATGTTTTCAACCTGCATCTGTGCAAGATATCAGGCTGCTCCGAAGGTGTCTCACCTAATTGCTGCTAAGAGAATTCTTAGAGACTTTAAAGGAGCTCCCAAACTGGGTCTCTAAGAATAAGGACTTCACTCTCTATGGTTACACTAACAGTGATTATGGTGGCTGCAACATCAACAAGAAATCCAGATCCGAAGGATGTCAATTTCTTGGTGGAAGGATTATCTCCTAGCAATGCAAGAAGCAATCATGTGTCCCTACATCAACTGCTGAAGCTGAATACATTGCTGCTGCGAGCTGCTATGCTCAACTACTATGGATTCAAAATCAGATGCTGGACTATGGTTTCAACTTCATGCAAACTCCTATCCACATAGACAACAAGAGTGCCATGTCTATCACAGAAAATCCGGTCAAGCACTCCAAGACAAAGCATATCGACATCAGGTATCATTTCATTAGAGATATTTTTGAGAAAAAACTAATAAAGCTAGTCAAAGTGAATTCAAATGAATAATATGCTGACTTGTTCACCAAAGCCTTTGATGAACAAAGATTTAAATATTTAATTACAGCTATTGGGATAATTAACATTGACTAGTTCTTCTCTTATGAAAAACCCTTTTAAAATATGTCTTGTCTATGTTGTCTAACTACACTCTAATCCCTGATACAAAAGGCATTTTTCAAAAATCTAAGTGTAAATACTTCGGAAGAGAAATTTACCCTTGGAAGAAATCTTTATTCTTCTTCCGAAGGCGAATTCCTTTGCCTAAATATTATCTTCCAAAGAGTCTTTAGCCTCAAAAGAACAATTGATCATAGATCAAATTTACTTCCGAAGCTTACTAACTTCTATTCTCAGAAGAAGATTGTACTCTAGGAAGCAAACTTGTCATTGAGACATGGTTTGCTTTCGGAAGTAAAAATGACTTCGGAAGACAATATTGAGAAACACAAGTGTTTTCTCTCGGAAGCAAGTTTACCTTCGGAGAACATCTTTACTGTGTAACGAAGATCTTTGGGCCCCACTCTGTAAAAGTAAGATTTTATTAATGATTGTGGGAATATTTTAAATGTTTTATCTTACCGCCTCTGTCAAATCGAAACCTAAACTGTCCTTTCATCTTATCGGTTTGCCTTTAAACCACCATTTAAAATTTCCGACTCTCTCTCTTTACTTTCTTTACCATAGCAAAAGCCCCAAATTACCACCATCTTCTTCACTCACTCTCAAATTTCATCACTCCTACCATACCTTTTAACAATGGCCCTAAATCCCCAACATAATCAGGTCGCTATCCTTAATTCTTCAAAGGATGCCGACTTTGCCCCTGTCATTGAATTTCTGTCCCAATCGGCATACTTCACAGCCCTCACCGTTAACCCCACCATCTACTCTAACCACATGGCCGAATTCTGGGCCAAAGGTCAAGATGAAACGCTAAATGGTGAACGGGTTCATCCATTCGAGGATCTGTGGACTGGAGATCATCATTGCTGAATCAACCCTCAGGGAACATCTGGAGCTTCATGACGAGGGCGCCTCTACTGAATTCCTCAAATCTGAGTTTGAAGACACTTACACTCAGATGGGATGTGGCGACGATATGCACAAGTCTACAGTCTACAAGTTTAACATTTCCTATAATTGGAAGTTCTTGTTGCACATTGTCCTGCACTACTTATCCAATAAATCCGGGGGATGGGATCAAATCCCATATGATTTGGGCTTCCTAGTCCATGGGTTGGTAAAGGGCCTTCGCTTCAACTACTCAAGATTTGTGCTAAACAACCTAAGAGGCAATCTTACCCGGGATCCATTCTACATGTATCCCCGGTTCATTAAGCATATAATCAACTGTGAGCTGGACCAGGATAGATTACAATGTGCAGATATTCTACTAGTCCATCACATGCGGCCTGGCATCTTCAAGTGTTTGAAGAAGGTGTCCACCAAATTCTCAGGAAGATTCACCAATCTTTTTCTAGGTATGCGCGAGCCAACTGCTCCTGGTGACATCATTGCAAGCCCAGCAGGTAATGAACCCACACCAGACACCACCACTTTAATGCCAATCACTTCTTCCAACCCAGTCAAGATTATATACACTAGACACCCTAAACGAACCCCTGATCAATCTACTATGATTGTTCAGGTCCCCACTATTCTATCCAAAAAGGCTCGAGTGAAACTCAGGGCCCCCACTCAGCCAGAGGTCCAACCATCCTCCACCATTGACCTCAATGTCAGCATTGAGTCTCCTCAGTCTCAAGCTGACGAGCCCACAACCTAAGCCTTTAGCCCTTAGGGTGAGTCTCAACACTCCCTTGAGTAGCCAAAAAGGGACACCAACATCATCGGGTCATCTGCTCTCGCAAAAGAACCCGTAGGTGTTGACCAAGGTCCCGGGTCATTAGATTTAACATCCTTATCCCTCATTGACCTATCAACCCTACCTGATGAGGACATTATGTTCCATACGGGCCATGACGCTGATCTACCATACCACTCTCTAGATCAACTGAGCCCCAGAGAACGTCTATTGTCTAGCCCACATCAGCTATACTTAACTCAGGTGAATCAAACTGGTGTGGAGGTGACACATGTAGGCTCAGCTGCCACTACTGAGAGTGTTTAAATAACCTCTTAGGATAGTGGTAACATAAGTGGGACTGAGTCTATGGCAACCTTGCCTCTTGATGAATTTAAAAGAGACATCAGCAAGCAAGGGTATCCAAGGTGACGAGAAACCACAACTGGTGGTGATGATGAACATACCAGGTATGTTATCTCATCTCCTAATGATTCTCCAAAAGAAGATGAGGGTAGCCTAAAACTCATTATCAGAGACCTGATTTCTAAAGTCTCAAACCTTGAATCAAAGATTAAGACTTTAGAGGACAGGTCTGCCACTTAGCAACTTGAGATTGAAAATCTCAAGCCACAACTAGTTGAGACACAGATTGAGAAGTGTGTTAGGCATGTACATACTCAGGTTTTTTTAAGTTCTTCCTCTAACTCATCTACTTCTCAAGATGATGCTACAGAAAAGGGGGAGAATGTACAGAAACAAAGACATGAGGTACCCTGCCTTGCCATCACAACAACTTCCTTTGATGCCATATCTTCTTTGTACTCTACACAGCAACACCCAACAACTACCATGCCTCAACCAGCTCCCATTACTATCCAAGTGGATCCAAAAATTCTTATAAACCTCAACAGGTTTTTAACCACAATTTTGATAAGCTCATCCATTGAACAACCTTCCCCTGATGTAGTTGTTGCCTACTTTGGAGCTGAGGCGCTTCTAAGACTGAGTGCACCACCTACCTCTAAAAAGGAAGTTAGTCAACCTAAGGTCTTTATTAAACCCAAGATTAACTTCGAAGGAGATAGACAGACTCATGGCCCAGCAACCAATTTGGAAGGGACAGGTAGTGTAGTTCTAATTACTTCTGAAGCAGAAATACCTACAGAAGGAATAATTGAACTCTCTTCCTCGTCCAATCATCTGTTCATCATAAAGGCTATTCTTTACCTAGCCTCTGAGGTAAACAGTGAGGACTTCCTTACAACCCCTCTCTCCCAAACACCACAACTCCAACTCCACTCTCCCCAACCTGAATCTTCTAAACCTAAGTCTCCAAAGGCTGAATCTTCCTCTGATCCTAAGGGGAAGAGGAAGCTCACTGTTGAGGAGCTTCTAGAGGAGGAAAGGTTGGAAAAGCTTAAGAAGAAAGGAAGAATTGATACTGGGATGCTGTTAGCTGCAAGTAGCAAAGTAGCAGCTGCTCAAGAAAGTATCAACAACAAGAGGAGAGTGAAGGTTATTGACAGGCTCATTAGCCTGGGAGTAGTCAATGAAGACATCCTTCTACTCCTATTTGATGAGCTTGTAAAGATAGAGAAGGAAACCATGCAACAAAAAGAAAAAGAGGAAGCATCAACTTTGGCCGAAGAGGAGGAAAAGTGGAAGAGGAAGGATGATGCTATAGAAAAGGAAAGGAAGGAGAGAATAGCCTTTCTCTGCTCAAGAGGCTATTCTCAAGAGAAGCTGGCACCCTATGATTATGACACGATCTTGTTTCCTTTTCGCGAAAAGCAAGATCAAATCAACAAAGAGAGGAAGAGGACTGCTAGGGAAAAGCTGAAGGAGAGAAAGAAGAAGGAGGAAGAAGCATAACTTGCCACTGCCAAGAAGGTGGGAGATAAGGAATGGATGAAAGCCTATCTCAAAGCCCATGGCTTTACCGGCAGGCAAGTGGGTCCTATATCTGAGAAGACCCTACAGTGACATGTCAGTGACATCAAGGCTGACATTTGCTTAGGAAGAAGGCAGGAGGTAAGTCAATTATCAAGTGTTTAGAAGAAGGCATCCAAACCAACACCAATACCAAAACCAGCACTACCTACACCCACACCTCTTTCCTTCCCCATCAAAACCAAACCAACCATTGAGCCTTACACCCCTAAACCCACACCATCAGCCTTAACTACACCCTCACCCACTGCTTCCCAACAACCACCACCACCACTTATCTTTAAACCCAAAACATAACCCAGAACCCAATCTATGCCCATACCATCTGTTGAACCTTCTAAGCCCTTGACCTTGGTAGAATTCAAGAAGATCAAGAGGAAGCTCATCTACTGCATAACATTGAGTGACATCTCTTGTAAGGAAGAGTCAATTAAGCTCAAATACATTGATGGCTCTTCCAGTTCCCTCATAAGAGATGCATTCCTTGATCTACCTAGGGGAGCACAGGACCAAGCATTCCAACTTCTTGCAACCAACTCAGATATTCTTATGGAAGAAGAAAAGAAGATAAGAAGGAGGCTGGTGACCCTACTGGACACTAGGAAGGGGGACAAGCTTTCATCCAAACCCCTCAATCCTAGAAAATAAATAGTCCAGTGGAGGTTCGATGAACCTTCCCACAACTTTGCTGCGGAAACAGAGAATGGTGAGGTAAATAGTGTTGATACCTCATCTCTTTTACACTCCAGCAGATTTAACCTTGCTGAGTTAGTAGAGAAACCATTCTCCAATCCCTCCAACTCTTAGGTTGCTACTTACATCAGAAATCATCTGAGCAGTCTTTATCTGGCTGAGCTTACAAAGAAGGCCAAGACTAAAGAAGAGTTGAAAAGAAGACCAAAGGATGAGGAAGAGGGTACAACTACAAAGGAAAACCATTCCTTCAGATGGTTGAAGGCTCAACTTCTGATCCTATAGTTAGATGGGAGTATGACTACAATTCCCATCAACTAACTCTCTTTAGAGGGACACAACAAAGGGTGCATGTCATTCAAAACAACATACTTGATCTACTATCTACGAATGACTTGTACCAGCTCCTCACCACCACATCAATGAAGAACAAGAAAATAGATAAATAAATTCTTTCCCTGATAATGAAGACATTAAGGAGTAGAAGGAAGTGAAATTTTGGTAGCATCAGCCTAGGGGGAGTTTGTTGGATCATATAAGGCTGGTGTAACCAAAACAACACTTAGAATATTTTTGAGGTACAATTGAAGAAGTCTTCCAAAGCTAAAGCTGCTCTTCCAAAGACAAGTTAAAGATCTTCTGAAGATTAAGTATGAAGAACTTCCAAAGGAAAACTAAGTCTTCTAAGACTAAGTAGTTTTACTTCTGAAGTATATGAGGAACTTTCGAAGGTAGAACCAAGTCTTCCGAAGTATATGAAGACCAAGTAATTCTCCTTCTGAAGCATTCATACTTAGAAGATCCAAGACAAAGTCTTCTAAAGAATAAAGTCACAAAGACTTGCAGAAGGCTTGAAAGAAGTTGATTCTTCCAAAGTATAAATGGTCTCAGAAGAACTTATTCTTTTGAAGCCATTTTGCCTTCAGAAGAATCAACTATGAACTAGTGGACATAAGTATGGGTTGTCTGACATCCACTGATAACTCTGATACACTGCATGGCGTTTTCCCACTCCCATGTAGTTAATCATACTTTACTCTTTACCTTTTTCAATTAGTACAGTTACTATACTTAGTTGGTGACAAAAGGTAAGTCATGGACCTATCATGACTGCCTAATCTAGGATTATTATTTTATCTTAGATATTTTACTAGTATTTGCTTAGCGGTAAATTCCAGCTGGTTTTCCAAGTATAACCGATTGTAGATAGTGGTATATATAGTTTCTCATTGTAACTTATATAACCATGCTTGTAAGAGTCTTGTAATACTGAGTTGAGAAATAATATATACAAGTATCTTGAAAACCATTCTTGTGTTCATTAACTTATTATATTATTGTCAACTTAGTTAAAGTGAGACTTAGTGAGTTTATGAGATACAAAACTTATGTTGAGAGACCAACACCAATCCTGCAGTTGTGATATAGGAGAGTTGTTGTATGAGCACTTTGAAGTGGTATGAATCTCCATGTCACAGTTTAAGCAGTAAAGAGTAGGTCTGGATCTTCTTCCCTTAGGATTGAATTATGAAGTTGGATTTTATTGGAACTTCAGAGCCATTTGTCTTGGTTGTTTTTGTTGCTTTCTCTTGTGAGGACATATATATGTATCACTCTCAGTGTTTTTACACTCAAACGTGTTGTGTGAATCTGAATTGCATGTCTTGTAAAGAATTGGTTGTTGTTTTAAAGTTTCTAATGTAGCTTATGAGGTTGATGGTTGGTTTGGGATCAGGTGTAGAAGACTTGGTCTGACTTTTCTTATTTCTTTTAGATCTGGTTTTCTTCCTCTTGACCTGTTCTTTGATTTCTTGTACCTCAGGCTTTTGCTTGTTCTTTAACTTCATCTTAATTTTTGCCTTCAGTTCGGCCTTTGTTAATTCTGGTTCAAGAAATCCAGCTGGTTTGAATTTCTTATATAGAACTATAGCCTTTTGTTTGTTGTCAGGCTTTACTGCTTTGGGTTTCTGTGGTTGTGTTTGTTTTGGATTGATTTCTTCAATGACATGGTTAGTACATGTCAATATTGCTTTGATTGGTTGGTTGGTTTCTTCATCACTGTCATCACTTGTAGGATCTCCATCTTGACCATCACAGGTATGAAAGGTTTCCTTCTATGGTGATTCACGTTTGAGGTACAGCTTTGATGCTATTTTAGGAAAAGTGATTTGAGTGATAGTAGATGGTTTGTCTATTGGTGGATGATCATGCATATTTGAATCTTCTTTGATTGTACTTGTCATTGAAGTTGGCATTTTTGTGTAGTTATCATTGTAAGGAGGAGGTACAACATGTTATGTAGTTCAAGCACTCTTTTTCTGATCTCTTTGTGTATTAAGTAGTTCTTCCAACTTGCTAGCAGTTAACTTTAAATTCTCAAGTTCAACATCTGTTGATGAATGATCTGCTTTTGTCTTTGTTACAGACTCGGTGAGTCTTGTAACTTGAGCTTGAAGACTAAATCTTTCTCCAAGGAGTTTGTCCGCATCCTTCAGTAGAGAATTGATTTTATCTTCAAAGGCTTTATGTTGTATCTTCAATTCTGTATTTGTAGCCTTTTTTGTATTGATTGCTTGATTTAGATGCTCAATGTGATGTTGCAAGTCATTAATTGTTTTGGTTGTACTTGCTTCTGATATTTTGGCTTTAACTTTAGCCTTTGTGTTTGTTAATTTCACAAAGAGTTCAGTTGCTTGAGCATTCAGCTTGTGCTTTTCTTTAAGCAAGTTATCAACTTCTTTCTCTAGTGAACTGATTTGATTTGCAGAAGTTTGTAGTTCCTCTGCATGTGAAGCTCTTTCCTACTTTATCATGTATGTTAGATTGTTGCAATATTTCCGATACGTCTGTACTTCATCTATACATGCTAATGAGCACAGATTAATCTTTATGTCTTCAGGAATTTCAGGCAATAGAGGAATGTTTGTGTTGTTGATGTTTGTGGTTTTTGCAAGCTCAGCAGTTAACTCTTCAAGTTTGATTTCTTGTTGAACCATTTTGTCTTGCAACTGGTACATCTCTTGAGCTAAACTGGTGTTTTATTGACTCAATGTCTTGATTTGTGCTTGATCATTTCTTTGATATTGTTCTATCTCTGACCTATATTTGATCAAATCATTAGACAATGTGTAGTTTAAGTTTGCAAGATTACACGAATGTAAATGCATTAGTTGTTTCTCAATATGACGGGTGTACAACTGAATGTTTGTCTTGTCAAACAATGAATTGTTGTTATTGTTTGATATGCTGCTGTTGTTTGGTTGACTACAGCTTTTGTTTGATTTGCTGCTATTGTTTGGTTGATTTTAGCTTTTGTTTGATTTGCTGCTATTGTTTAGTTGGTTGCAGTAGCTTGGTTAGCTCTGTTTGAATTCCTGGAACCTCTTTCTACCTGCAGCAAGAAAGATAGCTTGGTTTCTCGAAACACGAATATTAGTGAATGATGTTAAATTTTCATTTTGTTTAAAAACAAAAATGATTAAAAAATTGTTTTTGTGTTTCAATCAGAATCAAATTTTAAACTTTTAATTGAATCCAAAGAATGTCAAAACTCAATTTAATTAGATCGGCCTAATTAAAGAGTTAACTTGGTTCAATTACAATTTAGTTAAGCTAGACTAAGATTAATCTAGCTTAATTTAAAATGTAACAATATCTGGATCACCCCAATTGAAATTAAATGATGTTATAAGTCCATTGTGTACAGATGGTACCCAAGTTGTATGTTTTGTTATTTACTCGTCCGCTGTGGACATTTTGAATGTTCACTGTGGACAATGTTGTGTATGCTCTTGTTCTTTACTCGTCCGCTGTGGACAGAAGTAAAGGAATGTGTTCTCTATAAAGCTTCTTACTCGTCCGCTGTGGACATTCGTAAGCGTCCACTGTGGACTTTCTTAAGTGTCCGCTGTTAGTTGTGTTTTGAAATGGATAAAAATGAAAGAAACGTCCGCTGTGGATGAATGAACATCCACTGTGGACAGATGAACGTCCGCTGTGGACAGATGAACGTCCGCTGTGCGCAGATGAACATCCATTGTGGAATTGATAAATATCCGTTGTGGGTGTTGTAAATCAGCTGTGGATGAGTTTCTTCATCAGCTGTGGGTGCAGTGATGTTTACTTGTCCGTTGTGGTCCTTATGCTTGGTCAATGTCCGCTATGGAGTTACTTACACGTCCGTTGTGGACCTTATGTTTGTACCTATGTCTGCTGCAGATTTACACGTCCGCTGTCCACAGATGACTGTCCACTGTGGACCTGTTGTGTCCGCTATGACTGTTGTGTCCACTGTGGACTGTTGTGCCCGCTGTGAACTGTTGTGTCCGCTATGGATAGATGTGTATGTCCGCTGTGGACTTGATGTGTGTGTCTACTATGAAAATTAACACATCAGCTGTAGAAATTTTTGTTCATCAGCTATGGATGATTTGTTCATCAGCTGTGAACGCTTAGAAAAATGGATGTTTGTCCGCTGTGGACTTAGTGTATCAGCCACGGATGTAATACATCAGCTGTAGACACTTGGTTGCACAAATGATGAAGATTTTTAGCTATGAAATTCGATTATGAATGGAATTTCACTCGCAAATACACAAATTGATGTTTGAGTGATTGTTGAATGATACTTGAATGATTGAATGATGAACAACCGAATCAAAATCCGGATTAAATCATGAATTTGGCTGAATTTGGAGATTTCAAAACAGTGTGACTTTGAAAAAGTCAAACTTCATGTTCTTGGATGAACAAACTTTTGATTCTTGGATTTCTGATGGAAATTGATAAAACCAAAAGTTATAACAGCTATAGATAAGTGATTCTAAGCTGAAATAACAAGCAATTTCATATAATCATCACCTAAACTCGGATTTAGATGACGAACTCATGAAGAACACAATGAAGAACAAAAACCTAGATATAAGAATCAATGTTCAAAAATGGATGATTTAGATGTTGATATTGATAAACAAACCTTAGATTTGATGTTTTTAAGCTAAAATCACTATAAACTTCAGATAAAAAAACATCAGATTCGTGATTTTCAATAATTTTTCTTCAAGAACAGTGAGCTTTTCTCAAGAACACAAAATTTTCAAAAATCTTCAAATTCAAGAGTTGTGGATGTTCAATTGATATGAAACTTTGCAGATGTGTTAGTTATCACAAACTAAAGCTATTAGAGGCTTAAGTTTGATCAAATAACAACAAAATAAAAATTTCATGTTCATGAGCATTTGAAGACTTAAAGAACAAGTTTGTTAAATTTTCAAATTAATGGCTCAAATGAACTTCAATTGATGTTAATACTTGCAGATCTTCATAAATAACAAATCTAAGCTAATGGAAGCTTGATTTCATCAAAAATACAACAGTAATTTGCAGATCAAACTTGTGGTTCAAATTTTTAAGAAAAATTTGAAGAACAAGGAGCCAAGGCTCTGATACCAACTATGAAAATTCAATACTGATGGATCGAACATTACAATCGTATTATTGTTGTTTATCAGATCTGTGATGCGGAATCTCATAGACCCGTTATGATTTCAAGTGAAGATCTATACAAGATTTAGTGTACGATGATGAATGAATGATGAACATTTTAAGAACACATATTCATAAATATTTCATTCATTCATATGGATGGTGATGCTAGGAGATTACAAAGGGAGTTTGTAAGAAAATTCTCTCTCACACACACTCAACCTAATTGTTTTTCTCACTAGATTAATTCTCTCTCATTTGTTATTGTTAGTGCTTCTTCCTTAGCAATGCTTGGAGTATAAAATAACTACACTTAGTCAATTTATACTCTTTATATAAATAAACAAAATTACATTTAAGTCCTATTGATTACACAAATATTGTTCTAAGTCTGATAAATTCTCTGTTGCTGATGCGTGACTGTCAGGTGCTAACGTCATTCAGGACGACCACCGATGTTGACTGTTGACTTTGACCACGGTTGACCAAGTTTGACCTTGGTCAATTTTCTTCTTTTTTTTATCATATTTTTAGCATAACTTCACCGTGTCAGTTTTGGTAATCATCATGAGATTCGGCACCTAGGTTTTGGTAAGTATCATCTTCAAATAGTCTAACAGATAACTTTGATGATGATAACTTTGTATAACATCTATTTGACATTAAATAAGTGTGTCAAAGTTTGACCTTTCAAAAGTCAAAATTATTTTTAAAACTCACTATTTTATTACATGCATACCAATCAAACTGATTTTTCTCATTCTTTTGTGTTATAATCATGTTATTGTGTTATAATCAGGTTTTGGTAAGTATCATCTTCAAATAGTCTAACAGATTTTTCTCATTCTTTTGTTTGCACTGTCATTGTTCTGTTCACTTTAACATTTTGCTCTTTTGTGCTGATGCTATCAATTCATGTTTGGAATGACTTGTTCACCAATGTGATACAAATATTCATCCAGACTTGGCAATGGCATGCTGTGCATATAAAAACCTGCATTGACTGAAACACACTTATATTTTAAAAAATTTTGCCCACCAACATAGCTGTGTATTATATTTTTGTTTCTTTAATACTTAAAAAAGTCAATCAACTTTACAAACATTAAAATCAAATATTTTTGTATTTTTGATCATTTTTTGAATGTCTTTTAGAGAATTTTTTGAAAATTTTAATTACTCCCCCTAAAGTTTATATCCCACAAGGATAAAAACTTTAAAGATCTAAAAATAAGAAAATGTTAATGACACCATCAAAAATGTAAAATGAAATCAAATATTTTTATATTTTATGAATATTTGTTGTACGTGAGTATAGGAGTATACCTTTTGTGAGATCATAATAGTGTAACTTCACATATGCAAATATTTTCAGAAGATTGCACATAGTCATACACATATTGATTGTAGGTATAATTATCCACTTAAACTCAAGCAATGGTTTATATATTGTTTATACTTTATGGTATTTATCATGTTTTATGTTTATTGATCATTCTCTATGCCTCACACTCAGAAGCATAGGTATATCAACTATTCGCATGAAATGCATGGTAGAACTTTGTTATAAATTACTTGACTAGGTCATTTAAGTTATGAAATATCATGTTACGATAGGTGAGGGGAATCCCTTTGGGATTTATCTAATCCTTTATACGCTCCATTTGGATTTGATTCTCTTTGGGATTCTTTTGTATGTAATCCAAGATGGACTTTATTGTGCACTCACTTTGGAATGTGTTCCTCGTTGGGAATCTTTTTGGATCTAGTTCTTTGCATAGCAAAACAGAGGAGAAACTGATGTGGGTGAATGAGATTCATAAAGTATCATTACCTAGTGTGTTTAAGTTACTACACACACCCCCACTTGAATGAGTTAGTTCTTACGCATACCCTAAGATGATAGTTGTTGGTCCATTTGATCTATAATTAGTGCAAATGATCTATAAAACATAGTAACCCCACTAAATAAACATAAAACTATGAATGACACATGAGAAAGTTTCAAATATTTTCAATAATCTCCAAACTCACACAATAAACATGAATCAAAGGCTCAAATATGATAACAATAGACTTCCAGCCACATACATAGAATTGCAATATCAGTGTTTCACTATTAGGGATTGTAAAAACTTACTTACAATGAATGAAACTTTCAATATATAAGAAGACTGTAGTTTCCCTGATAGTTTTGCTAGACAGCAAAACAGTCTTGACCATAACCTAGTTTCACCCGGGGATGAAACACAGTTTCGCCGGGTGAACTAGATCAGCTGACTAAGAGCGAAACTCAGTTTTGCTCATAGTTTCGCTGGGCACATAACTTACAAAATACAAATACAAAATAAGTAAAATAACATTTAACCTATTACATTAATAAACAAAATAAACATAATAAAAATAGTGAGTCCAACCTATACTAGATCATCAATACTCCCCCTAGGTTGGACCTCAACCGCTTGATCTTCTGATTCAGCTCTGGTTCTTTCTTCAACAATCTGAGCTTCTTCTGCAACTTTGATAGATGTTTCCTTTTCAGCTCCAGCTGTCACACCCCGGGCCCAGGTTGAGTGGGACGTCACAGACTGGCAACAACATATGGCAGCGGAAACAAACCATCATAAGAGCACAAAAGGAGAGAACATCACATGGCATTAATGTTTAAAGAAAAACCGGGCTAGAAGTAGGTCTAGCCACCAATACAAGTACATAATTCATCGGTACAAATTGTTTCCAACAATAATAAATGTAAATTGTTCAAATTGTTTAAAAACAAAACAAGCCAATGCCATGGGTCACGGTGCTAGGTCAAGGTCTTCTTCAATAGCTAGACTCCCATCAAGGATTACCTGAAACATGCTCAAAAGAAATTTGTGTCAACTAAAAAGTTGGTGAATTCAAGTGCTTAAAGTTCAAAAACAAAAGGATTCAAAAGAATCCACATTTGATTTAAAAGTCAAAGATCATAGTATCATAGTTGTGGGGATCACAATCAACCCTGCACTCAGTCCTGGCTAGCCTCTTCCAAAGTTATGTTATACCGGCTAATCCCGAGGGATGAACTGAGCCTCATATGGTGGACCATACCTGCCTGATGGTTCACCTTAGTATCTTATTAAAACTTGTCACATGCCACAAACAACCCCGTAGGATCTCAGTGTGGTACCCTTCCCGCTCATCAAGGAAGGCACTGTGTGTGGGGGATTTCCCAAGTAGATCTACCCATATAAAACAAGCGGTTCACACAAGAATTAATGATCGTGATAAAAGTAAAAGTAGGTTCTAACATTTCCACAACATATAGCAGCATATTATAGCACAGAAAAGTTCAGTTTAAACAGAGCATGCTTCACCCCAAAAACAGTAGTAAAAAGGGGACACTAGAACTCACCTTAAGTTCCAAGCAACGGGTTCTTCGAGTACCGGGAAAGTCTCAAGTCTAGCACCCTACCATCAAGATTAAGTGATAAGCCACTAATTCTAAGGTCACACGAGGTGGACAAAGTGTGTAAGAGGTTAAATGTTCAACTAGCTTATATTTGCTAAGGCTTGCATTTAAAAGTTTTCTTTTATAGAAAGCTAGGGTTTCTTAAGGGGAATTCTTGTTTTCACGCTATTAGGTCATCGACACAAGTTAAATTAAGTTTATCAAGTGATTACCAGTCCAAGGGGATCGGTTTATTGAAGTGTTGGCAGAATTTACAGTTTAGTCCCTCAAGTTTCAGAATTTACATTTTCTACCCTAAAGTTTGCTTCTTTACATTCAATGACCTTTATGACCCCATAACTGACTTTTGGGGTTAAATATTACATTAGTAATAAGTTAAACTCCCAAATTTTCCAGATTTTAAATTTGAGTTGGTGAACATATATTTTAAGTTACCGGTTACAGTAAAACCGAAGGTTTTTAACGGTTAAACATTAAATCTTATAGTTTTAAGTCTTAAGACTTTAAATATTATTTTAAGGAATTTTAACAAGCTTTATAATCTGACTAAAATGTATTTTCATGCCCTTTATGTTGAAAGTCTCATTTTTAAGTTTAACCTGTTAAAACGCGTTTTTACCCGAAATTGACCGTTTAAAAACTTGTTTGACCAATTTTTCACCATCATTAAGTCTTATAGTTCCTAACTTACAGAAATAACATGGTTTTCATGGATTTTGGTTTTATACCATTATTTCCAAGGCTTTCCTCCAAACGTTACCTGGTTAATACACGTTTTTAACTAAAAATTTCCATTTAAATTGCCTTTTGACCATTTAGTCAACAAATCAGATCTATAAAACTTTTTTAACCCATTTAGAGTGTGGAGTTCGTTTTAACATTGTTATACTCTAAGTTCTCTTATTTTTAAGTCATTTTACCACCTTTCGGGTCCCAAAATAAGCTCAACATGTCTACAATTCATACTTTTACTATTTTTCAGCCATTAAAATCACCTCGTACACTTAATAACACCCAAAAATTACTGAAATAATAACTCTAACTCATGGTTTTAACATACAACCCAAGAACAAGTTGTAGATAAGTGATTTCACCATTTAAACCCATTACACTTGTGTAAAACCTTACGGATCATGCTTAAACATTACCAAATCATTTTGTAACTTTCAAAGCAGGTTATTAAAAGTTTTATAAAACATTTATAAGCAGGTTACAAGCTTTGGTTCGGAGGCTACAAGGCACAAAGGTTAGATGGTGCAAAAGTCACCCAAAAAAAGGGTTTTTATGGTGTAACTCAAGTTCCACCCGTAGAATGACCAATATAACGTGTGAGGTGCCTCTAGTGAAGTTAAAAGCTCCTCAAGAACAAGATTATGGCAGAAAGATTCTGCTAGAACAAAGAAAGTAAGGCTTTTGGTAGATAAATGAAGGAATAACACAAGACATAGCTTAGTTCGGGTGTGTTGATGCTTACACTTGAATGGTTCTGATTTGGAGAGTTTGGAAGGACAAGATGAGTTGGAGAATCTTAAACTAAGGCTGGAGAATCTCGAACAAGGCTGGAATATCTCGAACTTGTATGAACCGTGCACCAAAAGCTGTCAAGATGCCACTTTCTCGGTTGCTTGGAATCGGTCGATGGTGGTTTGCGGTTGATCTTTGAATATGAGGCTGAAATGGAGAGGATTTGTGGTGTGCTATGTGTGTTTTCTGCTGGTGAACCGAGAGAAGAGAGAAGGAGTATGAGAGGTGAGAATGAGGGTGTGTGTTCAAATTTGCATGCAAAGGTAGTGGTGGAGGATGGTGGCAATTGTGGGTGGTGTAGAAGGGAATGGATTGGTGGGTTTGGGGCGGCCGATTTGGAGTGTAGTGGAGTGGTTTTATTTAAAATTTTTATTAACAATTGTTATTATGTAGTATAATGTATAGTATTTTAGATGGTAATTTTTAGTTAGTTGTTTAAGTATTAAGCATGCTTCTAACCGTGAATGGTGTGTGAGTGCACATAATTTAATTGTTTCAATTAAAATTAAATTTTGAAATGGACTAATTGACTTTCCCAGAACACGAAGTTATTCTATGCTAAGCTAGACTTAGCTAAATCATTTCAAATGGCACATAAAATAATAAGAATGACCATAATAGCAGTAACAATAATAACACTACTACTAATAATAATAATGATATTAACATTAATATTAATTGTATGGATAATGATGCAGGAGCTTAAAGGTTAGAATTATGACCTAGAGGTCGGTTGTTGCACCAGCAGTACTCACTTCCTCTCCCTGTACACTGGCCTTTTCAAATTGCTTTGTTAACTCCTGCACGTCCATCATCAAGTTTATATACTTTCTCTGGAAAATTTGGATCCTCAAAACCTGGTGGCTGACAAACATAAATCTCCTCATCAATTTTCCCGTATAGAAATGCACACTTCACGTCCATCTGAAAAACTTTAAAGTTCTTGTGAGTAGCATGAGCAAGAAAAATTTTGATATCTTTAATGCGGGAAACTAGAGCAAAGACTTCAGTGTAGTCAATTCCCTCCTCCTGAGCAAATCCCTAAACAACCATTCTTGCCTTGTTTCTTAGAACCACTCCTTGATTATCTGGCTTGTTCCTGAACACCCATTTGGCAACGATGGGATATTTGTTTGGAGGAAGATCAACTAACTCCCAAACTTTCAACTTCCTAAACTGTTGAAGCTCCAACTACATAGATTCAACCCAACTTGAGTCTTGAAGTGCTGTTGAGATATTTTTGGGAACAATTTTACATAAGAAACATGTATAGAGACATTCATTTACCATTCCAGATTGACTCTGAGTCCTCAATGGAACCAATGATGTAATCATGTGGGTGATCTTTTAAGGTTTTGAAGTTGGTGTTAAAGGTTAATGGATTGGATTGAGATGAAGATGTGGTTTGTGATGGTTGTGAAGGGGAAATTGGTTGTGATGTAGGAATTGTTTGTGGTGGAGGTGTAGGAGGTATAGGTGGAACATCAAATGGAGGTGGAGATGGAGGGTCAATTGGAAGTTATGGAAGAGGTTCAGGTCGAGGAATGATTTGCATATTGGTTTGAGGAACAACATCATCATCAAATACTAGAAGATTGAATGATTTGAAGATAGTGTTGGAGTCATAAAACCATTCCGGGTCTGACCCCATGTTTGGTGAATTAGACTCATGCCAATCATCATAAAAGGATTCCTGCATAATACGTGTTCTTTTGTTGTACACTTGATACGCCTTTTATGTGGTAGAATAGCCAACAAAGAAACATTCATCAGAGACTGCACCAAATTTTGACTTCTGTGCTTGAGTATTCAGCAAAGTACATGAGCAACCAAATGGACGAAAGAAATCAATCAAGGGTTTCCTTTTACAAAGAAGCTCATAAGGAGTCTTCATCTTGTCTTTCATAATAAGAACCCTATTTAGTACATAGGATGCACAGTTAACTGCTTCTGTCTAGAAAATGATTGGAAGCTTTGACCCAATCAGCATAGTTCTTGCTGCTTCAATAAGGGTCCAATTTTTCCTTTTAGCAAAACCATTTTGTTGAGGTGTCCTAGCAGCATTAAACTGTCTGAGAATCCCTTTGCTAGCACAGAAAGAATCAAAGATATGGTTTCTAAATTCAGTTCCATTATCACTTCGGATGACCATCACTTTCCTTTTGTTGATCGTTTCAACTGAAAGGATCAGCTTCTGTAGCTCTTCTGTAGTTTCTCCCTTGTGTGCTAGAAATCTTACCCAAGAGTATCTTGAGTAATCATCTGTAACAACCAAACAATAAGATTTCTTAGCAATGGATTTAACACTAATAGGACAAAATAAGTCGGTATGTAACAATTCAAGGGGTTTTGAAATTGTGTTTTCAAGCTTGAGCTTGTGTGGCCTTTTGTGCTATTTTCTTTGAGCACAAGCCATGCACTTTTCTACCACTAAAAAATCTTTAAGTGGTAGCCCCCTCACAAGATTTTTCTTAACCAACTTATATATATTTTTAAAATTAACATGTCCTAATCATCTATGCCACAAAAAGGATTCAGAAGATGAAGCTTTTGACAGGAGACATCTCATAGTTAAGGTGGATTCTTTTGATCCCATATCCAGCAGATAAGTATCATTCTTTCTTGGAGCACGCATGATCACTAAATCTTCTGGGATCATAAACTCTGGTTTGAGAAACAAGCATTCATTTGACATAAACAGCACAGGAATGTCTTTATCATAGATTTGTGATACACTCCACAGATTGAATGCTAGCTCTGGGACATAGTTGACTTTCTCCAGAGTCAAGGAACCATTTGAGACTTCTCCCTGACCAATCATCTTTCCACCCTTCTTGTCTCCAGCAATGCAACATATCCTCCATTTATTATGTGATAATTTGTAGGTAGGTCCTTCAACTCGGTCATATGCCTTGAACATCCGCTATCAACGTGCCAAAAGCTATTTACAACTTTTCTGGAATGATCCTAGAATTTGAACAAAAAATTTATTAAGATTTAGAAATTGGGACCCAAGTTGTGACTAATATAGGTCTCGGAACAGAAGATTTTTACAGAAAAAATAGTTTACAAAATGATTTAATTTACTTCCTAGTGAACTATTATTTACATTTCTCCTAACATACTCGGGGAAATGTTTAATTACATGATCATCCTTTACACATCTAAAACACTAAGATTTTAAACCTTTCTTCATATATATTGAGATAGGAGCTTGATCTATTAATATCTTTTCCTCACATTCAGACATATGTGAATCAGAGTTGCTATAAGAGTCATATGATTCTTTTAATATTTCTTTAGTATCCTTAATTTTAGCAGGTTCTGATTAATTTACATTAATATGACTAACATATGAGGAAGTTATCTCCTTCTCTTTAGGTTTAGAAATCCGAATTGGTGTAAAAGATGGAAGTGGATGAGTGAAGAACTTTTCAAAACAATTTGATTTTGTTTGTCTGTCTGAAGCTTTACTTGAATAAGCATCATTTCAATTAACACAAGCATTTGAAACATCATGATTTGATTCATAAACATCTAAAGATGAACAAGCTGGACTAGAGCTAGAACTACATATGACATTGTTTGTAATAGACATTTGGGAAACAAATCTACTTAAACTATTGTCTATTAAAGATTTTTTGGAATCAAAAATGCTAATACTAGAGCTACCCAGACCACTACTTGTACCATAATCATACTCCTCGCGAATCTCTTTATGATTTACTCCTTCTAAACCTGCATACAAACTGTTAGTATCTTTCTGAATTAATTCATTAGTTGGATGAGGTATAGGCATAGGTGAATAACGATAAGTACTCGAAGGAGGATAAACATGAGTGCTTTCTTCGCTTCCCAAACCAGCCTTAATTCTAGCCCCCGTTGTTTCTTGCAAAGATCCTTATGTTTCATCCCAGAGATTGTCCACTTTTCAAGTTTGGTTTTTAATTTGCTTGTTTCAAATTCAGCAAGTACCACACGTTCTGCTAAAGCATTTATTTCAACATTTCTTTGCAAAAGATTTCTTTTTAAATGCCTATTTTCTTTTAAAGCTTCATTTAACTTGATAAAATATTTTGACTCATTTGTTTAAGTTCTTTGTTAATTTGTTTTAATTCCTTTTCATATTCTAACAATAACCTGTTAGCTTTATAAACCCTGAATAAACGAATTTTGCAGGAAGGAGAACACATGTCTTGGATTACCTCATAAGGAAGTCCCATAACTACTTTTTCAGCAACTAGGGCTTTTTCGCATTGACAGATGGGAGTGTTCTTTTTGTATTCTTTCTCCTCCGTGGCTTTCTTCCTTGCTTCCTCAGATTGACTTCCCTCTTCCTCTCCTTGATCATAAATCTCCTGCTTTACCTCACTTGATTTTCCATCTTGTTGCTTCCCAACCTCAAGATCTTCACAAACTGTTACCTTTTTCCTATCTGCTTGTAACACCTGAAAAATTTTAAAAGACGAGAAAGAAAGAATAAAAGTGAAGAAAATAAGAAAATGTAATAAAACCCAAATAGAGGGGTTAAAAGTGTGCAAAGTACAAAATATAATATAATTTTGTACAAAAGCAACATGGCCGCCCATGCCATGTTACTTTTCACCTTTTTGCAGTCGGTTTTTAGAGAGAGAAAGCAGAGAACTCTCAAATTGTGAAGAAGGAAGAAGAAGAAACCGAATTCAAGGTAAGAATTCTTGGCTTTAAGTTGTTCTTGGCCGGCCTATGCCTCGGTTGTATGCTTATGTGTTTGTTTGTGTGTTCGGGTTGTGTGATTTGGTGGGTTTTAGGTGTTTAAACTCATTTGCAAACGGGTTTGAAGAATTCATACTCGAAGGTTGTCAAAGGTGAGTTCTAGAACCCCCTTTTTACATGTTTTACTGATTTTGGGGCTGGAAATGCATGTATGTATGTTTTTACGAAAATGGGTTTTGTACCCGTATGAATGTGTATGTGTGAATGTGGGTGGGTTATGATTTGGGTGATTTATGATGTTATGATGATTCCATGTGCATATTATGATGCTTTAATGCTAGAACTAAGTTAGAACATGTTGAATTGATGATGTTGGGACTGATTATGATGCTGATAGCGAGAGTTGGTTGCCCATGCGCCTGAAATTAACCCATGCGCCCAACGGTCAAATTGCCTAAGTGTAGTCCCATGCGCCCAAAACCCATGCGCCCGAATAGTATCCATGCGCCTAGAATAGGCTGAATTTGACTAAGTGTTCCAAGCGCCCAAAACTGCCCATGCGCCTAGGCACTCATGCGCCTGCATAGTGCCCATGCGCCTAGAAATTTTTCCCGAATGATTAAGTGTTGGGTCATGCGCCCCAATAGTGCCCATGCGCCCAGAACCTTTCCCATGCGCCTGAAAGGCCATGCGCCTGCATAGTGTTCATGCGCCTATGCCTTAGAATATTTTCTGAAATTTTGGGGAAAATGTAAAGTGTAGGCTTTGACTTGGGAGGTTCCCGGGGGTGATGTAAGTTGACTTTATGATGTCATATGTGATGTGATGATGATGCTATGTATGGTATGGTTATGTTTATGTTATGTTCCTTGTTATGTATGCTTATTTTCCGTGGCTTTACGTAGTATGATTATAAAGTAAATAGAAAGTATTGTGTAACCTAAAGCGGAAGATAATGAAAAAAAGGAACGTAAGGAATGAATGAATGCATGCATTAATGAATGGAAGTAGTGAAAGTCTTGCAAGCAATGTATGGAGGTTCACACCTAATGAAGGGTGTTAGCTCAACTGTGTGTAGGTTAGCTACCCCAAAAGTATGCACACTAGGGTATAATCTTTGTGATTGACCATATGTATGGGACCCTTGTCGCTTGCCCTAGGTACTGAAGTCAGCTTCGTGCATAATGTTCGAGGTCTATGATAGACCTCAGGCCCAGTAACCAGCTTAGTGCGCAATGTTCGGGGTATAGCTCATGGCACTGGTCCAAAATGAAAGATGAATGATAATGATGAGTGTACTTGCCCTAGGCCCATGAGTCAGCTTCGTGCACAATGTTCGGGGTATAGTACATGTCATCGGAAGTTAATGGTTGTACGTATAGTACGGTAAGGAAGATAACGAATGACTAAGATGACGTACGATGATGAATGAACGGAACTCAACGAATGACGATGAAAGATAATAATAAATTATTATCTATGTGTACGTATGTTGTATGATCGCGTATGAAAGTAAAGAAAGAATGGTTTTAAACGAAAGAAAAGTGTTTTATTTATAAAACTAGAACTCACTCAGCAACGCTGACTTTTATGTGTTTCCAGTTGGCAGGTAATGTTGCTGAGGATGGCACGAGGCAGCTACTTGGCATTTTTGGATGGCATCCGTTGTTTAAATTATAATGTTTTTGTGATGTAATGCAAATTATGATATTTTGTAACAGTTAACTACAATGTATTATTTTGCAAAAGCAATTATAATGAACTGGTTTAAAAGAATTCCGCTGCAATATTTTAGTAAAGTTAATGTATGTTTTATGCTTTATGTGCAATGATTGACCAGCTGTAAACGTTCCGGGAATGGGGCCTTACACAGCTTCATAACTACCTTTTTCTTCATGAACCTCACCACTCTTTATCTCTTGAGCTTAAACCTGTTGCACGCCACCTTCATAAACTACTTCATCTTGAACTTCACACCTAAACTCTTTGAAGGGATCAAAGTCTTCACCTGAATCCACATCACTATCCACCACCTCATCCACCAGAGCATGATTAATCTCTTCTTCTGTTTCTTTGATTTTAGCACTCCAATCAAAGTTTGTGATCAGTGTTGATTCCTTCTTTGGCTTGGCTTCTTCTTTGTCAGTGATCGGGATGACCTTTAAAGTTCCAGAGGTTCCCGGTTCAGTGATGATTGGAGATGGACATTGTCTTTTGAAGTGGCCTAATTGTTTGCAGTAGAAACATCTCAATTTGGACTTATCATATCCATGTTCTGAGTTTTGATTTTGATTGGCAAAGTTTTTCTTTCCTGTTCTTTCCATAAACCTTCTTGCATACAATGTGAGCATTTCCATCTGCCACTGGATATCTGTTTCTTCCAAGTCATCAGCGTCTACCTGATACATATCCTCCATGGTCATTCCTTTTCCTTTCAACTCCCCCACAACCAAAGCTTCATAACTGTGTACAAACATTCCAAAAAATGCCATTATGTCTGACGGAACTTGAGTAGTGACTAATGCCTTTGAGCTTGAACCAACACTTTATAGTCCACTACTAGACTTGTCTGACACGCTACATCCAGAAGACCCACCATAAGCTGCACCATACATTGAAGAGTTTGCAACAGATGAAATCAATGCAGCATTTTATGGATAAACTATAGCTGGCACCTTTGATTGATTGTATTCTCTCTGTTTCATGTCCAAATCAAATGACTTTAGTTTGTTGATCACATCCATAAGCTTATAATCATAAAAGTTTCTTTCCTACTTCAACAGTCTGACTTGCAAGCTCCATTGCGGTGGAACAGAGTCATGAGTTTTGTGACTTGTTCATGATTACCCAACTGTTCATCATATTTCTTTAAGTTGCTTGAAACAGATAGAAATCGGTTGGTAAGATCAGTAAGGCTTTCATTTTTGTGTCCAACAAATGAATTAAACTCCTTTTTAGCTTGGGCTTTCTTGTCCTTTTTCAAGTCTTCATTACCATCATAAAACTCGCACAAAGAATTATACAAGAATTTTGCATTCTTGTGTTTGGCAAAACGGTTATAAATGTCTTGAGATAAACATAGAGTTAAAGCCCCGAATGCTTTCTAATCATGGTCGATTAACTTAAGGTCTCTTTCTGTGAAGGTTGATGGATTAGTGTTTGGTGAGGTAGTTTGACCGACAGTGACAGTAGGAGTGTGTGGACCATTGACAATTGATTCCCACTGGTTGTGATCAGTGTAGTAGAAGAAGGCTTTTAAACAATGTTTCCAATCTTTAAAATTGTCACTATTGATAAGCCTTGGTGGCCTATTGGGTGCTATACTTTCTAGCTCAGAAAGGGTGATATTGGTTGTTGTCATTTTCAAACCAGAAGGTAATTTTGCTGAACACCTCTAATTTCGCTACTACTTTCGCTAGCACTTTCGCTACTACTTTCACTAGGAGTTTTGACAGCAGTTTCGCTCGAACAGATGAGTGCTGGGAAACTCTAGTTTCGGCAACATATCCACTAAAACTAGTAGAACTTTTGTTCCGAGGACAATTTCGGTAGCACTTTCGCTTGTTTTGGCAATCAAAGGAGGTGAACTTTTGTTCAAAATGAGGTACTTTTGCTGAGTAACAAAGATCAATTTTCAGGATCACAACTATGGTAGTTTCACTGGAACAGTAGTAGTTTCGCTAGATGAAAAACAGTTTTGCTGGATTAAACTGTAAGCCTTTTCGAACACGAAATCAACCAGAATTCACCCAAATCACAATGAATTTATGATTGGATGATTGGGATAGCTTCCTATATAAATACCAGATGTTTTTCAATCGATATCCATACCAAAAACACAAAAGATAATATTCAAAATGAATGGAATAGTGTTTTTGCTAAAAACCCATCAAAAACTCAACAAATCAAGAGCACTAAGGCTTTGATACCATATTGTTGGTCCATTTGATCGATAATCAGTGCAAACTATCTATAAAACATAGAAATCCAACTAAATTAACAAAAAACTATGAATGACACAAGAGCAAGATTCAAATATTTTAATAATCTCCAAACTCGCACAATAAACATGAATCAAAGGCTCAAATATGGTAACAATAGACTTTCAGCCACATACATAGAATTGCAATATTAGTATTTCACTATTAGGGTTTGCAAAAACTTACTTACAGTGAATGAAACTTTCAATATATAAGAAGACTATAGTTTCACTGACAGCGAAACTGTCTTGACCATAACCTAGTTTCACCCGGCGATGAAACACAGTTTCGCCGGGTGAACTATATCAGCTGACTACAAGCGAAACTCAGTTTCGCTCATAGTTTCGCTGGGCACAAAACTTACAAGATACAAAATACAAACTACAAACTAAGTAATCTAATATTTAACCTGTTACATTAATAAACAAAATAAGCACAACAAAAATAGTGAGTCCAACCTATACTAGATCATCAATAGTTGCATAGTGGAATTACGAGCTTTAGTTTGTTACAAAAGCATATATCTTTAATTCCAAGCTGAGCCTAGCCACATATCAAATAAGGTATGTCATTCATTGTTAGATTTTGAATTGCATTGCTAATGATATCCCGACTGTAGTTATATCATTTCTCAAGGTATATTCTATGTTATTGTAATGTAACGATATATTTTTCATATTTTTCTTGATTTTATTTGTGTATTTGTCTATTTTATATTTTATCAAATGAAAATTACATCTTTTTGTACTTTTGTTTGTTTTTAAATGGTTTAGTATTATGATATTCTAAAAAGAAAGATGGGTCATTAACAAAAATCAATGATAATGTATTTACATATTATTCATGGTTAATCATGCCTATTGCTTGAACTAAGAACTCAAATCAGCTAGGTTCAAATGCCTTTGTAAACTATTCAGCTAGTTGATTGTCTGTGTGTACTTGTATCAACTTGATTAAACTTTTTTCAGCATAATCCCTCAAAAAATGATATCTTATCTCAATGCGTTTTGTTTTTCAATGCTGAACTGGATTGTTTATCATAAACATTGTTGTGTTACCAATATGTATTGGTGTGTGCAAAAAGTTGAAACCATAATCAAGCATCTAGTTTTGAATCCAGAGAACTTGAGAACAACAAGTGGATGCTGCTATGTACTAAGCTTCTCCAGTTGAAACTGAGTTTGTTTGCTTCTTTGCACTGCCATGACACTAATCATGGACCAATGAATTGACAACCACCAGTGTGGACTTTCGATTGAAGTTGCATCCCTTATAGTCACTGTCTTTGTATGCATGGAGGTTGAAGTTTCCTTCCATTGGATACCATAAGCCAAGTGTTAGGTTGCCCTTGAGATACTTAAAAATCCTCTTCACAGCATTGACATGAGATTCTTTAGGGTTTGGTTGATATCCAGCACAAACGCATACTCCAAACATTATGTCTGGTCTACTTGATGTCAGATACATGAGTGATCCTATCATTGAATGATAATGTGTTTGATCAATAGATTTTCCATCTAGATCAGGACCTATCTTCATATTTGTATCTATAAGAGTGCATATAGATTGACAATCTGAGAAATAGAACTTCTTTAACATTGAATCCACATACTTCAGTTGGTTAGCGAAGATACCATCCTCTATTTGTCTTACTTGCAACCCGAAGAAGAAAGTCAATTCACCAATAGCACTCGTCTAGAACTTGAAATGCATGAGGTCTTCAAAATCCTTGCAGAGTTGTTTCTTTGTTGAGCCAAAGATGATATCATGCTAATTGTTTAGCATAATGAAAAAGTTTGTGAGATCAATAGTATTCACCACCTAGTGACATTCAACTCATCGTGTGGTTATCATCTTTTCATGAGTTGTGTGTTTCCATTTGCCTCTCGATTAGGTGACATCAACAAGATCCACCACCTCGTGACATTCAACTCATTGTGTGGTTGTCATCTTTTCACGAGTTGCGCTTTGCCATTTGCCTATCAATTAAATAATTATTTTTAAATAGATGAATGTTTCATGCTCCTTGTGATTTTTTTAAGTTTTAGTTTATAAATTTTGATTATTTCATTATAAATCAAAAAATCCTACTAGATTTCATTGATGTATTTTGGACGAAGCTAAACTATTCACTGCATACGTTCTGTCGGATGAAAGATAGTTATGTAGAAAGAAATGTAAATGGTGACAAAAAATTTAGTGGTCCAACCAGAGTGGGTTAACAGATCTATTTTTGATAACATTAAACCCTACATTTATCCTATAAAAATAGATCAAAAAGCTCCGAAGGTGCAAATGCATACCCATGGGCGTCCAAGAAAAAAAAGTGCAGGACCGTTGAAGGGAGTTAATGCAACAGTTTCACAAGGTTGGAGAGACTTAGAACACTTAACAGATCAAATAGGGAATCGACTAAATTGAAACAATGAACACAAGTAAAGAACACAAGCAGAACTCAATTAGATGGTCTTCTAGAATGATGTATATTGCTCTTAGGTGTAATACAAATGTTACAAGGCTTAGTCCTAAGGACTGGTACCTGAGATAGTTTATACTACATCCTATAGCCTTTTGACTCTACATCGATCTTGTTGTCTGGATTAGTGTTTCCAGCTGCCTATCATAGTATGGACGGCTGTAGCAGTAGTATAAAATATCTCAGGTCCTTGTATTTGTTTTCATGCTTTGTAACACTTGTAAAAGAACTTATGAGCAATATAAAGCATTCTTGAAAACCATATTAGTCTGTTTTTGTTCTAAGTTACATCTCATTTACTTGTGTTCTTAGTATCATCTACATAAACCTGGTTCCCCATTTGATCTGTTAAGTGTTCTAACACTCCCCTTATTATGAGACTGATTGTATTGACCACCCCTTAACCGGTCCTGCAGAATGTGTTAGACATATCTAGGGAACATGTAGTACTCTAAGGAGTCTAAGTTAGCAAGCAAGTTTGTATAGACAAACTAAGATTACTTGAACTTAATCCCTTAAACCATTCCAAGGGCTATGGATAAGTCCTCAAGAATCTGGTCCCATCCTCTATGTTTATTTGATAACGAGTGAATAACATTGAAGAGGTATTTCCACTGGTAAGAGACCTTACCCTTCCTGAAGGTTCTGATAGTGTAGTCCCCTTTATAGCCTATTTACCAGAATGATTCATTCATAGCAGGTTTAGGAAAAGACAACTCACCTTCATCATCCAGCCATAGATGAGTGTTGATTATGGCTGAAGTGATGAACATTGTTTTCCCATGCACTGATTTAGACAGTGCCATCTCACCATCCAAAATCTCCTCTTGGCAGGTCCTCCAAAACTAGAGCAAGTGTTTTTTATATAGTGGAGGGTTGATGGTTAGAGCGATGAGGTAGTTTGATTGAACAAGGAAATGGCAGACATCTAAGAAACCATAATCTTTCTAAGATGATAACAGCGCAATGTGAATATGTTGCCTGTGAAGAAAGCTAAGAACAAAGAGGTTTTGTGGGGGAATTTAGGGTTAGAACTTTTGTAGACAAATAGGAAGAAGAGAGAGGGGGAACCATTGTAAGGATGGAACCATTGTAAGGATATTTATATGGTTGGATTTGAAATAAAGTTAATACAAAAGGATAAACTTTGAAATCCGAATGTCGGTCCCACCTCTAAAAAAGTACCCAAAAAGGTAGTTATCTTGGAAGTAAAAAATCTTTTGAATGTAATTTGTCTTTAGAAGTTTTGAGAAAACTTTTGAAGCCAATTTAACTTTGAAAGATATTCCTTATCTTAACAAGAATTGCTTCGGAAGAAAATTACTTAGAGTGTTTTGTTTCCGAGATATATTTGGTTCGGGAAGATATTAAACTTCAGAAGTTTTATTCAAATAACAAATAAAGCTTCTGAGACTTAATTGCTTTCAGAAGAAAATTGTCCTTCAACACATATAAATGCTTAGAAGCATATTAACCTTTGGAAGATATATCCAAATTTCTTCCAAAGGTAAATTTCTTAGTAAATGGTTATTAGTTTTGAATACATAATCTTCTTTTGAAGTCAACTTAAAGTCTTTCAAAAGAAAATATATCTATAATTCTAAAATTATAAGAAATATCATTTAGAAAAATTTTCTTCCAAGGTAAACCGGGCTTATATGAGTGATGATATAGACAACTTAAGACACACATATTTGAAAAAATAATCTTGAAGTTAATTGAAGAAAATCTACTCAAGGTTAATCATCCTAAAAGCTTATACAAGATACTTAAAATCTCTGTTCACCAAACGTTTTTGTGAACAGATATTAGCATATTGTTCATTTGTGTTAACTTTGTCTAGTTTTATCAACCCCTTTTCAAAATTATCTCTTATCAAATAATATCTTATGTTGATGTACTTTGAGTGCTGTATAGGATTCTTTGTAATAGAGATAGCACTATTGTTGTCTATGTGGATGGGAGTCTTTTTGAAGTTGAATCCATAGTCCAGGCTCAGATTCTAAATCCAAAGCACTTAAGCATAGCAACTTACAGTAGCTTGCAACAGTATTGTATTCAGCTTTAGCAGGTTGATGTAGATACAAAGGATTGTTTCTTGCACTATCATGAGACTATCCTTCCACCAAGAAACTGACACCCCCTAATGTAGACTTTACAATCATCTTGCAGCCACCATTGTCACTATCTATATAAGCCTACAGATTGAAGTCATAATTCTTTGGATACCAAAGTCCCAGCTTGGGAGCACCTTTGAAATATCTAAGAATCCTCTTGACAGTAACCAGGTATGACATCATGGGGTTGGCTTGATATCTTGCACATAGGCATATGGCAAACATGATATCAGGCCTGCTGGCTGTGAGGTACTAGGGAGTGGTTTCTGGCTATGGGTGTCTTAGTAACCTTGCACTCAGTCAGATCAAATCTGGTTAGTATGTCTTGTACATAATTTGATTGGTTTATGAAGATGCCATTGTCAACTTGCTTCACTTGAATTCCTAGAATGAAATTGAGTTCCCCCATAACACTTATTTCAAATCTATTTTTCATCAGCTTCTCAAAATCTTTTCATAGTTTTGGATTACTTCACCCAAAGATGATGTTAAATACATAAACTTGAACCAGTGTCAAGTCATTCCCTGTTCCTTTGATGAAGAGTGTGCTGTCAATAGTACCTCTCTTGTAATTGTGTTGGACAAGATACTATGACAATGTCTCATACCACTTCCTTAGAGCTTGATGCATCCCGTAAAGAGCTTTGTCAAGCTTGCAGACATAATGAGGATGATCTGGGTCTACAAAGCCAGGTGGTTGCTTGACATACACTTTCTCATCTATCACTCCATATAAAAATGCACACTTGACATCAAGTTGGTAGACCTTGAAATCCTTGGATACAGTGAAAGCAAGGAATATCCTAACAGCTTCAAGTCTTGCCACATAAGTAAAAACATTTGTATAGTCAATTCCTTCTTTTTGAGTGTACCCTTGAACAACTAGTCTTGTCTTGTTTGTGATGATAAGTCCTCTATCATCCTTCTTATTCCTAAAGAACTACTTGGTACCTATTGGTGTCTTCCCATGAGGAAGAGGACATAGGTTCCAAACCTTTTGTCTCTTGAATTGAAGTAGCTCCTCCTGCATTTCTTCAACCCAACTTCCATCTTTTAAAGCATCATCAACTTTCTTTGGCTTAATATGGGACAAGAAACAAGAGTATAAACAAACATTTTTGTCATGGGTTTGTCCTCTTGTTCTTACTCCTGTCTCAACATCTCCAATGTGGTTTGTGGTGGGATGGGACTTGTGGATTCTCAATTGAGGAATCACAGCAAGTTGGTTTGATAGATCTAAATTAGTGAAATTCAGATCTGGTGATTGAGTATCACCATCACGTCAGCACACTTATCAAGAGAAACTTGATCCAATGTGTGTGTGACATCATTGATGTTGTCTTTAGTGGAGAGGTTGTCAGCATCATGAAATTCTTGATCACTTTCACCATCTCCATCTCTTCCTACATTGGAAACCCCTTCATTTGAATTTTGTGCCTCTATGCTGGAATTTATAGGCACTTAAGATATATCAGCTAAAGAATTTCTCATTGTTGTGCTAATAGGATTTCCAACTGCAGGTCTTGTTACCATTAGAGCTAAAGAAGTTTTATCACTTGGTCTTCTTATCTCAAATCTTGGGTCAGGATCTCCTATTGATAAGCTACCTGTAGATCCTGAAATATCTTCATAAGATTTATTAAAATAGTTGGTAAATAAGTCAAGTTCAAATAACCAAACTGGACCAGAACCTTTCACACTTGAAGTGTGCTCATTGAAGGTCATATTAGCTGACTCTTTAACTATTCTAGTCCTAGGATTGTATACTCTATTAGCCTTGGCATGGAAGAGTACCCAATAAAATGTCCATCATCTGATTTTTTAGCAAATTTGGCTATCTGATCTTTGGTATTCAACATGGTGCATGGACATCCAAATGATCTAAGGAAACCAATGAAATGTCTCTTTTTGTGTCACAATTCATAAGGAGTTTTACCATGAGTCTTGACTACTAAAACTCTGTTCTACACATAGCAGGCAGTGTTGACTACCTTTGCCCAGAAGGTGATAGGTAGTTTAGAGTCAAAGAGCATGGTCCTTGCAGCCTTAATAAGTGTCCTGTTTCTCCTCTCAGCAACTCCATTTTGCTGAGGAGTCCTATAATATCTTTTTCAACACAAAATGTATCAAAGATTTGGTTCTTGAATTCAGTTCCTTGATCACATCTTATGATCATGACCTTGTGATCACATTGATTCTCAATTTTCAAAAGGAAGTTCTTCAAGATTTCAGGGGTCTCATCCTTAGTTCTAAGAAAGAAGACCCAAGTATATCTTATGAAGTCATCTGTAATCACCAGGCAATATGAAGTTCTTCTTAAACTCATTACACTGGTGGGGCCAAAGAGATCCATATGTAATAAGTATAGGGAAGTAGTGATGGAGTTCTTTTCCTTTGGCTTGTGTGATACTTTGTGTTGTTTTCCTTTCAGACATGCAACAAAATGATCATCACTTGTAAACACTTTCTTTGGCATTCCAGTTACCAAATCATTTTTAATTAATTTATTCATGTTCTTAAAGTTTACATGCCACATTATTTTATGCCAAAGAAAAGACTCATCACAATTGGCTTTGGATAGAAAGCAAGAAACTTCTCCAGATGGGGAGGTTTCCTACAAATCCATCTTGTACATATTCCTTTTCCTGGGGGCTTTGAGTAGGATATGCTCTTGAGGAATCAACACCCCAAGCTTAAGAAAAATGCACTCATGCTTAGTGAAGAGCATGTTATGTCTCTGGTCATAAAATTAGGATACACTCAAGAGATTGTACCCAAGCTCCTTAACATAGTTTACCTTCTCAATGCTAAGCTTACCTTCTGGTGACTCTGCCCCTTCCAGTGATGTAACCACCTGATTCTCCTCTAAAAGCAACTGGCCCTCCATCAATTTTCTTAAAGTTCTGACGCAAAGAGCCATTGTCTGTCATGTGCCTAGACCACTATCAATGATCCATACCTTTCCTAAGGTCTTCAGCTATTCCTGCACAGAAATAGAAGGTTAGTTACATTTGGAAACCTAAGCCTTGTTGGTATTGGGCTCATCAAAGTGTACTGAAGATAGTCAACAGTTATTGATCTTATATACAAACTCTAAGGATCATTTGTTGTTGTTGATAAAGAACTTCCAGTCATATGGCCTTCCTTCATCTTCCATATCATCTTTGGAAGATTAGACTTTTCCTTTAAGACTTCTGAAGTTTTGATGACTTTGGAAGTTTTGAAGACTGGACCTTCGGAAGCTTTTGCATCCACTACAGCGGACTTCAGTACTTCAGAAGCATTCCTTTCTTCCGTGACCAAATTTTCTTCTGAAGGTAATTGTCCACCTATCTTCTTCTTTACTTTGGAGCTTCCGAAAGGAAGAGATTTTCCTTCCAAAACTATCTTCTTCTTCTTCTCAAAAGTTTTCTTCTTGGTCATATGGATGGTACTCTTGGGATTGTAGATGCAATCCTTAGAAAAGTGAGAGGTACCACCACACATGATGCATTCAACTGGCATACTACGAAGAGTCTTCTTCTGATTAGAAGGCTGAGCTTGATCTCTTTCCATTTTCTTCTTCATCTTCTTAGATGATGCAGCATGCTTCTTAGGGTGAGACTTGCTCTTGGAACTGGATGGTTCAGGCTGTGCATTTGTGGTGCAAATTTTTTCAACCTTCTTCTCTTGACCAAGATGATTTGGACATGAACTAGAACTCTTGGTACTAGAGTCCATGGTTGAGTCTTCAGTCTTCACCACTTCAAATCCAACATAAATAAAGACTTATTTTTGCTTATAATTGAAAGTGGACTTGCTCTCTTGGGCTTTCTTTGAATTTTTTTGGCTGCCCTAATCAAGTTCTTCCTAGCTGACTTGGTCATCCTTGGTTCTTTCTTCTCTCCAGGAGCATAGTGACCCTTCTTAGGATGATCATCCTCACTCTTTACAGATTCATCCTTCACTGTCTCCTCTTTATCTTCATCCTCTTCTTGGATAGGATCAGTAAGGGCAGCTCATCTTGACTAGTTCCACACCTTTGAGATCTTATAGATAGTAGAGTGTATGGATGAGCTATCTCACTTGAACCTAATCCCGGCCTATTTTGATAAAAAAAATTGACATGCATGGATGAGGATATGATGTTCTTGAAGGTTTTCTCTTCAAGAACACACTTTTCTGCCTTGGCTTTGCTGATCACAAGCTCATCCTAGCATTCAGGTAACTTGGTAATGAGATCTTTTATTTGAATCATGTAATTTGTGTGCTCATGCTTAAGAGTTGAAATTGTTTTCTCCAAATCTTCTATTTTAAGTTTATAGTCATTTTTAGCTCTTTTGAAATCAACTTTTAAAATATTCAAAGACTCAAAGTCAGATCTCACTTCCAAGTTATAGGACCTATACATGTTTACTTTAGCAACGCATTTAGGTGTACAGAGATGTTCTAATACCTTGGCTTCTTCATGGTTAGCCATCAGTGCTTGGTTAGGAGAAACATCTTCTATCTAAAAGCTCTAGTCAAAGCCTCATTCTTCAGTAACAATAGCAGCTTGTTCTTTGGTTGGCTTGGCTTCTCAGATCTAGGAGCTGCATCAGTGTAGCTTGGAATGGGCTTCCTTGGATGTAGCCTCCCTTGGTGTCTCAGGGAAGGTGATAAAAGGACCCTATTTTGAGTTGTCAGGGTAGCAAATAAGATGATGCTATGGTTCCCTGCTATCCATTTCCATCACATGGAGGGCTGAACTCTTTTGATTGCTGGAAGAGCTGCTAGATGGATTCGGCATGTTCATTTCCATCTGGTAGCCACTAAGGATACCATACAACTCTGTGAGAGTAAGGGTGTAGAGGTTTTTAGTTCTTTTAATGGCCACACAGTAGTGAGTCCATTTTCTGGGAAGAGAGAATATGAACTTTCCCATAATGTACTTATTCTCAAGCTTAACTCCAACATCTATGAGAGTATCTATAATATCAACATACCTAAAGTATTGTTTATTCATAGTTTCACTTGATTTGTAGGTGAATGCAAGACCAGGTAAGGGTACTTAACACTTAGTTTCACACTGAGGAGAGATCTTAGATCACTTAACAATTCAAATAGGGACTGGTAACATAAAACAGATGATACTAAGAACACAAGTAAATCAAAGAGACAGAACTAAGAACAACACAAAAACACAAGATTGGTTTTCAAGGATATTGTATATTGATCTCAAGTTCTTTTACAAGTGTTATAAAGCATAAAGAAAATACAAGGACCTGAGACACTTTTATACTACAACCTACAATTGTCACTTACATGTAAAGACAATTACGATTTGACTAATCTAGACAACAAGATCAATCTAAAGTCAAAAGGCAGATTGCCTTTTGACTAGTGACTATGACATGCCATAGCTCACTGACTTTTCCTAATACAAAAAGTCTACAGGAACAAGTAAGGTAAGTTACAGACAAAGACCATTCCTACTTTTTAATAAAGCATGGAAGTTTCACCAACATGTGTAAAGTAGGTGAACCACCAGAGTAGGCAGCAAAAAGTGTGTCAGCTTTACCAAACATTGATTTAGAGAAAGCATATTTTCTCTATCCTTTGAAGAAATCAGTCTTCACAGCTTCGGAAGACTTTATCTCTGAAGCTTTGGAAGATTTCATCTTTGGCTTCGAAAGATGCTGGTCTTTGGCTTTGGAAGATTTCACACTTAGAATATTTTTCTGTTTGAGTGTGAAACTTCCGAAGTAACTCCTTCTGAACTGTTAGCTTCGGAAGATCTTACACTTAGACACATTTGAGAGTGTAAGACTTCTAAAGCTAGTTCATCTTTGCTCCTTAGTGCATGCATGGAAGACTTGGTTGTTCTGGCTTGTTGGTTGCATCAGCCTCATAATCTTCAGATGATCTTACAAACTCCCCCTAGGCTGATGCTACCAAAACAAAGAAGTTCTTCAGATTTTGATGTCCATATTAGGATCCTCTGTATACCTTTCTTCAACATAAGGTCTGGATCCTTCAAACTAACATAGAACCTTCTCATGTCAAAGAGATCATGCAGAGGAAGATTGAGCATGTCTTCTGTGGAATAGACATGCATGCCATCCTGATCTCTTTTGACATGCCATCTGTCTTGATCTTCATCATAAGACCATGACATAATTTGTCTTCCAACAGCAAGAGGCTCTACTATGATTGGAGTTTGTTAAGAGACCTCTTCATTCCCTCAGGATGCTCTGACTCATCCTGAGGTTAGGAGGTGGATGCCTTTCTCCTTTTTCTCTTTGAGGTTGATCTTCTGGCTATCATTTTTCTTCCCCTTATGATTTTAACTGAGGGGACTAGTCTTGAGTACCAGGTTGATCAGTTGAGTCCCCCTCAGTTGGGATCTCCTCTCTCACAGGTTTTAGAAGGAGAGAGAGGAGGACCCTGCTATGGATCTGAAGATGTAATTGGTTGAGATGCAGCTCTAGGTTCAAGTTGTGTTGTCTCAGTGGGTTCAACCTTCACCTTAACTTTAGGTTGAGCTGGACTTGGTGGAGAATGCAAGTCCACCAGCTCTCCCTTCTTTATCTTCTGCTTGATTACCCTGATATGCTCATCCATTGTGGATAGAGACATAGGGCCAAGCCTCCTTCTGGAGAATCCATACAGCTTCAAGAAGCTCATCATCCTTTGTCTGTCAGCAGACTTCTTTTGGCTTTTGTGGATGATGGCCCTTGACTTTGCAGCTTCTTCCCTTAATCTTTTCTTTCAGCTTGTTTTTCTCTTTTAGCTTTTTCTTCCATCTGCTTATTGTATTCAAACAATATGTACTCAGATGGTAAGGGAAGAAGTGCATCTGCCTGATAGAGACCTGTGGCACTCAGGTAGCTGATCATCTTTAGTCTTTCTTCTTCAGTTGCTACCTGAGGTTGTTCAGTGGCCACAGTCTCTGGCTCAGGACTTTCTTGAACTGGGGAGAGGACAGGAATGTTCTTGTAGAGTCTTTTCAGCCTCATTTCTTCCTTGTGCTTGAGGAGCAATGCTGCATCCTCTGCTTCCTTCCTCTCCTTTGACAACTCTGTGTCAGCCAGTTCATTCAACTCATCTAAGGGGAGAGAGATGAGTTCATCAACATTATAGTTTCTGGTTCCCAGGTAGTTTAGCCTGGCTGCCCTTAACTCATCTTCCTGAGTGTTTAGCCTGGGGCAGCCCTGATTGCAGCTTCCATAAACCCTGGGGAACCACTTGAACTCTCTCCCCTCAGCTTCCTCTTCCTCTCTCTCTTCTCCTCCTCAATCTCCTCAGGAGTCAGTTTCCTTTTGCCTTTGTCAACCACAGGCTTTGGTGACTCAGGCTGGAGAGAGCTTTGGCCTTATTGCTTGGTTCAGCTGTCAAGCTCTGGCCAGAGAGAGGTTGTGAAACACCATCACCAGCTGGTGTTTCACTGAGGGTAATGGGTGCAGAGGGAGATCCTGTCTCAAGGTTCACAGGTTCAACCTCTGGGCCTTCAGTCAAGGTTTTCCTTTGAAGCTAATCTTCGGGTCTACCTCAACATCCAGTTGACCAAAGATCTCACCTGCTAGCCTCTGTCTATATAATTTTGATCTCAATTTAAACTCCTCTAGCACCCTGTCGGATTCTTTCTGCCAATCTTGCTGCTTGTCTGTTATTGCTTGGGTTGACAAGTGGCAGATCTACCAAGTTGATGCTCTCATAGAAACTCAGGTGTGAAATGTTGAGAACTTCTAGTTGACCCTGAGCTCTAGAGATCACAAGAGCTCTCCTATTACTATCATACCCCAACCCCAGATTGGGTTCTCAGAAGGGGCAGACATTGCTCTTGGTATTCCCTCCTCAAACAGTAATTGAATGAGCAAATGTAGATCACTGTCTAGAGGAGGTTGCTGAGTATGAACATCTGCAAGAGAGGATGGTGATTCCTCTATGTCCATACTCTGGGAAGAACTCCCAGGTTCTGTGATTGTCAGAATTTTCTCCCCTTTTTGGTAGCATCACCCTCTTGCATAGGTGAGCTGGGAGATTGATCCATGACATCCACAGGTTCTTGTGGACCTGGATGAGTTGTCCTCATGGGTCTCTCAGCCAACTTGCCCTTGAGATCGGTGATCTCAAGTTGCTGGTCATTGACCCTCTTCTGTAAGATAGTCACCTGAGATTCCAGGTGAGCTATCTTTGAAACAAAATAGGTGCAAAGATGTGACAGTTTGTGCACCTTTTGTTGCAGACTCCCCTCATCTTCAGATGAAGAATCATTAGGGGATGAGAGAATTGGACCTAAGTCTTCTTCCTCACCACCAGCATGGGTTTCTTGGCTGCTGGATTTCCCCTGCCCAATGACAACTTCCAGAGAAGTGTCAAGAGGCTGGGTTGCCATGGTAGAGGTCCTAGTGATGTTATCACTTGCAAAAGTGATAGCCTCTGCCATATGGATTTCCTGAATAGTTCAGAAGATCCACCTCAGTAGGGGGTTGCTGATGTGGGCTAGAGATGGGGAAGCAGGAGTACTCATCTCTCCTTGAGTGTGGGAAGAGAGGAGAGACTCATGGTACTCACTGAAGCCCAAATCTTCATCAGAATAGAAGTCAAGGCTGGGAATGGGGCGGTTTAGATCAAGAGGTTGGGGATGGTAGCTTTCCCAGAAGGTTGATCACTAGAGTATTGAGACTCAGAGTGATGGCTTAAGGCTGTTTGTGGGGTTGTGAGCTCATCAGGCTGAGCATGAGGAACCTCAGCACTGAGTGGTGGAAAGATGGGAGTGGTCTGCTCCTCAGGGGAAGTGGGAGCTCGAGATTCCACTTCCTCCTGTATGGGTTCTGATATGGGGGCCTGCACATGCTAGTAGCAAGTGCAGGGGTTCGTTGGGATTTTCTTTTGTAGGTGATGGTGATGGTAGGCTGTGTTTGAGGTGGTTGAGAGGTGGAGGGTGTTGGTTCAACACTAGCTGGTGCTGCTAGGTTTTCACCCTGAGCAATGAGCTCAAACATTTTTGGGACAAGGGTTTTCTACCCAGAGAAGCCAACAGTTGGCTTCTTCAAGATTTTGAAGATGCCGGGCCTCATTTGTCCTATTTTAAGAATATTACTGTTCCCCTCAACTGTGGCCCAACTCACAGTTGAGAATGTGTTGAACATACCTAGGAACATGTAATACTCTAAGGAGTCCAAGTTTGCAAGTAAATTAGTATATACAAACTGAGAGTACCTGAACTTGACCCCTTGTACCATCCCATGGACTATAAGGAGAGGTCTTCTGGAACTTGATCCCATCCTCCATGCTTGTTAGAAAGGCTTGAATGACGACATGGAGGAGGTATTTCCATTGAGATGAGACCTTCCCTTCCTGAAGGTTTTGACTGAGAAGTCACCTTCATAGCCCATCTGCTGAAAGGAGTGGTTGACAGCAGATTTGGGAAAGGACAGCTCACCTGCTTCATCATCCAGCTGCAAATGGGTGTTTATGATGGCCGGAGTGATGAAAACTGTCCTCCCCTGCACTGTAGCAGACAGTGCCTTCTCCCCGTCCATGGTGACCTCTTGACAGGTCCTCCAGAACTCAAGCAACTGATCCTCATAGAGAGGAGGATCAATTGTAAGGGAGGTGAAGTAGTGAGACTAAGAAAGGTACCTACACACATCTGAGAAGCTTGGATCCTTCTCAAAGTGTAACAGGGCAACCTGATTGTGTTGCCTGTGTAGGTGCATGGAAAAATCAGGGTCGTTGCGACGATCAATGTTGGCCATTTGAGGAAGCTTTATAGTGAAGAAAGGAAGAAGAAGATGAAATTTGGGGGTAATTTTAGGGTAAGGATCAGTGAGAGTAGAGAGACGAAATAGAACCGTTTGGAAGATATATGTTGTGGATTTGAGACAAAGTTATGACAAAAAGATAAACTTTGAAATCCATAAGTGGGTCCTACTTCTGAAAAAGTGCGGCCAAAAAGTTAGTTTTCTTGGAAGTTGTAAAACTTCAGAAGGCAATTTTGGCTTTGGAAGCTTTGTAGCAAAGCTTCCGAAGGCAATTTTTGCTTCGGAAGATATTTCAAAGAATTTTGAAAATTTGGCTTCGAAAGAAGTGAATAAGTCTTCCGAGACTTAGTTGCTTTCGGAAGATATTTGTTCTTTGAATGCATTGAAGTGCTTATATACAAATTTAAGCTTCGGAAGATACTCCAAGAATTTCTTCCGAAGGTAAATCTTAGATAAGCTGTTAAATGATTTAAAGACATAAATTTCTTCCGAAGGCAATTTGAGTTCTTCGAAGGTAAATTTTCACAAATCTAAGGAATATCAGTTAAAAGTTAGTTTTCTTCCAAAGAGAACTGGGCTTATGAGGTGATCTAATAGACAACTTAGGACACACAATTTTAGGAAATAAAGTTGATTAAGTTATTAAAGAAAATCTATTCAAAGTTAATCATCCCAATAGCTGATACAAGATATTTAAATCTCTGTTCATCAAATGCCTTTGTGAACAGATCAGCATATTGTTCATTTGTGTTAACTTTGATTAGTTTGATCAATCCCTTTTCAAAATTATCCCTAATCAGATGATACCTGATGTTGATGTGTTTGGTCCTTGAGTGCTGCACAGGATTCTCTGTAATAGAGATGGCACTGTTGTTGTCTATGTGGATGGGAGTCTCCTTGAAGTTGAACCCATAGTCTAGCATCTGATTCTGAATCCAAAGCACTTGAGCACAGCAGCTTGCAGCAGCAATGTATTCAGCTTCAGCAGTTGATGCAGACACACAGGATTGCTTCTTGCATTGCCAAGAGACTATCCTTCCACCAAGGAATTGACATCCCCAGATGTGGACTTTGCAGTCATGTTGCAGCCACCATAATCACTATCTGTATAAGCATATAGATTAAAGTCTGAATTCTTTGGATACCAAAGGCCTAGATTTGGAGCACCTTTGAGGTATCTGAGAATCCTTTTGACAGTGATTAGGTGTGACATCTTGGGTTGGCTTGATATCTTGCACATATACATGTGGCAAACATAATATCAGGCCTGCTAGCAGTAAGGTACATAAGTGACCCAATCATAGCCCTGTAGAGATGTTCATCAACACACTCCCCCTCAAGATCAGGACCAAGGGAGTGGTTTCTGGCTATGGGTGTCTTTGCAACCTTACAGTCAGTCATCTTGAATCTTGTAAGTATGTCCTGTACATACTTTGACTGACTAATGAAGATGCCATCTTCAACCTGCTTCACTTGAATTC